>OY755186.1:4098535-4698535 GCA_963576735.1 Bedellia somnulentella | reverse complement strand
GCTAATTGTTGTGTTAAAGCTGTTTGTTTTCCGTAAATAAATAAAAATGACACGTGACGTCCAAAAGTACTAGTACCTCTGCCACTAACGTATTCACGCCTTGAATTTTTGAGTTTGAGTTGAGTTAACTATATTATAAAAATAAAACATTTAACTTAAATCCTTGTTCCATAGATATACAACATCCCCTGCCCGACTAGTACGAGCGGTGTTTAAACTAGTTATCGCGTGGGATAAAGCAGCAATCTCTTACGCACTTACTTAGTATCGTATACTGCCATCTCGTTCTAACCGTTATCGTGTCGATAAAATAGCGCTCGTGCTTGCCCTTCTGCTCACTTTTCAAAAACTTGCACCACGAAGATATTTATTAAAAGAGAGAGACTTGGAACGTTTGATCAATCTATTCGTAAATTTTTAAACAATTACATTTTCCTCGATCACCGTCACCGTCAAGATGATTAGATTATTGCGATCGACATTAAAATGTAATAAAGACATTTCGAAGGCAACCGACGACGCCGCAGATGGTTTATTTTAATGGAATCAGTAATATTGCCTACGCAGAGAACTATGTATGTAATATAACTACGTACAAAACGAAATAAAATGGATTTACAGGTTAGTTTTTATTTTGATAATATTAGCCTTTTCCTGAAATGACGGACTAAAATATATTCCATCCCTAGATTCTCAAAATGACACGTCAAGCTCAGAAGTCACAGCCTTTAGGAGGAATCCGCAAAGAAGAGTCAAACCTGGCAAACATTTTTCGTTTTAATGATTTGCGCAACATTTTATATAACTCCGTGAAAACTCTTCGCTATCTGACGCACTATATATGAAACACTCTTGTATTCTTTTCAGGTTAGACGCTACACCCCGGTCGCCGGTCGTGTTAAATCTAAAATGTCACATAATGTCGGAAATCGTGTTTTGAAAGCGGACAAGTGAGAAGTAGATTCATTGCGATGCTTCCGCAAGTTTAAATTATATTTCAAATATTTGCCGTGTAGTGTCGGCTTTGCCGTGTAGTGTCGGCTTAGAATAGCACTACCCCGTTTCTACCGATGTGTGTACGTAAGAGGCGACTAACGGTATTGGGGCTTTTTAAGGGATTTTTGGGCTATACGGCTGGAGACCCATCACCAACAACCTTTACTTTACCATCCTTTCCCCACTCAATTTTCCAAATGTGGCTGAGGAATTTCTAATTCCTTAGCTCTGGCTACCCCTTCTAGGGATTTATAGCCGTGAGTATATATGTATGTTCAAATATTTTAGCAACAGCGAATAAAAAGATTATGGATTTAGCTGCTCGTGGTAAACTTTTCCTAAAATAAAAATACCATATGCATATAAATGGTGATTTCGTTATGATATTGGCAACCCATGTTTATATATAGTTGTCACCTTCCAAAGGTTGTCTGGAAGAGATCGCTTTTAGCGATAAGACCGCCAATTGTATCTCACTGTAAACTGTTTGATTTGTGTTTGATGTGCAATAAAGAGTTATTCGATTCTACTGTCTTTAACAACCTCTTTTCTATTCAGGTTATAACAGGAACCGAAGCTTAACTACTGAGTAAAGTAAATAAACGAATTTAGTATTTTTTGGTAACTAAGTAGGTATTTCTCCGAAATGTAGGCATGAGCAGGTAAAACCTGGATTTTTTTAAGTTATATTGGAAAACGAAAGACACAATGTCGTTTAGTACGTATAGAATTCTTAGCATAGTTGTACCGTCATAGCCAAAACTCCAAGAAAGAGTTACAGTTTCTGCTAAGAAAGAGATTCTACGCTTTTAGAAGATCAGCCAAATATTATAAAATGTAGGATCACAAAAAAAACCAATTCAATTAATTGCTGGCCACGGGAACATGGGTGTAGCCGCGTGTGACTTATTTAAACTTTAAACACTTACCAGGCACGTGGCTGGCAGGGGTGGCGTTCGAACTCTCGAGAGTTTATTGATGAATCACAGCACAGGCTTACACTTTTCACCATAGGTCCATAGATAAATGTGGTTCAGTCCTTTTTCACTTTGTTCGGGAAATAGACTTGATTCGGAATTTATTTGGTAACTTTTATACGAACGTGTGCTCTCACATCGGCGTGTTGAGAAAGAGAGAGACTAACTTGCGGACACGGATGTAGTTGAAAGACGTCAGACGTCAATGTTGCCAGTTTCCCGCATCAACAAGGTAGTGTTAGAGAAAATAAGCCACATGAAATAAATCTATTTCTAACGTGAATTAAAAAGTATGTAAAATATGTTTTGTTGTCTTGTGCACACCTAATAAAGAAAATTATAAACTAATTTGTTCCAGTACGGAACATAAACCCGCTCACCTTAAAAGTATATAACTTTTAACAAAATAAAAGAAAATATAACCTAACCTATGACTATGATTTAAATATGTATAAAGTACTCTATTCAATAGGTAGCGGACACAGTTTAACCACTGGCCGCTAAAAAAATTTGTTGTTCATTATCATAAGATAAGAGTGACTTATGAATCCTACCACCTACTCGTAACAAACCGTCACTATGAAGAAATGGTATAATACGCCTTAATGATTGAGAAGGCAAATTCCCTTTTGAAATCTTATTTATATCTTCGGTAAAAACCGATTGTTGCACTAAAAGAACGAGTTTTTTCAAGGATTCATTATATTCTTGGACCATTATATAATCTGAGTGGTGGTTAGTTAAATGTTTGCATTGTTTGTAGAAACGAATTATCCAAGCGGTGATTCGTACTAATTTACCTAGCGAAGAATAACGCTGTATAATCTCAATATCTGTATTAATCGTCGTAGACGCGTTTGATGAAACAATACGCTTCTCTTCATTGGTATCAAATTGTTCATTGAAAGACGGCCATGCATGAGAAGGTCGTTGTAACCAAGCTGGGCCGTGATACCACAGGGGGTGGGCGCGTAGCGCGTAGGGCAGTGCACCGCGCGAGACCACGTCCGCGGGGTTGTCAGCAGAACGGACATGGCGCCAACGAGATGCGGGCACAACAGACAAGATATCACTGGTGCGGTTGGAGACGAAGGTCTTCCAAGTATGAGGTGGTTGGTGTAACCAAGCTAGCACGATCGACGCATCAGACCATGCATACACGTTATCCATATCGACCCGATTGCCGTAGATTGAAAGAACTTTGTCTATTAATTTTGATAATAATAAGGCAGCCATTAATTCGAGGCGGGGTATTGTTAGAAGAACCCGTAAAGGGGCCACACGAGTTTTAGCTATAACGAGGTAAGTACGAATTTCTCCGTCACTACTTGTTAAGCGAAGATAAACACAACCGGCATACGCGGTTTCACTCGCGTCAGCGAATCCATGCACCTGTACGGTACAAGTATTATCTAAAATGTGACGCGGAAAAGAAATACATTTTATTATCGGTAGCTCTTGAATAAAAAGTCTCCATGAATTAATAATATCAATAGGTGGGGTTTCGTCCCAACCAATATTAGCTACCCATAGCAATTGAATTAAATGTTTTGCGTATAAGGTCAGAGGGGACAAAAATCCTAGCGGATCGTAAATCCTAGCTATTTCAGAAAGGATTGCCCGTTTAGTGCATTTTTCAGAATTGACCTGAACATTAAACTTAAAACAATCAGTTTGCGGATCCCAATGTAACCCTAGGACTTTAGTGTGTGTATCCTTCTCGAGGTGCGCAACGGAGACGGTTTCCTGCCGCCCACCATGAGGAGATGACGACTCAACCGCGGCAAGTATCGCCGGCGAGTTGCTGTGCCACTTTCTTAATTCAAACCCAGCCGAGGAGCAAATACCAATAAGCTCACGCTGTAACGCTAGGGCATCGGACTCGGAATTGGCCCCCGCGACCACGTCATCTACAAATATAGATTCCAAGAGTACAGGTGCAGCCAACGGGAACCGGTGACTTTCATCATGAGCTAACTGTTGAATAGTACGCAGAGCGAGGAACGGGGACGAGCTAACTCCGAAGGTGACTGTACGAAGACGAAAATCCTGTACAGGTTCCGCAGGTGAACTCCGCCAGAGGATACGTTGGTAATCCAGATGATCTTTACACATACCTATATTTCTATACATTTGTTTACAATCTGATGTGAAACCTATGAGATGAATACGAAACTTAAGAAGGATATCCACAATGTCGGGATGAAGCTTGGGTCCAGTGAGTAGCACTTGATTCAGGGATACTCCGTTGGATGATTTACACCCTGCATCAAATACTACGCGGGTACGTGTGGTCTCACTGGACTCTTTAACCACGCAGTGGTGCGGAATATAATAGTGGGCGCCCAGGGCGGCATCACTAGTCACGGGCTCCATGTGGTTTAAATCTAAATATTCTTGGATACACGCGTGGTAGTCACGTTTGAGGGTTGGATTACGTTCGAGCCTATACTCGAGCTTATGAAGCCTCGCGAGGGCTGTCTGCCGCGACTCGCCGAGGGGCGGAGCATCGGGTTTAAACGGAAGAGAAACGACGTAGCGGCCGGTAATACCATCGCGAGTATGCGTCCTTTGAAAAAGGGATTCACATAACTCTTCATCAGGAGTGTAACTCCGTTTCTCAGGAAGGGACTCCAGCTCCCAGAACCTTTGCAAATTGTCATTGTCGAATGAGCTAAAACACACATGGGGTGGAGTCGAAACCACGGGATCTAAGTTTAATTTACCCAATAATAAATAACCGAATACACTGTTTACAGCGATCGGAGAACCAGGCAAACCGGAAACGATATTACCTAATAACACATGGGATAGTATATCCGCTCCTAACAACATTTCCACGGGTTGTGGAGTACGAAAATCGGGGTCAGCTAAGGTCAAATTGGTTAAATGTGTCCACCCTTTCTGGGGAAGTGGTACGCTCGGCATGTGAGACATCAACTTTGGTAGAATTAAAGCTTCTACTTGAATAATAGGGTTTTGTTTACCCTTGGGTTTGACTAAACACGAAATTACACCCTTTGGTTTAACTGGTTCGCTATCACCAATACCATATACTGGAATGTTTATTTTCTTACGATTTAAACCTAACCTTTGCGCGCACGACTCAGTTATAAAGGAAGCCTGGCTTCCCGAATCCACAACACACCTAACGGTCGATAGTATAGATGAGCCAACACATACATCGATGAGCGCGGTCGAGAGTAGCACCGTGCTAGTTCGCATAGAAGGAGCATTGGAATTCGAAGCGCAATTATTATGAATAGAATTCGACTCGGACTGAGTTGGCGGCACTGGGTCTACCTTGGCAGGGGGGAGGGTGATAACAGCGGAGTCACTGACTACCGGCGAGGCTTGATTAGACAAATGAATTAAACTGTGATGCCTTTTGTGACACGAGCGACACACATAACTCGATTTGCAATTGATAACATTGTGACCTACATTTAAACAATTATAACAAATACTTTTATTTTGAATTAAATTGTACCTCGCGTGAGGTGTAAGATTTAAAAACTTCGAACATTTTGTCAACGAATGTTGAGCTTCACAGCATATACAAGTTTGCTTCTTAATTACGTTGTAACTACGTTGATTTTCGTCTGTTTGACGAGTAGGAAGGCCGACATTGTTTGCAGCTAATGCATTGAATGATCGCTGCTGCGTGATAGTGCGGCTTGATAGCGAACTACCCACTTTTGTATTTTGTTGTGAAATGGACTGCCCACCAACGGAAATGTTTATGATTTCGTCAGCGGAAATTTCTTTTTCAAGAAATGTGATCAATGTGTTTACATCGGGAATAGAAGATGGTTTCACTAGCGATCTTTCAAAACACTTCCTAGTATCAACTGGAATTTTACGTAGTAAAATATTTAAAAGTATGAAATTCCATTGGCCCACGGGAAACTGCATAGCTTCAAGTGCCTTAATATTTTCTTGGTAGACGTTAAGTAGCCGACGCAGGCTATGAACCGATTTATCACTGCAATTTTCGATGTCGAGAATTCGATCGAGATGTTTTGACGCGATGACTCGCTTATTTTCATAACGAGAAATTAATATTTCTAAAGCGATGGCGTAATTATCTTCGGAAATCGGCAAGGATTTTATAAGATTAAAAGGTTCGTTCTTTACAGTAAGTATTAAGTACCTAAGCTTCTCGGCATCCGTGTAGGCACTGTTGCTATGCACTAACGACTTAAATAAATCAATATATGATGGCCAATCCGTAGGATCGCCACTAAACGAGGGCAATGGTAAAGTAGGCAAAGTTCTACTGTGATGACACTGCTGAGGAGCCTCAGACGATGAAAGAAAAATACGACTTGAGCGACGGACACGTTCCTCCTTTTGCTTAAGGTCGTTAAGATGAGCTAAGATGCCATAATACAAATCGTTAAATTCAT
Source organism: Bedellia somnulentella (assembly GCA_963576735.1). Classification (NCBI taxonomy): domain Eukaryota; kingdom Metazoa; phylum Arthropoda; class Insecta; order Lepidoptera; family Bedelliidae; genus Bedellia; species Bedellia somnulentella. The sequence goes on along the minus strand of OY755186.1, from coordinate 4,692,153 downwards.
TCCGAATAGTTATTTGTTCATCTTTATCAAAGCACTTATGTTTAAACAATATTTTTTCTATTTTACACTGGACTTTCGTAAACTTTCTCTGATGAGCTGAAATGTCTATAGTTCGCGAACGAAATTGCTGCTCATCGGTAGTTGCAAACTGTAATGTACGCCTAAGTTCTTCGAGAATCAAGTCCCTTTCGAATATGTCTTGTTCACAAACATGATCGTTCTCGGCCATTTTGCGTAACAAAGATGGCGACTCAAACGATTGAAATGAATTTGAAATTACTGAGTACGTAGTACTGCACAACACAAGACAACAAAACAAAAGATGAAATCGGATCCGGTTCGATAGGATCAAAATAATTTATGTAGCCGCGTGTGACTTATTTAAACTTTAAACACTTACCAGGCACGTGGCTGGCAGGGGTGGCGTTCGAACTCTCGAGAGTTTATTGATGAATCACAGCACAGGCTTACACTTTTCACCATAGGTCCATAGATAAATGTGGTTCAGTCCTTTTTCACTTTGTTCGGGAAATAGACTTGATTCGGAATTTATTTGGTAACTTTTATACGAACGTGTGCTCTCACATCGGCGTGTTGAGAAAGAGAGAGACTAACTTGCGGACACGGATGTAGTTGAAAGACGTCAGACGTCAATGTTGCCAGTTTCCCGCATCAACAAGGTAGTGTTAGAGAAAATAAGCCACATGAAATAAATCTATTTCTAACGTGAATTAAAAAGTATGTAAAATATGTTTTGTTGTCTTGTGCACACCTAATAAAGAAAATTATAAACTAATTTGTTCCAGTACGGAACAATGGGTAAATGTTTGTCTGAAACGACACTCAATAATTTAAAATCACCATCAAACCACTTCACAGCAAATCTATTTAAAGACATCCTGAAATAAACCTTCATACAATATTCAAACAATACGAGTAGGCTGGTAATTCCACGAATAGTGTAAGTAGCTCTGTAAAACTGTCAGTTATTCTGTTCAAGTATTCACGTGTGTTGCGTAGTGTGGTGAATAGCAAATAACATTCAGCATGCTCTCCATTTCCCGGGACTAAATTATTGCTCCAATTACTGCGTTAATTTATGTAGTGCAAATAAATGCATTTCTGACGAATGCTTGTTAAGCTGTCGGTTTAGGATAATATGAGAACAGTAGGCGTTAATATCTGCCAAATAGTACTACTCCTTTCTCAACCCAACGGCTGTCAGCCCGTGACCACGGCACCAGTAGGATGGCGAATCGTCGGGAAAACATATCATGTAAGTGATTTAAAAATATTTCCTTGGTTAATCCCGATCATTAGAAACCGCGAGAGATTAAAAAGTGTTTAGCTTAATAATCCAACAAAAAATTAAAAAGTTTTTTTCACCTAAGTAGCCTTGTGAAAGACTTTTGCGACGATATGGTTTAGTGCTATTTTGTGCCAAGATTACACAACTATTATTATTGTTCCGTACAAATAAGTACATTAGGAAACAATGGTAAATTAAATTAAACTACCAATATGCAGCTAGGTCTTATTTATTAATTGGTTACAATGAATGCTAGGTAGCTTGAAGTTTTATTATTTTATTGATTCGGTGATTAGTACATTTTTCAGTAGTTTATCATACAGCGCTATCAAACACCAATATACACACAAAAGCTAACCCTCGCATTTCTATTTTCCAAAATAGAAAAGGTTTTTCTAAAATAACAAAGTAAAGTAAAAGTAGAGCTACAATCAAATCAATGAATGAATTCGAAACATGAAAGTACCAAAAGCTGTTTTAGGATATTAAAAGCAAACAATTTTCTTCGGTGCCAGAAACCATAAAATGGAAAGAAAACTCTGCGAAACAGAAGATTTATACTTGACTCCGCTATTCTTCTACATTCACTTTTATAGCTTTACTTAACACACCTACTACTTGGCTGAATCCATTGTATTGAGGAGTGCTAGTAATATTTTGTTTCATGAACATGCCGACCTCTTTTTTAATTAATTGGAATTAATATCTTATGTAGCTGTGTAACGGCGGATTAGAATAGCACTACCCCGTTTCTTCCCGTGGGTGTATGTAAGAGGCGACTAAGGGTATTGGGGCTTTTTAAGGGATTTTTGGGCGATTCGGTTGGAGACCCATCACCAACAACCTTTATTTTATCATCCTTCCCCACTTAACTTCCAAAAGTGGCTAAGGAATTTTCAGAGCTTTTTGCATTGGTATTCCTCAGCCATTAAATTTATTGTTATTGGAGAAAAAATATTAAAATAGAGGTTGTATAGGGTTGTCTTCAATTACATCGCCTTATCATTTAAAAAGCCTGTCCTATTTAAATAAAACATAATACAATAGAGTCGAAACTATAACCTACTTCTCATTAAATCTTTTAGATTGTGAAAATCAAATAAGTTAAAAGTTTCTTTTAAATTATTTTCGTTCCTCTATTCCACACTCATAGTCACACACACAAAACTTTATACATTCCTACCTGCCGTTTGTTCAGGATCCGGTGGTCTGTGCCGCTGACGACCATTCCACCAACAGCCACAACAAGACATATCACTTGATTGCTTCACACATTAACAATCACATTATCACACACGATTGCATTCAAGTTTTCAAAGCATATGATACTGAATGGTATAAGAAAGCTATTTTTGGTTAGAAAACGTGAAAACTGAAAGAAATTATCATTGTTTACATCGCAAATATTACGTTAAAAAGGCGCGGGTGGAGACGACGTGTGCCGTCGGCTACACAACCGACACTGACTGACTATCGTCAAAATCGGCCGAAATGAAAACAGCGTTTCCAATTTTCCTTGTCCTCGTGAAAATATTGCTTATTTACGAGGCGGTAGCGCGCTTAAACTTTTTATATTAATGCAGGACCAACGATAAACCGCTCGATCTTTATGTACCTTTGATCATAGAAAGTAAGTAGATTATTTTATTGCTAAACGATTCAACAAACCAACTCATCACGGTTTTTTTTTGTAGTGTTTTAGTTATACAAATGTTAATCCTAGAAATTCAGTTGAAGAAATTATTTTTTCTGCAAACTATAATACGAATAAATAAAGGAAAGAAATTGGCAGAGCGACGGGGGCGTATACACGGAGGTCGTGGGTTCGATCCCCGCTGGTGTCGAAATTTTTCTTGCCTTTATTTATTACTAATAATCCCCACATGAAGTTTTCATGAAACATTCTAATTATGAAACTACATTATGGTTTATTCGCAAAATGTCGTTTTTAGATAGGTACACCGCAATTAACAAGACGTTTATGAAAAGTCTACTAAAACCGCTATTTATAAATTAATGACAGTTATAGTAAATTAAAAAATAAAGACTACTATAATTAAAGACAAACCATGTTGTTGAAAACCATTCATTTGTAAAATATGCTTTAGACTTTTATGCCTACATAAGATCTAGGAATGCAAAATACATAAAAAACACACATTTAATTAATTTAAATAATAAGTAGCACTAACCTGTAGCCGATCCAGTACTAACAAAGTTTTTAGGTGCTTGAACTCGCATTGTTTCCTCCGTAGAACTAGTCAGCGAAGTTTTCCGAGGTTTAGCCAACGTTTTGGGAGATAAAGGTGGTTGGGAGGACATAACTTTGATGAAGGGCGTAGGCGAAGTTGGTAAAGATAAAGGCGAAGATAACCTTAAAGGAGAGGTGGGTGTTACTAAATTTGAGGGCAGAGATAATTTGGAATCGGAGGACGGAATCAGTTTTGGCAGAAGAGGGTCACATTCATCTGTTTTAGCAGATAAAACTGTCGGCACTGATATTTTTAAAGTTCCATTTTTCTGGGACTCTTCTGTTTTTGCCTGAGATTCTTCCATTGTTGGTGATCTGAAACAAAACGCTTTCATTGAGTAAACAATATTTATATTGACTATGTTTTTTACCTAGAAATATTCAGTAAGTTATGAAGTATAGGCTTAGAATAGTACTAATCCATTTCTTTCCGTCGGTGGAGTATTGTGCTACTTGCGTTTTTGGGAATATTTACTATCACACATTATCAACTATCCGTTACTTTACAACCGCCTCAACTTCTAAAAGTGGATAAAATATTTCCTAATCTAAGGGCCTCGTAACCCATTTTAGGTTTGTTGCCGTCAGTATATCGCACTCTCAGAACGAAAGAGGCTCAAGTCAAAATTAGTGATATTGAGTTACAATCATAGAGAGGCATCAAAAAGTATGCTCTAAAACAAAGGCACTTATTTTTATAGGGACGGAAAATTCGCTATCCTGTTTTTTTTTTTAACAATAAGTGCCTCTGTTTTACTATTCATCGGATAGAGCATACTTTTTTATGTCTCTCTATGATTGTAACTCAATATCACTATTTTTGAATTGAGCCTCTTTCGTTCTGAGTGTGCGGTATGTAGGTAGTAATTTTAATGTACGCTAAAAAGATACTAGATCTTTTTAGCCCTACGTCATAAAAAAATCCTTTAAGTTCCACTTTGTCCGTCATTGCTTTTTATGATTACGACCACGACCACGTATTCCCTTGGGTCTAGAAATTATTATTTGACCTAAGTATATAGATATTTGTTCTAGCTACATACATAGACTCCTCAGCCACTTTTGGAAGTCGAGTGGTGAAAAGATTGTAAATTGGTGGTTGTTGCTGATGGGTCTCCAACCATATAGCCAAAATATCTCTTTAAAAGTGCAAATACCTTTAGTCACCCCTTACGAACACCCACGGGAGAAAATGGGGTAGTGCTATTCTAAGCCGAACACACTACACTATTTTGTTTAAACTAAGACAGACAATGCGGTAGTATAATAATGATAAGCAAGATAGTAGAAATAATTCTTACTTAGTTAACGTTAAGTAGTACTATAACATATAACATAAATATGGTTTTTACCTCTGTATATAAAAAAAATATAAAATATTTTTATTGCACATCAACATATACATGTATGCAGCAAAGCTTTAAAAATAATAAGTCCTCCCATTGGGTCCTGACTGAAAATCAGTGTTGTGTGTTAAACACACAACAATAAGCTGAGGCAGGACCTATCATTTGTATAATTTATTTTATTTTTATTTTATATAACTTTTTATGTCTCTTTTATAATTTTGATATTTAAGTAAACTGTATAGTACATTTGAACTACTAATGTTCAAATGTGAATAAATGTCTCTTCCTTTTCTTCTTTTTTTTAGTTGCAACTCCCATGGCCAACGATGTTTCGATTGGGGAGATCTTATCCTGGAAAAGCGCAACCGGCCAGGGACAGAGTATAGAGAAAAGAACCGACATAAATAGAATGTTTTGTTCAAGAAAACCTCATGTGGGGATTATTACTAATCAATTCAGGGTTCGAGTCCTGTTGTTGTCGAAAAATCATTCTTTCCTCAATTGATTATTATGAACCGACCAACAACAAAATCCGATACTATTATAATTATGCTATATTACATTCTAGTTCTCCTGTTACTCCCTTTTAAAATAACTGCTACAATACATTTAGTTCCTGACTTCGAGTCCTAAATCAAATCACTCTCAAAGACAAGACAAATCATTGATACCTAGCTCACTGTAATCGGCTTACGTTTGAGTTGCTCGATGAAATACACGGTATCCAGTTAAGTGATGGGTTAATTGACAAATGTTCCTTGTTAAGACATTAACAGGTAATATAAATGAATAATGGATCTCCCTGGAAGGGGTTTCAAAGAGGAATAGGTTTACATGACGTCATTTGTTTTAAGTCTAGTAGTTACTAAGTGTTAGTTAATTAGTGATATTTGGGTTAATTACATACTTATATTTACGGCTATAAATCCCAAGAAGGGGTAGCCAGAGCTAAGGAATTAGAAATTCCTCAGCCACTTTTGGAAAGTTACGTGGGGAAAAGATGGCAAATAAAGGTTGTTGCTGATGGGTCTCCAACCGCATCGCCCACCGTAAGAAATGGGGTAGTGCTATTCTAAGCCGACACTACATAGCAAGAAGTATTAGATATTTAGAGATATTTGGGTTAATTACCTTGTCAGAATATATTTTGTAACAATATTATTTTAATATTATTTGCTGTGTAGTGTCGGCTTAGAATAGCACTACCCCATTTCTTCCGGTGGGTGTACGTAAGAGGCGACTAACGGTATTGGGGCTTTTAAGGGATTTTTGGGCGATGCGGTTGGAGACCCATCACCAACAACCTTTATATTGTGAGGAATTTGTAATTCCTCAGCTCTGGCTACCCCTTCTTGGGATTTATAGCCGTGAGTATATGTATGTATGTATTATTTTAGCTGTGTAGTGAAAGTTTAGAATATCACTTGTGCATTTCTTCTACCTTGAGTCATAAGAGGTGACTTTGGCTTTTTAGGTTAGCATTGCTAGACGATCTGGCTAGAGAGCCGTCACCAACATTCTATATTTTACTATGTTTTTCCCCACTTAATTTTAAAAAGAAGCAGTAACTTATTCTGTAGCTGTGGCTACCCCTTATTATGATTTATAGCTGTGAGAGTACACTCATAGAGCGACAACAAGAGACGCCAGCTTTGAGAGGAGCGAGAAGGCAACAAAAATGACGTAATCTCTTCGTTCACTTCGGTATATTTTATTCACAGTCACTGTACGGAGCCGAGCGAATGCCGGCTTGCTAGTCTTCCCAGTACACGCTCGACTATCGCACACACACCCGCCATTACATTTGTAACACACGTAATAAACCAGTTATTATTAAATCATTTATATGACTTAAACCGTGAAAATGAGCACCACCCAGGAACTAGAGGATAAACCTATCGGTATTTTAGTACAAGTGCAACATGTACTAAGGCTGTTTGTAGCTTTTATTGGGAGATTCTTCTTTCAATTCTACTATGGATCGCAAGCAAAACAAATACCGGCGATTAAAGAAGATATAGTTAAAGAACCGGCTGTTGAGATTGCAAAGAAGATAAGGAATGGAGAGGTAAGATATGCGATATTTTAAGAAAACTAAATATTATTGTGTAAACTAATAAAAGTGTTAAACTAATATACACTTTTGAGTTAAAGATTGTATGCAAAATAAGCTTGAGTTGAAACATATTATTTTACGAAGATTCTCATGCTACAGTTACTTCTATTTATAACTTTATGTTTATCCATCTCTTCTACATAAAATAAGCATTAACAAGTTTATTAATAAAACGCTCACCAGTTTGGTAGAAACAGTATTTTTATCTGCATTCGGAAGTATGTCGATTAAAAACACTAAAGTAGTCCACGATACGATAAAAAACACAGACATGAACCGCGGGATAACATTGATTTATAATATTTGTAGACTTGTAGAGGACGAGAAACACCGCGATCGTGACTCATTCACTGAATTAATTCCATTTGTCACCTGCGCATGTGTATGTGTATGCCTGTGTACGTTTTGTGTGTGTTTGTGTGTGTGAGCATATGATGGGGAGGTGCTTGTTTAATCGTATTCGTGTTGAAGTGGTAACATAATAGTTTTTGTGCCTAGTACCAAAGTCGGCTAATATTATAATTCGTTATGAGGTGGGCAACAATTAACACTCAAATTAATGTGAGGTACAGAATTTTACATTTATGGTTGAATATATTTGTTATGGGCAATGAAATGGGCATGTTTAATTAAATATAGAAATAAAATTTTTTACTTTATTTATTTTTAAAAGCTGATCTTCGGAAACAATGAATCGATCTTAAAATATATTCCACAAACAGAACACTACTCACGGCTGTAATAGGCTGTATATCATCACGCTAAATTTCTTAAGGGGTGCGAGTGATTGAATAAAACTTAGATATTTAAAATAATAACCCTACCCGTACAAAGCTACTAATATTTTCATAAAAACTAAGTCAAACAGACTCGCGTGCCTTCCAACAATTTCTCTTTAAAAACAATGTTCAGTCATGTCTGAAAATTATTAAATAGATAGCATCTAAATAAATCCAATATATTCTCTCTAATGTTAGAATTGTAAACCATAGAAATATGGTATTACCCTGTCGATCCCTTCCCTACATATGCAAATATTTGAATGAGCTCTGCTTTTATATGACAGATAAAATTGAGTCTTGTTACTGAGTACTTGATCGTCCATTGTTAGGATAGGATCCTATTGTTGGTTCGTTTATATCGGCAGAGGCGCGAACAATGCAAATAATACTTTAATATTTGGTTGGAGTCTGATGTTCCATGTTTCATATTGTAATGGATTTCGTACGAAGCAATATTCTCAATAAAATGTTTAAATGAATACATACTTATACCATATACTCACGCCGTTAGTTGCCTTTGGGGTATGCAGAAACTATGGATCGCCCCTTTGTACGATCCCGACAAACCTCTCTAGCTTAGTTATAACTCTTTGTTGAAATGAAATAAGAGTTATAAATACTTGTTCATAGTGTGTTTATAAAACATAATAGAGGAAACCATTCTTTCGACGGATTTACTTATACACAATCACAACTAGAGCAAATTACACCATGACCGCTTGTCGGTTGAGAATAACACCACGCCATTTGTTGCAGTGGGTTTCGTACGAAGACCCTAAGGTTTCGAAGCTTTAGCTGCGATGCGGCTTGAACCCCGAAACGTTGAAACAATATCAAGTCAAATGATATTAAAATATCAAATAGGTAATTTGTTCATTTCATTTCTTCTAGTCTTGGTACAATAATAAGAGCCGTGAGTACAAGAATATTGCAATCACGAATCTGTTACAATTCCCCTACTGGGTGAAAATTGTTACGAGAGAAATTAATTATATTGGAGGTCAAGGAGAAAACAGGCCAAAGGCAAGAATTAATATAAAATACATAAAAATAATAATAGGTTTTCCTATAATACGATTTACATTACAATGCAATCAACTGCAAAACATAAAGAAAACTGGAATTGCAAGCGAAACCACTTCTTTGTTGTTAACCGACTTCAAAAAAAGGAGTGTTCTCAATTCGACCGGTATATTTTTTATAGTTAGGTTACAGTACCTTAAAATTATTTTATCTTTGCCACCTGTGTAGTGTCGGCTTAGAATAACCCTAAACCATGTTTTCACCTGGGTGTTCGATGCGACTTAAGGTTTTGGGGCTAAGAGATTTTTGTTTCATAGCCGAATGAAGAAAAATTAAAAAAAAATTAGCTTGGGTATGTCTGTTTGTCTATATGTTACTGTAAATTATACATACATACATACATATACTTACGACTATATTTCCCTTGAAGGGGTAGCCAGAGCTAAGGAATTATACATTCCTCAGCCACTTTTGGAAGTTGAGTTGAAAAAAGGTTTTTGGTGATGGGTCTCCAATCGCATCGCCCAAAAATCCAATAAAAGGCCCCAATACCCTTAGTCGCCTCTTACGACACCCGTGGGTAGAAAGGGGTAGCGAATTATTTGGATTGCTTAAAAGATTATGTGTTCAGTGAACTTGAAGGAGCAATTCCTACGGCAATGAATCACAAAAACGGATAGCTAGAATTCAGAGTTCTAAATCCTTCAGGATGTTTTTTCAAGGTCTATAATTATTAAGTAAAAAACAGCCATTTATATGTATTTCTATAGCTAATAATAAAGATAAGCGTTGCCACGTACCTAAATATATGTTAGTGACTAGTTGATACTAGTAGATTGTGCGAGGTATGATTGTGTAATCATTAAAAGTAAAGGCTTTTCACTCGCTATGACCATTTGTTTTGCTTATTTTGTTGTTAAAGAGACAGATATTCGTTTGAAAGTCATTTAAAAATTATAAACAACAAGCCAAATATTTTAAATGCTAATAGATTGATAGAACTTTAATAGAATAATATAATAAATGCAAGCAATGATTGCGTTATTTTATTTAATACTAGTGGATCGTCCCAGCTTCGCACGGGTAGCGTTGTTTTTTTAAATATCTGAGGTTTCTTTCTTCAGTCACTGCTCAAGCATTGTGAATTTCAGCGTAATGTTTTCAATTTATGAAATTTATAGCACTCCCTTAACAGTGTAGTTTGGTGATTTTGAATGCGCTTTAATGAACGGTTCAGTATTTCCGTCTAATAGCAATATTTGGAATAAAACGCCATGAAGTATTTATAACAATCTAAAAAATAAATAATTACGTTATGTAGGATGCAACTACTGGCGCCATCTAGTATGTTATATGTAAATTAGTAAAGATTTGGTTTCGATCACGGGCGCGATGGCTTATTTTATAAATAATTTCGGTGTTTGTCTACCGATTTCTATGATTCTTTTTTTATTGAATAGGTAATAATGTTACCTTTTTTAAATTAGGGATGAGTGAGAGGTTTAGAAACGTAAGAGTAAACAAATATAATCAGGATGTTCCGAACTGCTAAGCTATCAGGAATTACACGTGTTATTGTGAGTCAACCGTAAAAGATAGACATATACTGTTGAGGACTTTTTTTTAGATAATTTAATGAAAAATATTTCCGTCATACATGATTTCTATGTAAGTTTAACCATTAAGGCTGCACACGCGACGGAAGCTTAAAAAATGGAGTAACTTCTCCCGTTTTCCCAAAATTTCCCAAAATTCCCCTTGACTTCTCTGCTGGAAAGTATACAAAAACCTGCGCAGGAGTATGAAGAATAATTGTACCAAGTTTCGTTAAAATCCGTCGAGTAGTTTTTGTTTCCATAAGGAACATACAAACCGACAGACAGACAGACAGACAGACAGACAGACAGACAAAAATTTTACTGATTGCATTTTTGGCATCAGTATCGATCCCTAATCGCCACCTGATAGTTATTTTGAAAATATATTTCATGTACAGAATTGACCTCTCTACAGATTTATTATAAGTATAGATATAGGTAATTGATTGAAATACATTGAAACAGCTCATATTTATCTCGTCCTCCCATAAGGGATTTTGTTTGTACTGGTCATCTATCTAGTTCTACTCGTAATTATTATTACTCAATTATTCGTAAACTATTATCACTTTCGAGCCATTCACAAAACACACCGTGCCATATAAGTAATTTAGTAAATTAAATAATTCCAAACTAACTGAAGTTTTGGAAGGACAGCACCTACCTAAATTGACTGCATCGGCTTACCGAGCCCTCTTGTTCGCGAAGCGTGACATTCTTTCAAGCATGCAGTTGACGCACAACCAATTATGTGACGTTATCACGTTTAAAACTATTTGGTATCTCGGTAACAATAAAAACATGAAGTCTGTACATTCTAATCTTACGTAAAAATATCATGCACTACTTATAACACGCTGCTCGTAAATTAAAGTTATAATATAACACACAAGTGATAAGATAATCATATATTAAAATCATATTATGTTTTATGAACGAAGTTTAATGATAACGGTCATTTGACATTTCGCGAAATTATGTAAATCATCAATGCGTCATGCATAATGAAGAGACAGTTTAATGTTAATTGTGAGGTTAAATTATTCGTGTCTACAAAAAGTAATTTGTTTTTATAGTTAATACGAGAGCATTATCAACTTCCAAAAGTGGCTGAGGAATTTATAATTCCTTAGCTCTGGTTACCCCTTCTAGGGAAATATAGCCGTGAGTATATGTATGTATGTACGATTAGAGTGTTATTGACTCTATTTTCGGACATATACCATTGTGTCTTTTCTTAGGTCATATCATATATGTATCGCCAATCTATTAAGATCGTTAACTGTGAGCGAAAACATTGTGAGCAAATCCACACACAGACACACACAGCTATAAATCCTTAAAAAGGGGTTGCCAAAAATGCAGAATTTCTCAGATACTGTTGAAATGATATTAGTGGAGAAACTGTGACAAAATAAAGGATGGATGGTAATAGGTTTCCACCATCATCATAACCACATCATCCCCCAGTCATTTAAAATCTAAACACCCTAAGCCACCCTTCACGATACCCGCTACATAACTCATATTCTTAGTAATGAGATACTATACTAACGCCCGATTTCTGAATTGAGTATTCCAGCTGAGAAAAACTTAAGTATCGTTCTGTCTCGTTGAATTCTTAACAAATGAATAAGACAAAATTATACTTAAGTCGTTCTCGAAACCGGGTGTAAGTCTTCGGAAAATTAATACTTATATTATGGTGACCCTATAAGTCCCTATAACGAAAATGCACTGTCCAAGCAAAACATGGGTACTATGATCAAACGACTACAAAAGATGCCAAATGTTGTTCAGAACTATTAGTGCCACTGCTATCCCTTTAGGAATATACTTCGCAAATGTTGATTTGAACTGAGCTTCAGGACTGCTAAAACGTCTTTAAATCAGACAAAAAACATTTTGTGGCGATGGATAGTTTCTGCCTACCCCAATGGTTATAAAGGGCTTATGTATAGGTAAGTAAGAAAACATTTGAAAAAGAATAAGATAAGAACATGTATGACATTATTCATTCATGAAAAGGAAACGAAGAGCATAGATTTTTTTAGCAATGAATCTTGTGGATTAGTAAATGAAGAAATTGATATGGAATTTTTCAATTATTGGTGACCTTCAGAGCTCGATTCACTATTATAGTGGTAAAGTATAATACTAGGAAAACCGTTGATACCGGTTTTTTTCTTGGTAATTACATGTTGCAAAAGCGTTGGAGTTATCTTTGTACCTTTGATAAGGATTTTTTCAAATAAAATCATTTGAAAAAATAACAGCATTACTTTCATATATGTCATATACTTGCTGTGTAGTGCCGGCCTAGAATAGCACTACCCCATTTCTTCCGGTGGGTGTACGTAAGAGACGACTAACGTTATTGGGGCTTTAAGGTATTTTTGGGCGATGCGGTTGGAGACCCATCACCAACAACCTTTATTTTACCATCTTTTCCCCACTCACATTTCCAAAGGTGGCTTAGAAGTTTCTAATTCCTTAGCTCTGGCTACCCCTTCTAGGGATTTATAGCCGTGAGTATATGTATGTAAATGCGGAACTAGCAGGATGCACTATTTTAGATTGTCTTAAAGATAATATTATTACAAAATATTCTTACATTTGACATCCGTTACATAAATGAAGACGTTGTTGGAAACCCAACATTTTAATTTTAATATTGGCAACATTTTTTGTAATGCGAACCCCGCAACTTAAAAATGCCATTCCGGTTTTCATGTAATGTTTGGTGAATACACGCATTTTTACCTCAAGGACCTCTTTTATTATTAAACCAGCAACAATTTAACTAACTTTTTAACAGACGTGAAATCAAAACATTATTGGTACTTTAATGTACAATAGTTATTATTTTACCAAAGAAAGAATATATCAAAATATTAATTTGCGTAGCTTGCTATGATCGATAATGGGAGCAAAGAAATCTATGACATTAAAAGAACTCCAGAGTCGGATGAAATTCTTTGTTTCACTACATCCTTATTGTTTTGTCATGTTATCACCATTACTACGTTACTTTGAAGTTTCTTAAAACTTGTCCACATTGTTCATTTATCAGGATTTATATTTTTATATTGAAATACATGCATACGCTATTATGCTCACGCCATTGCCATTGACACGGTAGCTCAATTGGCAGAGCGACACGGGGGCGTATACCCGAGGGCGCGGGTTCGATTCCCGCCTGTGTCGAAATTTTTCTTTCCTTTATTTATAAGTAGCTTACCAATTGAATAATAAAACAAGCGTTTTTATCATATAGGTGATATTAAATGTAATACCCAGGGTGATAGTTAACTTTGTTACAGTAGTACGCAATATAATTGAAATGGTTTGCTATGACTCATTTTTATGGATAAAACCTTTTTAAATAATGAAAGACCATGTCAACTATTAACCATAATCGCTTCAGAATATGACAAACATATTACATTTATAACTGCGTTATAGTTTATGAAATGAAAAATTGTTTTTATAAAATAAATTATAAGGACAGGAGCAATAATTCAAAGACTTAGCTGTCTATGAAATATGCTTGAGATCATTCACTTATAAAATAGAATAGAAAACTCTCTCTCTCTCTCTCTCTCTCTCTCTCTCTTTGTGCATCACCGTTTAAACATTTAACAGAGATTATATTCTTAAATAGAAGTACAATTGGGAGTCTCATAATTAAGTGATCAGGATCACTGGCTTGACATTAGTGTAAAATTCATTGTAAAAAAAGTTAACATGTAATAAATAAATAAAGAATAAATAAAGGAAAGAAAAATTTCGACACAGGCGGGAATCGAACCCGCGACCTCGGGTATACGCCCCCGTATATACGTATAATTTTTCTTTCCTTTAATTATTAGTAATAATCCCCACATGAGGTTTTCATGAACAAAAAGATTTAAATTAACATGTAATGTTCAGAAGTATTAGTACCTCTGTCACTCGGGTACGAGTATTTACAACAACGTCAACGTTCTAGTTTAATTGTGGGAATGGTGAAACTTAAGTTTGACTGTCCTTGGCTAGTGCGATAATAAAATATTGAAAGTTGTATTTGATTCCATAAATAAACCATAATCTGTCTTCGAAAGCATCATTTATATGATTTCTGAATACATACTTTACCCCATCAGTTCCCATTGGGGTAAGCGGATACAATTGACCGCCATAAGTACGATCCTGGCTAACTTTTCAAGTTAAACTGACATTAATCAATCTTACTAGTGGGTAACCCTGGCGCGACTACGTCGCGTCCAATAAAATGAGTTTATTTTGAAATTTTTTGACCAATCACAGCGCAGCTCTTTTGAATCTCTAGTGATTTTTTCTGATTGGCAGGTTTGAAAAAATTCCGACCAATCACAGCGCATCTCTGATCGACTAAAGTTTGCGCGCGCTTATGACACTCAAGCAAAGTCTATGGGCCAAATTCTGTAACAATTAACTTAATCCAGTTCAAAAATTCAAAATTTCTTTATTTGATAAAAACAAGTATTTGTAAACAATTGGTTGGGGTCTTCTTATAAGCTTAAAGCCTGTGTTAGAAAACCCCGCTCTTCAATAGAATACATGAAAGAAAGAAAATAATTAAAATGAAAAATCATTACATAACTTAAATTAAAATTAAAATCAAAATCAAAATCACAATCAAAACTAAAATTAAATTATTTTATCTTCCTTATGCCTAGGTTAGTTAATACAGAAAGCTACTATTATTATATTATATAAAGGTAGGTAACAAACGATTGTAAGTGTGTGTGTGTATGTGTGTGTTTGAGTGTATGCATGTGTGTTCATGTGTATGTGCGTGTGTGTGGGCGTGTGTGTGTGTGTGTGCGCGTGCGTGTGTTATATATTCATAAAGTATTCATATTTAAGTTATTTTTTCTAGTATAGCCTCTGTTTCGTTATAAGTTTTTAGTTTAAGCCATTTAGTTATAGTCACTTTGGATTCATAATATAATTTATCATAAATGTTTAGATCCCTATTAATCCTATTGTATAGCATTGATGATCTTACGTAATATTAATCACATCAGATGTCTGAATGTTGTGCACACCACGGCCGCGAACTGTACAAAACGATACCTGAACCAAATTTCTAGCTTAACTCATCGCGTCACAGGCTTCCGGGCAAGAAAGAGGCTTACAGAAATAATATATAAAGATACTACAACCCCTTTAACATTCATCGACGGTGTCCGTGGCCGGCTGGATATGTGACTAGCTTTTTGGTCCGGAGGTTGCGTGCGTGCGGGTTCAATCCCCGCTGACAGCAACATTTATGTGATGAGCATTATGTATTATGTAATATTTAATATTTCGTTGAGTATCCAATAACAAAATATCTACTTATTTGGGGCTAATTTACATACATACATACATATACTCGCGGCTATAAATCCCTTAACGTGGTAGCCAGAGCTTTGGAATGAGAAATTCCTCAGCCACTTTTGGAAGTTAATTTGGGAAAAGATAGTCATAATAAATGTTTTTGGTGACGGGTCTCCAACCACATCGCCCAAAAATCACTTAAAAAGCCCCTATACCGTTAGTCGCCTCTTACGATCACCCACGGGTAGAACTGGGGTAGTGTTATTCTAAGACACTACACAGCATACTTGATCGTGTATAATATGTCCGTATAGTTATTATTATTATTATATACCTATGAAATATGCAGTTAAAACAACGACACAGAGATGTTATCGACAAATGTCATGTCACAATACATTACTACGATGTATCTAATCAAGAGTAAACGATAAATTGAACGTTCCATTGTGATCTGTGTCTGGTTTCTGTCAAAGACCCAATTGATGTCATAAAGAATTCTCTGTGGCGCAATGAAACGACCTGGGTATGCAAATAAGTGACCACCGCAATATTAAATGATGATTATTGATATTCATGCTGCTAATTGCTTGAATGCATCTGTATCTAAACTTAATATAAAGAGGAAGACCATGATAGCTCAGTGGGTAGAACATCACTTATCGTGTAGACGATGAGGTTCAAATCCCGGGTCGGGCCTACACTAATTTGTTTTTTTTAAAGACATACGTGTAACACACACATTTATTTACATACATACATATACTCACGGCTATGAATCCCTTAAAGGGGTAGCCAGAGCCAGGGAATAAGAAATTCCTCAGCCAGTTTTGGAAGTTGCGTGGGGAAAATATGGTGAAATAAAGGTTGTTGGTGATGTTTCTCCAACCGTATCGCCCAAAAATCCCTTAAAAGCCCCAATAAGGTTAGTCGCCTCCTACGTACACCCACCGGAAGAAAAGGGGTAGTGCTATTCTAAGCCGACACTACACAGCAGATTACATTTATTTACCACGATTGTTAACGGTGAGAGAAAGCATCGTGAGGAAACCCACATGGCTGAGTCGTACTTAATCATGTGACGGCTTGTTCGTAGCAAACGGCGATAGGCCTGCTCTTATCACGTGAGTACAACATCCAAGCAAACGTGGGTACTATGAACACCAGGTGACGAGTCACGTGATTATTATTATTCTAGATTATATTATTCAGAAGTATTAGTACCTCTGCCAACCCTTTCTGGGAAATACGCGTGAACGTTTGAGTTGGAAGAAAGATTTGTTTATCTGTGATGAACAGGCTTCCCATCGCATCAACCGATTTCTAATATATTTTTGCGATGGAAATCTAGAACCTACAGAAATAACATAAAGGATTATTTGAATAACATCAAATGTTAATGAGTGGTCATAATTAACGATCAGGGTGTATAATGATTTTTCACATATATTTTGGAAAAAAAAATGTAGTTTCCATTTTCAAATAAAATAGAAATATCAAATGCCAATTACTCTGTAAAAAGTCATTCGTGATTGTACGTTTTAAAAAGCAAAAACAACATTATACGAATTGAAAATCTCCGTGTCATTTTAATTTGGAAACATTCTGTCCCCTTGAAAAAAACTAAACAGCGGGAGGCATATTGTTTTAGAAATTATCTAGCTATTTGATCAAATCATCGAAAGAAAACAATTACGGAAAAAATATCCAATTGAACATTCAACTTATAAGTCTCATTTAGACTTGTTGAGTAATAAAAACTAGTAATGGGTATATGAAGCCAATTTGATAATGGAATATTTACGTATGTATTCTGTTCAACGCATAGTTGTCATTAAAGTATATATTTATTTATTTTGCTATATATTTTTCGGAATATTTACAGCAATGTTTACATAGTTACGAATCCTTCTTCTCGAATTGTCTATTGTTTAATTCCGCGGGTCTTTTTAAAATATTATTTTAGAATATGCATTCTGTACGTATAAGCGAAGGTGTACTTTAGTTGGACTCAGCTTTTAGTAATCAACAACAGACTCATTAATGGTTAAACCAACTTCACTTTTACTCACATTAATTAGAAATTCCTCAGCCACTTTTGGAAGTTGAATGGGGAAAAGGTTGACAAACAAAGGAAGGTTGGCGATGGGTATTCAGCCATATCGCCTAACAATCACTCAGAAAGCGTCAGATTTTTTAGTCGTCTACAACACCCACGCACGGAAAAAATGGGTTAATGTAATTCTAAGGTTTCACAATCACAACACAGCAAATGGACAAATATTTTCCTTTCAAGAAAAAATATTAATTGATAAAAAGGAAAAAACATGACAAGCAAAAGTATAAAAACATTTTTTTTGCAGGTATCAGCGGTCGAAGTGTTGGAGTCATTTATAAGAAGAATCAAAGATGTGAATCCTTATTTAAACTGTCTGGTCGAAGATCGGTTCGATGTGGCCTTGAAAGAGGCCAAAGAGGCCGACAACCTCATCAAGAGTGGAGCGATGACAAAAGATCAACTCGAAAATGAGAAACCACTTCTGGGCGTCCCGTTCACTACCAAAGATTGTATCGCGGTGAAAGGTGAGGTTATTGCAATGACTGTATTTTACTGACTGATTAATGCAATGATTCAACATTTATTACGCGCAGTAAACAACCATGAAAAAGCAGTGGTAGAATTACCGCTTCTCACGTAGGAGATAAGAGTTCGAATCTTGAAAGTCATATCTATAGTTATTTTATCAAGTTTGTTAAACGTTAGGGAGAATCACCATGAGGAAAACACATATGGCTTGTGCAGTACTTAGTCATAAGGCGGTGCATTCGTACAAAGATGCACTGTCCAAGCAATCTGATTACTCTGAACACTAGCTGATAGAAATGTCATGTGATGTTCAGAAATATCCTTCCCTGTGCCAAGCGTTCACCCCTTCGGGACTATACAGCGTGAACTTTCAGTTTGATTTTGAATTATTTAAATGACTATATTCTTCTGAAAAAATAAATGCTAGTATTTAACATTTAATAAGTGCAGTAAATTATTGTATCTCTGTTTATAATTGTATGTTTGCATTTAATTACCGAAATAACCTTGACTCCAATGCAAACAACGCCGAGCAAATATTTATTCGTTCGTTTCATTACTTCCGAAATGGAAATTTTCAACTGCGATTTTTTCATCTGACTTTTTTATAAATGTTATACTAGTGGAAGGCCCTAGCTAAGCACGCGTAGGGTTATTTTTTAAATATCTGAGGTTTCAACAATCATTGATAATCCCTTTTAGAAATTTAGCTTAATGTTAGCTGGAATACTCAATTCAGAAATCGGGCGTATGTTTATTCCGAAGGTTTTGATTGATGAATCAGATTTTTTTCCTTTTTTGTCTCGGAGCTTATTTATTACAGACAAACAAACGCAAAATTAAATCTTTCCTCAAGGGATAGAGGCAGATAATACATATAGGTACTCACGCCGTTTTTTCTGTTTCGCCAGTAGCCGCCATAGACGGAGATTACCAATCGCCACTTTGTGATCGCCAGCAAAGATAATATTTATTGTTATTGGATTAACGATACATACTTGTACCATGGACTGGTTGTACTATAATATAACTAACGCTAGAGTTTAGTAAACTGTGGTGTCAAATGTGAAAAGAAACATTCTTTTTAAAATGTGATCGTTTCAAATTAGGTATAAATACATATTTGTTTCATTTTACCACCGTTTTACTAAATTTACTAAAATAGAAGTGAACAGCAGGGTAGGTGATTTATCGCTAAATTTGGAATATCGCTACAATAGGTTATTTTTCAATAACACAGAGTGGCGCGTCTGAAGCTCTGGATACCCCTTTTTGGGATTTATGTCCGTGAGTATATGTATATATGATATAGCCGTAAGTAAAGCAAAGTATGTTATCTCTTTCATATAGCTAAGATGTTTATATTTCATATATTTCAGGATTACATCACACAGCAGGCATAGTGCTTCGTAAGGACGTCATTGCTGATGAAGATGCTGATGCCGTGAAGTTGTTACGACAGAAGGGAGCTATTGTTATTGGGTTAACCAACGTGTCAGAACTTTGCATGTGGTAACTGTTATTGTATACTAATATCACTAATACTTATACATAAATATACCCACTCAATTATTATTCGTTAGGGTTGGCAAAGAATATGTATCGCAACGTTGTACGTTTCATCCATGTTTCATAACCATTTTCAAAAATGGCCTTCTTCACACTTAAGACGCCTACTCCTGTAGCACATTCTCTATTAAATGTAAATGAGTCCTCCATGTCATTCCATACATTTCTATAAACTTTGGCTCCATATATGTCTTTCACTAAACTGTCATAATTCCTTTATATGTGCCCAAACCATTTTAACATATCCTTGCATTCTTTTTTTTTACTATTTTGTCTTAGAATATTATACAAAAAAATAAAATCATTACAAGTCCCAACATTTTGCACTCTATCACATAACCAAACATAAGCAATTTCACTCATTTATGTTGGATATTTTCAGGTGGGAGTCACACAACCACGTACACGGGCGCACCAACAACCCTTACAATACAAGCAGAATAGTCGGGGGTTCGTCCGGAGGTGAAGGATGTATACAAGCGGCGGCTGGCAGTGCGTTTGGAATTGGTGGGTTTTTTTTAAACATATAATAAGTATTAACAACGTATAAACTATTATACTATTGGTACTAATCAAAATCACACTTTAACAAAAAGTCTATGTGCCAGCTATATATTGTTCATTAATTCCTAAGGACAAACAGGATAGGCTATGCATATGGCAGTTTAGTTGTGACACCAAAGTCGATGACTTTCTACCGTTGTTCTTCCTGTAATGGTCTTGATGATTGGATTATGATTGGACAAACTTATAATAAACATGCTACATTAAGGAAGGAAATAAAAGTACAAAAAAGTGAAATTGTCAAGTATTCATTAATTTTATAGTTGTCGAATAAATGTCCCCTACTGGACAAACATAGTGAATAGTCCCGCTCAGAGCTCATCTATTGCCTTCTAAAGAGATCTTGTTGAGAGAACAAAACCATAACATATTATATGGTTTATTTGATACAATGAACCATACATAATATATATATATATATATATATATATATATATATATATATATATATATTTTAATACATATATCAATTATATAGAAACGTGAAAATCGCGATTGACTCGAAAGTAAACGATACATTTTTAATATAACATATAAGGGATTCGTAAATACTTTACAGACAAAGACAACCATAAGCAATGAGTCTTGAGTCTTTACCTACAAAATAAAAGAACTTAAATACTGTATATAAGTGAGGAACGTGAAGGCAGTAAGCTCTTATAGATATCCTGCAAATTATAGCATTCGTGGCTAAACCGAGTAAATACTCATTCAATATTCACGAAGGAAAATGCCTTTCGAGAAGCAATTTTCCCTTGTTGAATACTTGATCTATTGTGAAGAATTATTTAAAGCTAAAATCAAACGTATTTCAAATAAAAATAATAACGTTTACAATGCAAATCTTTATCGTTTATGCGGATCTAAGATTTGTATAAGTGGGGGCTAATTTTAGGATCTGAATCTTACGGTCCAACTTGATCAGCCATCTAATTTTACTTTCAGTGTTCGTCAGTAAGGAATTTAACATTCCTAGACTTTCCCTACTACCAGTGGATTAATTAAAAGCACTATTCATTAATAAAACATTAGGTCAGAATTTGTAAATGAATAGAGAAACAGGAAATGGCTTTGGATTAGAGATGGCTTGTACTTTGTATACAAAAAGAACATTTGAACCTTAATTGAACTAGTCAACGTCCTTGAACCCTAAGAAGTGTTTACTCACGCTATACTCACGCCGTAAGTTCCCATTGGGGTAGGCGGAGATTATCGGTCGCCACTTTGTACGATCCTGACAAACCTTTCAAGTTTCATTTACATCCATCAATCTTTTATCCTTCATATTTCGGATACCTGCCTTTTTGAGCACATTCTCTGTTTGGTCCGAATGAGTCCATAAGAATACTTAATGAAGACCAAAGAAAATTACTTACTTTATCCTCGATAATAGTGATATTAGTTATTTGAATAAAATATTTTGTTCCTCATCGTATTTACATATTTTCAGGATCCGACATCGGTGGATCGATCAGAATGCCGTGTTTCTTCAACGGAGTATTCGGCCACAAGCCGTCACGGCACATAGTATCAAACTTTGGACAGTTTCCGGAAGCTTGCAGTGACAGACACGAGTCTTTTCTAGGTAATTATACAGACAAGGCATATGCTGTGTAGTGTCAGCTTAGAATAGCACTACCCCATTTCTTCCGGTGGGTGTACGTAAGAGGCAACTAACGATATTGGGGCTTTTAAGGGATTTTCGGGCGATGCGGTTGGAGACCCATCACCAACCACTTTTATTTCACCATATTCTCCCCACGCAACTTCCAAAAGTGGTTGAGGAATTTCTAATTCCTTAGCTCTGGCTACCCCTTCAAGGGATTTATAGCCGTGAGTATATGTATGTATGTATAGATCAATATACACACCAGCCCGGCTAGTACGAGCGCTATTATATCGACACGATAACGGTTAGAATGAGATGACAGTGTACAATACTAGGTAAGTGAGAAACAGATGGCAGTTTCAAACCACGCGATATCTAGGTAAACGGTCGCTCGTACTAGCAATGCATGGCATATGGAGGTAGAGGTCATTTGCTTTTTCGAGTTCCACTTTTTGCTTGATCAGTCTACATCCGATGGAGCAATAAGAGTTTCTAATAAATAAAGGAAAGAAAAATTTCGACACAGGCGGGATTCAAACCCGCGGCGGGATTATTTTCTTTCCTTTATTTATTAGTAATAATCCCCACATGAGGTTTTTATGAACAAAAAGATTTAAATAATAAGAGTTTCTGTTTTGAGGGGATACTCAGAGGATGAATTCAGTAATCTCTAATGAACAAACTACATATTTAACTTTAAAAAAGATTAAGAAGTCCAACTCAGAATTGGAAGTTTGAGGCTATGCCTCGTCTCGTGGCTTATATTATTTGTATGTATTATTTGTGTAGTTTGTGGTGGGTTTTTCTCTCTAATTAGACCCTTAAAGCAAAAAGCAAGTGCGAATTAAGAATAATATGTATTTAAATAAGTATATGTTTTGTTTATTGCCAGGCATCGGGCCAATGACAAGACACGCAGTCGATTTGAAGCCGCTTCTGAAGATCATAGCTGGTGACAACAGTTCCAAGTTAAATCTAGACGAGCCAGTAGACATCAGCAAATTAAAGGTCTTTTACCAGTTGAGTAACGATGCTCCGTTAACCGATCCCGTCGATCCGGAAATCACAGCTGCGCTATTGAACGCCGTCAAAATTTTGAAAACGAAACACAACATCGATGCAGAAGAGAAGTACATTCGGAGGTTAAGGAAAACCATACCTATTTGGCTTACCCTGATGAAAGATAAGAAGAGCTTCGGTTATAGAATAATGGGGAAAGATGGCGTTGGAGTAGTATGCTTTGAGATACTCAAGAATATTTTCGGATGTTCCGACAACACAATGATAGGGTTATTAACTGCACTAGTCGACCGTGGTGGCGCTGAGATCGGAAGCGAAAAGTTCGTATACTTCCAACGAGTACGAGATGAGCTGGAGAAAACGTTTACAGATATGTTAGGAGACAACGGTGTCTTCCTATTCCCTACGCACCCCACACCAGCTCCATACCACAACGAGCCTATACTTAGGCCAATGAACTTCAGCTATACATCCATCATCAACATTTTGGGATTGCCGGCCACAAATGTGCCGTTAGGGTTAAGCAAAGAAGGATTACCAATAGGTATTCAAGTAGTCGCCAATCACAACCAGGACAGGTTATGCTTAGCTGTAGCTGAAGAGTTGGAGAAAGAATTTGGTGGGTGGGTTGAACCACATAAAGCATAACTGAATTTAGGGTGGAAATTCAGTTGAAAGTATTCATATACACAGTACGAGATTTTAAGAAGAACATGGCGTAGCTTATTTTATTATGGGCGCTGTTGATCAATTAGTTACAGAGATATATCGGGGGTTATTTCACAAACATCACCTTATTACTTTAAGCCATAAGAAGAATAGAAAACGTTCTGATATCATTTTCAGTTAAGCATTCCGGAGTTGAGTACAAATCAAGAATTCTTAAAGAACTTTGTGAGTGTTTCAATATATTTTGTCTTGATCGTACTAATAATATAGGGCGCATTTAGACGTATTCCACAATATTCACCTAATTAGTTTTAATGTATAACTAGCGACCCGCCCCGGCTTCGCACGGGTGCAATGCAAAATATACCTACTACAGAATGTCCTTATACACAACGTTCACAGCTTTTTTTGTCATTAGCCAATACAAACATGTTTTGCTTAGACGTTACTCTTGCTGGCTGAGGCGAGCCTCGCGTTCCGTTAACGATTCTTCATCTCTTGCTGAACGTGCTCTTCTGGCATTCACTGTACTACGACCTATGTTCGCACGACGACGTCTTCCGGACATGACTTTATAATGTCTGTTCAAAATTTTATACTTAGGTACTCAGTACTTGATTAAACTCACAACTTAAAACTATACGTATGATTATGAACTAATTTCACTAATTATTGGTTAGTGCTGGAGTAAAAAATATTTACTTACTATTCGTTCGACTAAAAACAAAAGATTATCAACAACAAAATATACCTATTCAGTTCTTCTATGAACTTAACTATAATTTTCAATAATTGAAAATGCTCGCCCTAATACTAAATTGTCTTAACTCTAAATTCAAATCAAAGTCTTAATGGAAGAAATACCAAGAAATATGGTTTTAAACTATTTATAGGCCCTCCGGCCTTGTGCTCCTACTAAGTAGTCCTACTGGTAGGAGAGCACGCCCGCCCTGCATTTTAAATTTGTAATATCTTCGGTAATGTTCACTTAAATTACATGCTGTAAAAAGCATATTGATCTATAATAAAAGCACAATTTATTTAAGGTACTTAATTGGATAAGGATTAATGCTGTATTGTTTAAAATCACTTCGTAAATAACCATTTTTTAGTAAAGAATAAAAATGGTTATGCTGGGTTATCCCTAAGAGATAGACATATACCATCGCGGACTTTTTTCTTGAACTTTTTAAGGTGAACAATACTGTAGTACATTATTTTGGTCTATCTCGTAGGGTTCAGCCAGCGTTTGCAATATAAGCGCAAAAAAACGTGCTTATTTACGACATCACATTAGAAACCTTCAAATTTATCAGTGTTTCTCTACTATATTATGCATTTATTATACATACAAACCTTCCTTAAGAATCACTCTATCTATTAAAAAAAACCGCATCAAAATCCGTTGCGTAGTTTTAAAGATCTAAGCATACATACGGACATACAGCGAAAGCGACTTTGTTTTATACTATGTATTGATATATCAGGTTGAAAAAAAGTACAACTTTTCTGTTTTAAAGCTGAATAGTTTGTTTGCTCAATGTTAACCTTTATTACTAGAGATATCAGACTAACTAAGAACTCCAGATAGTATCAGGGAACAGTTATATTAATGAGTGTTTTTTTTTATGTATTGTATATTTATAGGCCGATGCGCAGTTCTGAAGTCATTTAATTTGGTGTTTCACGCAGTTTGTCTAGATTTTTTAGTTAGTATGAGCTATAGACTAAATTTTCCTTGAATTGAAATTATCTTAAACATATGAGAAATATAATTGAACCGTTTGTATTTGTACGCATTGGTAAAACCATATAAGTCTCTTATTATCTATAATAAAATGTAAAAACTCTATTAAAACATGCAACTACTTATATAATTGCACCGATAGTCACAAATTGGTGTGTGTATTATATTAAGAAATAATCTATTTATTCTTATTGAAATTGTTTAATAAACTTACAAACCTATACAACATTGTGTCTTATTGAGAGGTACGGGAAAATAAAACAGCAGGCATAAATAATAATATATGACATTATATTAAACAAGAAAAACAACAAACACCATTTATTCTAAATAATTAACACGTTAGTTTAATTACAACTAAGATAAAAAATACGGATATTTATTATTATAAGGCCAAACACAACAATTTGTAGCATACAGCGCTATTAATTACATAGAAAGATAATATTAGCATAACAATAGAATCTTTAAGAAAAATAAATTTCGAAGTAGGCTGATTTCGTATCTTTTACGCCCGGCAACGTTTTTACGTCTCTCTTTCAGACTAATGATTATTCAATTAGCACAGTTATTTCACGTGAGAGAAATGTTCTTATGAAAGAAGCCCAAAGATATGAACTTTTCATTATTATGGTCATGGTTCAAAATTATAATTTAGTCAAAATTGCCCTGCGTTGTGTCTGCTTAGAATAACACTAATCCATTTTTTCCTATCTTTATGAGTAGTTGTTCAGCGATGTGGCTGGAGACCCATCACAAACAGTTTCGCTGAACTGGACACCAAGCGCGACGAGTAAAAAGCCTGACCACCTGTGCTACCTCAGTATAGTTATATTAACCTTTCACGTCCCGCCGGCTCCCAAAGTAGCCAGAAGTAAAAGTACCGTCAAACCCCGATGGCTCCCCGTGGAGCCGCCGATGGCCAGCTTACCGTGTTCGAATTAACCCTTTATTTCTTTTATTTTAAGAGTTTAATTACGTTTTTATTGATATCAACGGCTTGTGTATGAAGTGAGCTTTTAAAAAGAGACCAATCACTCCCCGTGGAGCCAAACGCAAATAATTCTATTGTTCCCGGGTTTTGACGGTAGTGCTCGGGCCGGCTTCGCTAGTGCTCGGGAAGTCACAGGTTTATGGTGTGCTCACAAGCCCGCAGTGTGCGAGGATCTTTACAAATAAGATTGGCTACACAAGCCACATGGGAGCTCACGAGCGAGTCCTAAACTTTTAAAGCAGTCGCCGTGACCGAAAACGATCGGACCACATCAGCAGATAGATAGATGGAACAATAATAAGTAATAGAGTCAATTCTTAGGCACGGGCTACACTCTTACCCCTGATTATATGTATATATGAATTTTCCAAT
Source organism: Bedellia somnulentella (assembly GCA_963576735.1). Lineage (NCBI taxonomy): Eukaryota > Metazoa > Arthropoda > Insecta > Lepidoptera > Bedelliidae > Bedellia > Bedellia somnulentella. The sequence goes on along the minus strand of OY755186.1, from coordinate 4,665,248 downwards.
GTCTTATATTAATACATTACTTTAGTACCAATTTAATAAACTAAGTTCAAATCGTACATCTGTACGCATAATTAATTGAATGACTGCTAAAACTCAAACGCCCATAGTGTGAGCTTATTTATCTTTTTTATTTCACGAACTGGTAGCTTTGCAACCATAGATACATACTAATACTCACGGCTATACATATATCCAAAAAAGGGACCTAGAGCTACAGAATTTTAAAATTATTTACTCTTGGAATTTGAGTGTGGACACCAAGCTTAAAATTTTAATTTGACTGCTAAACAATTACTTCAAAGGCCCTAGAACCCAAAGTCGCTTTTAACGGCACCCGCTGGAATAAATGGGGTAGTGCTATTCTAGGCTGATACAACACGCCTTTGCGACCAAAAAGTCTTATTCTATTAACAATAATAAACGTTCACGCCGTTTTATCCCCGAAGGGGTTGGCAGAGGTACCAATACTCCTGAACTCACATGGCAAGCGCCATCTAGTTTCTAGAGAAGGTACCCACGTTTTGCTTAGACAGTGTACTCACGTGATAGGGGGCAAGCCTATCGCCGTTTTGTACGAATACACTGTCACATGACTAAGTACAACTCAGCCATGTGGGTTTCCTCACGATGTTTTCCCTCACCGTTAGCAACCATGATAAATTAACCACACATATGACTTTAGAAAAGACAAATTGGTGTAGGCCCGTCTCAGGATTGGAACTCACGCCCTTCTGTTTTTCGGGCGGGTGTTCTTACCCACTGGACTATCATGTCAATTTCGGGCGGGTGTTCTTACCCACTGGACTAACAATAAATTAACAATAAATTCAATAATATATTGCCTACACATAAATGAAACTGAATACTATAAACAAAATTACAACTTTATACATATTTTTATTTCAGCATATAAATATTTGCACGCAACGAGATTTGAATACACAATTATAGAGATAGCCTAGCTAGCAGTCTTAGAGCCCAAAACAGACATCAATGGATTAAAGATGGTTAACTAACCATTATCACTTAACACCATATTTTACACCACACAACAAGAAATAGTAATTTTTTAGACAATTCGCATCACAATATCTAAGATCAGATTTTTTTTCCTCATAATTATAACTGCTATAAACTTTTTACTTTTCAGAAATTACAAAACAGCAAAATATCCGCCCTTTTTTTTCAGTGTGTTTGAGGGACTTTAGTTTGTCAGTGAACTTAACCATTTCATTAAATTAGGGGCTCTTAATCTAATCTGGATTTATGGCGAGTAATATTTACCTACGTCTCTATTCATGGCAAACTGGTGAAAAATCGATAATAAATACAAGTAAATGTCAAAACTACGTCAGATTTTACAAAAATATATGTGGTCCAGAAAATGTATTCTAGCGAAATCTATAATCATGGTAAATAGGTACTTAAATCACTAACTTCATAGTCATAAACATGGATTGCAGACAATTTTAAATCTGTATTTGTAGGACTGATGCCGGGCAAGAAAAACTTTTATTACATTATAATTTAACATTCAAAATAGTTGATATCTCATGAAATATTGTTCAATTTCTAAGTTAATATGTAGAATTTGTATTTTCTTACTAAACCATAAACATTAAGCATGTCTTAATATTTATTTGTGTATTTGGTTCAAATTTTTGTTAGAGGAGAACTTTTTTTAGTAGCAACATTTATGAAACATTTTATGGAATAAAAAATCTGATCTTAGATCATTTATAAATGAGTATAGAGAAAAAAACAATGATTTTTAATATCATGACAAGTAAGTTAAAAGCGAATAAGATCTTTCTCACTCAACCATGACATTTACTTCATAATAAAAACTTATATAAATTATATCATTGATTGATAATTTAATGTTATCAACTAATATTGTATTTAGCACTACCTTTCAATGGTGAGTAAATTTTGAAAAGTTAATTGATACATTTAAGTTAAAGGCACTAATATGTTCATAAATAGTGAATTAAATATTGCATGTTCTGCAACTATCACAGCTAGAGACTCCAGATTTGTAGAATACAAGGCTACAAGAAATATTCAATCTTATTCAAGTGATATTGAATTATTATACAATGCAAATTATTTCTATGTGTCATGTATGAATATCTTTGGTGATTTGCCAGTATTTTATGAAGTCAATATGAATATAATAATACTATTTTCATCTGTTGTTAGCCTACAAATATAAGTAATTAATGAATAATAAAAATTAAGTCCTATCTTGTATATGGTACCAGCCAAACCTAGGTTATATGTTTGTATGAGTTTTAGATGTATCATATATAAGTAAAGGCTAAGCCTATTGATAAAATATTACATTAGAAATTATTATATTAATGATGGGAAGTGATCTTTAATACTGTGAGTAGGCCTGCCCCCTATCAAGTGAGTACACTGTCCAAGCAAACCTTGGGTACTCTGAACAGCAGGTGACAGTGCCACCTGATGTTAAGAAGTATTAGTTCCTCTGCCAACCCCTTCGTAGATTTTCCATTTGAACGTTTGAGACTATGAAGATCGTTATAGAGATATGTATTATGAAGCCATATCATCTAAATTAAAGCAAGCAGCCCGTGACATAAGACATACAAATCCAAGTACACCATTTCTCAATGATAAATATCATAAAAATTTACAAATAAAGTTCTGGTTACGAACTAGACATACTAAAAAACCCAATAAGTAATAGAGATTCTGATTTCAAATACATTATTTCAATAGCAATCTCATTATTGAGATAGAAAGTTCTAGATATCACATCTTTATTTATCATGAGTTGATTTAGTTGATGACTATTTTCTTTAAGCATTTTTTAAATATTGGTAATTCAATATTAACATAGGTAAAACTTAAGATTCCTTAAGTCTCTTCCTTCTGATAAACTTACAACCATGTGAAATTAAAATTAAGACGTAAGTGTCTTAATGATATTAAGGATTTCTTTCCTCTTGTCAGTAGCATTAAAATCCTGTAGGATGTTGCAGCCAACTAGAGAGCCATTCCTGTAAGCACAGTCTGCAAGTCTTTCTGTATTGCAGATAACATACACTCCACAATCATAACCATTGGTTTGTTGAAGACAGTCTTTATTAACAAAGTTGATTGATGCTGAAAAATAAAGCATATTATTTATAAAATACTTATGAATATAAATTAAATTCAAGAAACACAATATAGTGATGCTTACCTCCGCGAACAAAGTAGGGTATTATATGACTGGCAAATTCCCATGCCACAGTATGGTTACTTCCACTTGATGAATCCAAATGATAAAAACAACTTTCTGGTTTGGAATAAACTAGCAAACTCCAATGTGAGCCACCTGCGCTATCTGGAGAATCATTGTCATTCAATGCAAAGAATAGAAACTTCTTTTGACTTATACCCAAAGGTTCCAGAAATGTGTGAATTTCATCTGATGGCACCATTTTTATACACTGCGTAACTTCCGGCGTAATAAACAGAAGTTCTTTGGCATTTTGAAATACAACTTTTTCTAGATATTCAAAGTAAAATGATATGATACTATCGTTAAGCCAGTACGGTCCTTTTAATAGTTCGAGGTCGGATTGTCGGAGTACGACCTCATGAAAACTCAAAGCAACAGAATCCTGAGTCATTGTATGTATCCTCAAACAGAATCTGGCAAGAGAAATTAAAAATGAATCAAACAAAAAATAACCTACAAAATCTTAAATGATATGAGTGCTACTTACGTATACGAGAATTCAAGCTAAGGAATAATATCCGCGAAGAATCGCACTGTTTTGTCCACTTATATTCGTTCCCATAGGTCTTTGGTTATTAGGAGTCTCTAAAATCTTATTTATGTATAACGCTTTAACACTGAATGAGCACTAAAACGGACAGTCAAAGTTATTCCCTCACAATAATCACTAGCAACGAATTAAATTAATCGTATCTCGGAAAAGTTAAATTTGAATAATAAAAATACACCAATTTCGTAACACTTCATCCACTAGAGTTTAAATTAAAATGTTTTGTACTGTCTCTGTCAATGTCAATATGAAGTAGAATAGACATAGACATTGACATTATCAACATTTGACCATATGCACCGCACCAGCACCATTAATGTACTCTGCGCAACGCACCACCACAGCACCCAAATGAGTGCTCGACTGCTCGGCTCGCTGGGCGTTGGTGCAGCCACATCGCAGGCCACATCTACTAAAAAAGTCCCCTTAAATGGGAACCCATTTGAACGCACCAACAGCTCAGCCCTCAACAGACCGGTCCTTCCTTTTTTTTTTAACCCTTAACTACTGACGTGTCATTTTGTTACACTATTACTGACGTACGTATGATATACGTCTTGTTTTTGTTGTAGTTGCTCTGGTGCATCCATTAAGGTAGAGCATGCAATTATCGAAAGTTTTCGATAAATCGATATTCTTTGTTCTTTTTTTCGATAATTATCGATAATTACCGGTATTTGGAAAAAAATATATATTATTAAAATTTCAAGTATAACTCCGACTGGTTAAATATGTTAAAATAAAGGAAACAATATAGCAATTTCAAATGTTTTTTTTTATTAAATCTTCAAACAGAATCAACAATCAGCCTTAATGTTTTCTAGCTTTAATGTAGCTCAATCTCTAAACAATTAAAATTAAAATGAAAATAAACATTGATACATTAGTTTAGTTTAGTTCAGTTCAGTACAACGTACATAGAAAGAAAATCATTTTAAAAGAGGAAATAACAATATGTATGTAGTCATATTTCTTTGTGAAAGACAATAACTTAGGTACATCATTATTAACTAACTACTAAGTAACTAATATACCTACATACTATACTAGAATTTGTCTGAGCTCTTTTTATATACATTCACAAAGTTAATTTTGTCTTTATTGGACATGGCGAATCGCAGTGTGTGTGATGTATGTGTAACTAGAACAAAAAAGGCAAAAATCAGGATAGGTAAAATAAAACCTAATTTTGTAAATATCTTCTTATATATAGATAAGAAATGAAGACTGTCAAGTGAAATGAACTATAAATTATGACTGAAACGAGTAATTCGTTATCAATAATCATCATCATCATCATCAACCCACACTCGTCCACCGCTGGACATAGGCATCTCCCATGGCGCGCCACCTCTTCCTATCCTCGGCCAGCCTCATCCAACCACTCCCGGCCACCTGCTTTAGGTCGTTGGTCCAGCGGGCTGGAGGGCGCCCCACACTGCGTCTGCCAGTGCGTGGTCTCCACTCGAGAACTCGTCTTCCCCAACGGTTATCGGTTATTCGGCAGATGTGACCAGCCCACTGCCACTTCAACTTGCTGATCCGATGAGCTACGTCGGCCACTTTAGTTCTCTGTCGGATCACTTCATTTCTGATGCGATCCAACAGAGTGATGCCGAGCATAGCTCTCTCCATCGCTCTTTGAGTGACTTTGAATTGGTGGACTAGTCCAACCGTGTTCGTCCACGTTTCCGCACCATACGTTAACACTGGCAGGACGCACTGGTTGAAAACCTTAGTCTTCAGACATTGTGGGATGGCCGAGGAGAAGATATGCCGAAGTTTTCCAAAAGCAGCCCAGCCCAGCTGGATGCGTCTTGCAGCCTCTTTGTCGAAGTTGTTTCTACCGAGCCGTAGCGTCTGACCTAGGTGAACGTACTCCGGCACAACTTCGAGCTCTGCTCCCTCGACAAAAACTGGTCTTGGCTGAACAAGACGATTGAACATGATTTTCGTCTTGTCCAAGTTCATACCAAGCCCCACTCGCCGAGAGGCTGAGTTTAGGCTACTAATCATCCCGCCGAGTTCCTCCAGCGTTTCTGCCATAACGACTATGTCGTCCGCAAACCTGAGGTGTGAGATGTACTCGCCGTTGACACATATACTTTTTCCGTTCCAGTTCATCATCTTGAAGACGTCCTCCAGCGCATTCGTGAACAGTTTCGGTATCAATAATGATATCCCCTAAAGGACTTAGATTCCAGGGGCTTAAAGCCAATAATAAAAAAAATTTAGAACAATAACATTTTGAAGTACCTATTTTATTAAAGGTATTAACGACCAACTAACTGATTATTATAAGCAAAGAAATATAACAAAATACAATAATCCAAATCCTCAGCTTAAATCAGAATTTTATACACCACTAAACAAACACACACAAAATCCAGCTGATGAATGAATGAACCGATTGAACGATCGATAGAGTCAGTAGGAATGGGGTCAGTAGGAACATATATCGATTATTAATAAAAATACCAATTTTATCGTTTATCGGTAATTTTATCGGATTTCTTCGATAATTATCGATAAGAAAATGGAAACGATAATCGATAAATTATCGATTATCGGTTATCGGTTTGAATGCTCTAATTAAGTGTGATTTGGGTTATTTTTGGTTTTTATTTATTTATGTATGTTATATATAAAGTTAGGATACTAAATAAACAGTCATAATATTAACAGCAAAATATTTATTCATCAACAAACTTATGAGTATCAAATTAGAAATATGAACAAAAAATCATTTAGGAGACGTATGAGGTACGTACGTCAGTGATTAAGGGTTAACTTTACTTGGAAGTAAATAAAATGTTCTGTTATACTATAGTAAAGTATTTAGAAGGCGAAAGGCGAAGGAAGACTTGGCCCGCTCGCTCAACGAACATATAACAAAAGTAACAAACTTAAAGACAAGTGAAGCTGGTAAAAGCTTGTTCATCAAAATACATATAGGTAATACATGTAAGTACATCATCATTAAATAAAAGTTAAACGCAGTCCGTATTGAACATCGTCCAATCACAAGTAAATTTGTCTCACTCATTACCGTTACTAGAACGAAAAAATAGCCAAGTGCAGGTTGGGCTCGCCCGTGGAAACATCAAGAATAATATGTAAATTTTGTTAGCCGGAAATAACACGCAAACTTGTTTTTTTTACCGGGTTTAGATCTCTGAATAAGGAAAAATATTTTTCTTAGTCAGAGATTTGTATGCAATACAAAGTTTCATTTGTAGCTTAATAAAATTATCTTGTTGGATTTTATCGAGATCTTCACTTAAATTATTTAATTTATAATTGGGTCTATTATGTCTTTCAAATTATTGGCTTTAAAAATAGATGGTTTGAGAAACCACAATGAAATTTTTAAAATCCTTTTTAACGATAACCCACATGTACACATATAGAGAACCAAATGGAATACCCCCTTTTTTAAATATCTTTCAAACTTTGTCTTAAATCCTTGAAACAGTTTACAAAATACATTGTACCTACCTTTTAATTTACAACCACGTAGTCTCAATAGTTTTGCCACAAATAGCAACAGTTTTTTTTTATTTAGTGTCAGTAAATAGATGTATATTTTATTGTTGAGATGGAAATATTTCTGTTCAGTAATAAATATTCTAATAAAGTTAAATGTATGTCGACTTTAAATTGACATAACATACATACATACATACATATTCTCACGCCGTTAGTTCCCATTGGGGTAGGCAGAGACTATCGATCGCCACTTTGTACGATCCTGGCAAACCTCTCTGGCTTCGTTTACATCCATCAATCTTTTCATACATGCTCTTTTATTCTTCATACTGCGGACTCCTGCCTTTTTGAGCACATGTTCTATTTGATCCAAATGTGTTCTCCGAGGTCGTCATTGAATAAATTGACATAAACATACATAAAAAACTGAAACAGTGTACAAAGAAGTGTCTGTGAGATTAAATTAATGTAAACATGCGCGCCATTCAAGCTGTAAACATTGACAGCTATCACTATCATGTCATGTGGTAATAATATCTATTTTAGCTGTTAAATGTCTAGCTTTACTTGTGTGGATGTAATATTTCATTGTATAAAAATAAAACCTGACTTTTTGGGAGCATTTTGAGATAAAATTTAAAACTTAAAAAAAAATCTGGAAGAATTTTGAACTATCGCTGGTAACACTACCACTGCACTGTCACCGAGCCAGACACAGCCAGCCAGGGTTGCCAGACGTACGAGAAATCTCGTACCATTACGAGATTTAGAGGGTCTGTACGAGATTCAAGATTAACAAAAATCTCGTACACTTTTTTACGAGATTTTAACAATGACGACTTCTTTCACATACCTATATCAGCCAAAAAGTTCGTTTAGTTAGTAGTAGTAGTAAATTGCAAATTTATTTACTTTTTCTTATCATTAACCATCCAACACAAAACGATCGACTCGGCGCATCACTAAATGCACTACCCCATCACTAAATGAAACTTGACAACTTTGAGTGGGGAATTCCCGTTCGTAATATTCTTTTGTTGTTGTCCTTATTACACTAATGTTTTGCTATATTTGTGTGTCTCTCTTAATAAGAGCTATATTGAACGGGGATTAATCAAATCCATCAAAAGAAATGTACGCCAAAATGACAGCTGAAAAGCTATACTCTAAAAATAAAGATGATTTTACTAACATCCCTGATGTCGAATATAATTAATAAAAATATGATTTTTAATTGTTTTGTTTGAATTTAACAGCCCCAAGTGCAAAGAATATGACTACACAAGTTACACAGTACAGTAAATAGCATAAACTCATTAATTTTATTTGAGTTTCTTTAAATTTATGCTTTTACGAGATTTCGGTTGAAATTACGAGATATTTAGCAACCCTGGTACGAGAAAAAAAAAATGCCATCTGGCAACCCTGCAGCCAGCCAGTCACAGCTCGTCTCGTTTCGTTTCAGTTTTCTTTCAGTCGAACGGATTGATCATATTTCTTCACTAAATTGAATTGTGTCATCGTACCCTTGACTTGACTATCAACTTTTAAATTTTATAATTTAAAAACATGTAAGTATTTGAGATAATTCTACAGTTATTATCAAGTAAGAATCGTAATTTAAGATAATTAATTATCATCAATTCTATCTTTACCTGTGCACTTAGGAAATAACTAAATTATACTAGTTGTATAACATATTTATTTAATTATTTTTATTATCATAGTGCCATGTATCATATTTAATTTATTACTTACTATACGCGTTACATAAAGTTAGGTTATTTTTTGCATGTTACGTAATAATTTCGTCATCACTCGTGTGACATTGATCCTGACCTGATTTTCAGGAGTTAGATCGGTTGGTGTCTGAGGTGATTGAAATTAGTTATCTCAATGCAGTTTCAATTAACAGACTTTAATTAGATAAGAAATGTACAGTTTTCCGGGGCCTACGACGTGTTCAGGGTCATGGTCATGTAACGATTAATCACACGTGATTTTGTAACATATTAAATTGGTTGCTTGCTTCAATTCCAGATACAATGGGTGACGCTGAAAACGGAAAGAAAATTTTTGTTCAAAGATGTGCACAGTGCCACACGGTATGTACTGCTAAATTATTGTAATTTAATATAACTTCTGCAATTTTATTGTGTTACTGTATTGCTTCTAGTAAGTATATATTTCGTTAATAAACTTGCAAGTGACTTGGGTTACTTTCAAACTGCTTTGCTTATGTTAAATTTAGGGATTTTGCAGTTAGGGACAAGAAATTTCAATTATTATGCAATCAATGATAGTTTATCACAGATAATCTAAATTGTGTGTGTCTGTACCATCCAAGCAAATAACTAGCTTTAGGCAAATTATTACTTTGATTTAAGTTTTTTGTTAAACTCATAGATATGCTAGTGCAGATGTTTAATATAAACTTACCATGTGCCAGTAACAAAATTTCACCATGAGATAATTTGGTAGGGAACAATTTATATTAATCTCTTATCTACGTTAGATATAAATTAACCTTTATGTAACAATTTATCACATGATTTACTAATCAATTGCTGCTATTTAAAGTTTACATTAATAACATGGTAGCACTAATTGATCGTTACTATTCTGTAACTGACACACAAACATTATGATCAATAAAATAGTACGCTAAAGTTAATGCTGAGACAGTGTATTGAAGTTTGTGGGATATCTGCACAATAAACTTTGTGTGTTTGCCATGTAGCACCAGCTTTGAATGTCATTACCCCCTTCTACGCACGGGTGTCATAAGAGGTGTATGGGGCTTTTTAAGTGGTTTTTGGTCAATGTGGTTGGAAACCCATCACCAACAATACTTTATTTCTAACATCTTGTCTCCTATCAACTTTCAAATGTGGCTGAGGAGTTTCTAGCTCTGAAGCTCTGGCTACCCTTTTTTGTATTTATGGCCGTGAGTATATGTATGTATGTAAAGTTTGTGTCAAAACTCTATGCAGCTCTTGTTTACCAGGTCAGTTTTTTTTATTGTTGAATGACTCGGCCTGAGACAGTGCCAAACTATGTGACCTTACTGAAACTAGGAGTTCTATTTAAGTGCTCTTCAGTTTTACTTTCAATTAGTTACAATATTTTTGTCTTATTCAGGTGGAAGCTGGTGGCAAGCACAAAGTGGGACCTAACCTCCATGGCTTCATTGGCCGCAAAACTGGTCAAGCCCCTGGCTTCTCCTACTCAGATGCCAACAAAGCCAAAGGTAATGGAAATATTCTACAAACAAACATTTTCTATCACTTAACCCCTCAACTGTGTTGTCACGGATCCGTGAAAAAATTTATTGGAGACTCTTTTATGTAATTTAAATTTCGAATAACATCCAACAGACGAAAGGTTAAAAAAAATAGCCATGGGTAAATGTGAAATCAATTTTGTCCAGCTCACTGCCAATGAAAGTGACAAAAAACAGCACATAGTCTTATTGCCAAATGATGAAATTTACCACACAAGTGACTAATTATCACATGATGTTTAGAAGTATTAGTAGCACTGAAAATGAACAGAGTGAACATGAATAATTTAAATCATAGATGACAATTGAGAGATATCATTTGGATATTGTCAAAGTTGGAACAAGTGATTTTGGGATACACACTCCATAAAGATGATGCAATCTATCACTAACCTCACTGCTCCATGGTCTAGCAGTATAAAATATATACTTATAAAATATATACACTTTTTATTAGAGTAGTACTGATTATTTTGATAACCTGCACAAGGCCAGCATGGTGGACTATGGCCAAAGCATTCATTTTAAAGTAGATTCTACCCCATTGAACATATATGGGCTCTAATAGCTGGGCTTGGCTGTGGATGTTAAAAATGCTTATTTACTTATATTTCTTTCTGGGTTTCTGCATAGCTGCAACATAGGTGAAAATTCCATGATTGTTCCCTTTATGAAAAATTGTGTGTGTTTCTGCACTAATCTGCCTTAACATTTGCAATTACATCATGTTATACCGCAAAAAACACTGGCAATCTGTTAAAATACATACACTCACAGCTATAAATCCCTAGAAGGGTAGCCAGAGCTTCGGGAAAAGATATTCTCCAGCCACTCTTGGAAGTTGAGTGGGGAAAAGATTTTAATATAAATTGGTGATGGGTCCCCAATTGCATCACCCAACAATCACTTAAAAAGTCCCAAATACCCTTAGTCGCCTCTTACAAACACCCATGGGTAGAAATGGAGTAGTGCTATTCTAAACCAACACTGCACAGCCTTTAATATATAAAAAGGAAAATAATGACTAAGCCCCCCATGTGATAGGGTTGGGCAATGATAATTGGTTATGGGTCTCCAAACTCATTGCCCTAAAAACATTCAAAATGGGCAATAACTCTGACGGGCCTCTTACAACATGTCTGGGAAGAAATGGGTTAGGACTATTCTGACCCAATTTCATTATCACTTAAGATATAGCTAAATAATTCAACTTGAGTTATTAAGTGTTAGTGTTAAACATTGTGTGACTCTAAATTTTGTTGATTATCTCTCTAGACTAGATTAACAATTACAGTTAAATGTTACATTTCCTTTATTTACACAAGTTTTAGTTGAATTTTAAATAGAGTAATATTAACATCATCTATAATTAATTGATGAGGTGATTGATTGAAATATTTAATATTTTTATCTATGTTTTCCAGGCATTACTTGGGGTGAGGACACATTGGATGTCTACCTTGAGAACCCCAAGAAGTACATCCCTGGTACAAAGATGGTGTTTGCCGGTCTAAAGAAGAAAAACGAAAGGGCAGATCTGATCGCTTATCTAAAACAGGCCACCAAGTAATGATAAAATCATTTTAGGAAAATTCTAATTATGTGGTAGTCAAGAATATCTTGTTAAACCCATATTTAGCCCAATCAGTATCATCATTGTACCTAAACAGTTATGTTATAATAGCGCAATTCATGAAATAATATTTTCATTGTAGAATACATTATTTATTGTGAGTACATGTGGTATTTTGACTCGTGTGTTAATAGTTATTAATACACTTGCTTCATAGTTGTGGCAACAAACTTGTGAGAATGTCTTAATGTTATTAAATTATTGACCTCATAAAAGTTTTTTATTTTAATGTAATTTATTAGGTTTTTACTACTTCATACATATACTCATGGCCACAAATCCCAAAAAGGGGTAGCAAGAGCTTCAGAGCTAGAAATTCCTCAGCAACATTTGGAAGTTGATAGGGGACAAGATAGAAGTAAATATCATTTGCGGCCATCAAGTCTCCAACCGCATCGCCCAAAAACCACTTAAAAAGCCCCATACCCTGAGTGGCCTCTTACAACACCCGTGAGTAGAAAGGGGTAGTGACATTATAAGTCGGCACTTACTACTTTTTTTTTTATTGATCCACAAAACTAAGTACAAAAGTAGACAAGTTATAATAACAACATAAAGACATACATTTTTTTGCCCTCTTCTTGATGCAGATACTTCATCCTCGATATTTAATCTCAAACCTATAATTAAAGACACAAGATAAAACAAAAAAATAACCTCACAAAATTAAAAAAAATAAAATAAAATTTGATAAAAATAAAAATCAAGTAACACAACATAAAAGCTCAAAGCAAGATTAAGGAGCACTATTATAATAAATTGACAATGAGTGTTTCACGGCTGCCAAGCTATCATTGAAAATATATACATTAGAATGAGAACTAACTGAATTTGTAGCTGAACACATACGATAAGTAGGGGAGTGAATGCCTAAGTTCGTTTTAACAGACGGAAGACTAAAATATTTTATTATTATAAACCCTGCTACAAGACCGTGGAACTGCAAAATTTAAAGATTCTTAAAATTCCGGAGAATCTATATGGCCGTTTATTGCTTTATAAACGAAAAGGATATCTGCTATGCTCCCGCAATTTCTTAGTGTTTGGAGTCTGTAATGAGATAGTCTCTTATCATAGGAAGTTAGAGAATGACATAAGCGATCATTGAAGCTTAACATGTAGAGGAACCTCTTTTGTATATTTTCTAAACGGTTTGAGTGAACTGAGTATCCTGGGTTTCATACCACCAGACCAGATGACAGCAAACAATTTAACATTTATATTCATATGATGAAAATTTAAAATGGGTTATTTTAGTAATTTAGGCAAGAAGAACTTAGGTATTAATGCATAATTTAGGGTGTATAACACCGACTCAAAGACGATGTCACCTTTTAATACTCTTATTGCACCGAATATTGCACATATCTCTAGTAAGTAAGATTTAATTTCCAGTTGGTTAAAGTGTAGTACAGTTAGCTGTGTAGTATCGGCTTAGAATAGCACTACCCCATTTCTTCCGGTGGGTGTACGTAAGAGGCGACTAACGGTATTGGGGCTTTAAAGGGATTACTGGGCGATGCGGGTGGAGACCCAACAACCTTTATTTTACCATCTTTTCCCCACTCAACTTTCCAAAGGTGGCTGAGGAATTTCTCATTCTTTAGCTCTGGCTACCCCATCTAGGGATTTATAGCCGTGAGTATATGTATGTATGTATGTTGGTTAAAGTATTTGGAAAAACAGTTCAATTTAATGAACCAACAAACATTCTGAAATGAACACATACAACACAATTTCAACTATGTGCCATTACTTCTATGTAGTACCAGCGGGAATTGAACCCACCTACCTTTATAATATTTAATGTTTTTCCATTGCTTATTATTTATTTCTGTAGTCATTTTAAGGTCATTACTTTGGCATATATTTTATCGGATATACGTACTAGAAGCGGGTATAAATTATTAGGTACCTTATTATTCAACTTACGTTTGTTTCTTTATATTACGAGATACGGTTTGGGTAAGTTTTTATTTTCTACATTCTTTCTTTTAACAAATAATAAACCACAGGAACAAACTTTTAAACACGTTGAAATCGATTTACGTCAAGATTGCTTTATATACGGCCAAATATATGTCGTGTTGTCAAGATCGGGTAGTGGAGAAAATCAGTATGTATTTCTGCCGCAAGAATATTAAACTATAAGTATCATTTACACAATAGTAATTTAAAATATTATTCTTTTAAAGAATTTTTAATCGCGATCATAATAATAGAAATTGACGCGTACAAAGTCGCGGGCAACAGCTAGTATTTATTACATATTATTATTGTTTAAAATACAATACTTTATGGTGTTATAGATATTATTCACTGCGATTTATATAGATATATTGAACCTTGTAGTATCGATTCATCAATCGGTAATCGATTACTGTCATTACTTCAATATCATTCAATATTCAATTCCCATCACAATTTTTTGCTTTAAAAAAATAACAAATAACCTCAATGTTTTTATCTCATATTATTTTTAGAGTTTCGTAAGATATAGCTCCGATTAATACTTAAATTTTGTTTAATAAGTGGGCAACTGTTTTTCCTGATTGACGGATTTAAAATTTATGTGATATGGAAGTAGTTTCTTTATTATATCAAAGATTTTATAACCGGCAATGGTTTGTTTACAAACTTTTTGACTCTATTTGACACAAACGTATATATACGTCAAATTCCATAATATAGGTAGCCAGAGAAATTCTATGACTCAAAAGTTAACGCCGAATATCTCCGAAGGGGTTGGCAGAGGTACTAATACTTTTGAACATCACGTAACATTCTCACCTGGTGTTCAGAGTACCCATGTTTTGCTTGGAAAGTGTACACACGTGATAGGGGGCAGGCCTATCGCCGATAAAATAAATAACAAATTGTAAAATAAAGGATGATTGATAGTGGGTTTTCAGCCACATCATCCAATAATTATTTAATAGCTACAATACCACAAGTTGCATCGTACGACACCCATGCGAAGAAAGATAAATACATACATATACTCACGGCCATAAATCCAAAAAAGGGGTAGCCAGAGCTTCAGAGCTAGAAACTCCTCAGCCAAATTTGAAAGTTGATAGGGGGCGAGATGGTAGAAATAAAGTATCGTTCGTAATGGGTCTCCAACCGTATCGCCCAAAAATCACTTATAAGGGTCCCATACCCTTATACCATCTAGGGGTTTATAGTTGTGGGCATAGATATTTTATGTATAATTATTACTACAGATTTTTCGCTCTTATCTCAGATTTTAGGTACAAGCAGGGCAGCGTAGTATGCAAGATAGAAAAAGGAATTCTAATGTCGTGTGGGCACATAGAGAGGGTAGATGAAAATAAAGTAGCGAAAGAGATATAGATCCAATGTGGATGGTAGTGAAAGACCAAATAAAAGAGCATGAAAGACTAGAATAATGAATGTAAAGGGCAAGCAAGAGAGATTTGTCAAAATCGTGCAAAGTGGCGAGCGATTGTCTGTGTCTATCCCAATGGGAATAATGGGCGTATAAGTAAATAAGTTAGTTACACACCTCAATTGCATTTTGGTGATCGATCGATCGATGGTGATGATCGGACTATCGGCTGATAAACATAGGTTTATCAACCGATAGTCCGATCTTTGGTCGTAAGTTTAGTAAGTTGTTTCAGTTCTCTTCTTCAAGTGTCTATTTATCTATCGTCAGGATATTCGTTAATTTAAATGATGTTTGATAAATATCCCAAATCCTGCAAGTTTATTAGGATATTTTTAGTTTACCAATAAGACGATATTCCTGAGAGATATATATATTTATTATTTGACATATAAAGTGTTTTGACTGGTATTTGATTTTACTATAGTTTATTAAATTGAATAAAACGGACTTTTATATATTTTTTATGTTTAATTAACTTATACTATATTTTTTTGTTACAAATTACTCGTGAGAAATAACTTGTATTTTTTTGATGCTTCATATAATATTTTTGACTACAATAAGCACTAGCACGGAACACATAACGAAGAAGTTTTTGTTGTTCACTGAGATAGCACTGTTGCAGTAATCTTTACTGCAAGAAGTGCATGTCTTGACTACGAAAATGTTATTCGGGTCCGCTTCTTCGCAGCTGGTAGCGCAGTCACGAACCATCATAGTTTGATTAGTACCTGAAGAAATAAATTTGTGTGTTAGGTTTCTGGTGACACAGTACTTGTCTAAGTACATACATACATATACTCACGGCTATAAATTCCTAGAAGGGGTAGCTAGAGCTAAGGAATCAGAAATTCCTCAGCCACTTTTGGAATTTACGTGGGGAAAAGATGGTAAAATAAAGTTTGTTGGTGATGGGTTTCCAACCGCATCGCCCAAAAATTTCTTAAAAGCCCCAATACCGCTAGTCGCCTTTTACGTACACCCACCGAAAGAAATGGGGTAGTGCTATTCTAAGCCGACACTACACACAATTGCCTAAATACTAGCTACAATATCTCTACATCTTTTGATATACATATTTCTTCAAAATTACAACCATAATTTGGATACTGTTGCTTATACTACTTATCAAAAATTAATTAGCATCAGGTATAAGGAAATATGTGCAACTTGAACTTGTATGGTGCAGTTTGAATAAGCATGAGTTGCAATATCTAACTTTGGTAACAAGTATTTTCCTCGTGGAACAGATAAATTTAGTGCCTTTTTGCGGTGGTCAGTGAAATGTTTTTCTTTTAATCTTAAAAAGATGTATTCGGTTTCTTATTGTTAAAACACGTGTTAAGAGTTAGTGGGCAACATCCGATAAATATTTGAATCTCATGAAGAATGATACCTAGTGTTATCGTGTTGTATTTTGTTGTTCTACAAAAACAATGTAAGACTCTTACTAGTAATTTTTAGTTTCATTAATTGCGAATGCTCACGACTAGCTGGGATATAAATAATTTGAAGGGGCCAGAAAAGCGAAAGAAGAGGAATAACAGAAAAGAAAATTATTTTTGGTTATCAATATAAATTATCCATTTGAATAATTACGAACATGGCGGGCGGTATGACTTAATTAATTACAATTAAGCGGGCCTTTAGTAAATTAAACCATGAAAAGCCTGAATTCTAGCATGTCTCGTAACGGTCTAGGTTCTGCACACATTCTGAGGTGGCACCTTTTAGGTGTTTTTTTTGTAATCGACTTCAAAAAAGTTGTTTTTTTGTTCCGTTAGATATGTTTCCAAAGTAGTCCCGTTTATTTTTATAGGATTTGGTGTTAAAAATATTTCAAAAATTACAAAATGCATACGTAGATGGCATTGTTGTTTATCGGATTTTGTATGAAAATTTGGGATTTCATCAAATATCTGTGAAGGTGCTCCCAATTTTGTTCAAAAAGATAATTATGTAATTCTGTTTTTTAATTCTTAAATGTGTCTGTATATTTTGTGAAATAAATGTATTTTACTTTCTCTTATGTAACTGTTAAGTTCTGGATTTATGAAGGTGTCACTTGAGCTACCAAGGTTGTACGTATTTGAAGGTGATTTTTATAAATTTACTGGTTTATTTTACCTGGCTCGTTGTACACTTTGGTAACACAAGTTTTTCCCTTTTCACAGATCTTTACTGTTGTCTCGCCGGGAATGGGTTTCTGACAGGTGGGATTTGATAAAGAACTACATGCGTAGCAAAATATAGAACCGGCAGGTTTTGGTACCATTGTTTTACCGTCAACTTGAGAGTATGACTCTAATGAATTGGTATGATCGGGAGAAACCCTATTATGCACTGAGTTAGTAGACCCTATTTTTTTTTTACTTTCTTCATTAAGTGGTTCCGACCTTCTGTATGCATGTCCGTTGTTATCTTCCTGAGGTAAGTCTTCATCACTGTCAAGAAGATATCTTCCATGATGTGGTTTTTTCTTCATACTTTGATTTACATCTTGATTTTGTGCATCGTTTGAGCTATCAGCCTTTAGCTTTTGTAAAATATTTTGGTTTTGTAAGTTTCGACGATGTGGTACGTCTAAAAGTTGTTTCACATTTTGGTTTTGTAAGTGTTTTTTCTCAGCCGAATTTTCTTCGTCATAATAAGGCAAATATTTAACTTTATGATTTTTCGCAGCTGCAAGTAATTCTTTCTTTTCTTCGTCATCGAGCAAATGTCCGGTTTTTAAGAAATGATTGAATTTTTGCTCTTGATGACGTTTGTGATAAGCTTCATTAAGAGCTTGGTTGACCTTTTGTTCTTGCAAACTTCTCGCACTCATTACTTGATTAGCATTTTGTTTCTGCTCGTGTGAATTACTGTCAGATCCGGAGTCTGCAGAGTTGTCATCATTCCCTAGTAGAATTGGATATTGCTTCTGAGGTTTTTTTAGTAGAGGTGCAGTTGCAGAGTGGTCATCATTCCCTAGTAGAATTGGATATTGCTTTTGAGGTTTTTTAAGTAGTTCTTGGTTTACATCTTGATTTTGTAAATTCCGTCGGTGTATACCTTGATTAACAGTCTGATCTTGTCTATGTCTTTCACCTAAAGTTTGTTCTACCTTTTGGTCTTGTGAATTGCCAGCATTTTCGCCGTTTCCATACAAGTACTTATCTCTTGGTTCACTTGGTCTCAACTGGTGAGTTTTTTTCAGTAATTGTTGTACAGTTTGATCTTGTAAATGTCGTCGGTTTAATGTTTGTTCTACGTTCTGATCTTGTGCGTGCCTTTCATTTAAACTTTGTTTTACTGTCTGACCTTGAACATCGTTAGACTTTTCCAATTTTAGATGGTAGTTAGGATATGTTTTAAGGGGCAGAGTTTTCAATTTTTCGTCAGATTTTTCAAGTGATTCGGCATTACAAGTTTCTGGTTTCGGCTCTTTGTTTACTTCAAGATTTTGAAAAAGTGTCGAGCCATAGACGAAGGAAGCTGAAAATCAACATACGATGTAGTTAGCCATGAAGATAAACGAGTTACAAAACTTTCGTTGTTAAAAAAATACTTAGAGCTATAAATCTTTAGAAAGGGTTCAAACCTCCAAACATCAGAATAAAAATTTACTTAGCTACTTTTTTTGAGTTGAGTGAGGAAAAGGTAATAAAATTTAGGTTTTTGGTGATGGGTCTCCAACCGCATCGCCTAAAAATGACTTAAAAAGCTGGGGCCTTTCACGTTAACCCAAGCTAAGATATGGGGAAGTGCTTTTCTAAGTTGACACTGCACAGCTACACTATACAGATGTTATAACATGATTTTATCGTTCGTCATTATCGTATCAATACTTATAACAAAAATTCATATTTTGTCCGTGTGGCAGAGGCAATAATACTTATGAACATGTTTTGCGAAAACAGTGCATTCGCGTGGTTCGTGGCCTTACATTACCTAAAAAATCAACTTTTATATTACTAATCTAAATTATTTGCCGTGTAGTGCTGGCTTAGAATGTCGCTACCCCTTTCTACCCACGGGTATCGTAAGAGGCGACTAAGGGTATTGGGGCTTTTTATTGGATATTTGGGCGATGCGGTTGGAGACCCATCACCAAAAACCTTTATTTTTACCATCTTTTCCCCACTCAACTTCCAAAAGTGGCTGAGGAATTTATAATTCCTTAGCTCTGGCTACCCCTTCTAGGGAAATATAGCCGTGAGTATATGTATGTATGTATGTATGTGTATATTACTAATCCTACATACGAATAAAGGAAATTAATTGATCTACGTCGGATTTAGGGTTCATACTTGATTCAGTCAGAGGGTTTAAGTGAAATTACGCACCTGACTCACGTCTATAAAATCCAAACTGTGGTAGCCAGGGCTTCAGAAAAATACATTTTTAGGTTAATTTATTAAAGTTGTTAGCAGTAAAACATAGTGAGAAATCCGAAAAATCCGAGTTGTATTTTGTCATGTGAAAATGTATTCTTACAAAACCTCGATAGGTCTGCACCACAGCACGTAGATGCACTGTCCAAAGAAAACGTAGGTACTCTGAACACCAGGTGACAATAATGTCACTTGATGTTCAGAAGTATTAGTACCACTGCCACCTACATACATATACTCACGGCTATGAATCCCTTGAAGGGGTAACCAGAGCTAGGGAATCAGAAATTCCTCAGCCACTTTTGGAAGTTGCGTGGGGAAAAGATGGTGAAATAAAGGTTTTTGGTGATGGGTCTCCAACCGCATCGCCCAAAAATCCCTTAAGAGCCCCAAAACCGTTAGTCGCCTCTTACGTACACCCACCGGAAGAAATGGGGTAGTGTTATTCTAAGCCGACACTACACGGCAATGTCACTACTGCTGCCACCTCTTTGGGGATATACGATATACAACGTGAATGTTAGAGTTTTAAGAAAACAAAGCAGTAACTTACCTGATAACATGAACAAAGCGATTATAAGTTGATGTTTCATGTTGGTTTAGAATTGCTATAAGTAGTGTATAATTGGGCGTTCTAACTCACTCTCGATCGATCTAGCTCCGCTGCGCTGCCGCTCCGCTCCGCGATCGATCGAGGGTGAGTTAGAACGCCTCAATTATACAATGTTTATTGGACCGATGCACGGTCGAACGCAAGATTCGGAGGTTTTTTTTTTTATACGTTTATTACTGATTCTAGCAAGAGATAAAAGCAACTGTCATATCACTTTAACGGTCAGTATGAAATAAGCAACTTCACCAAATATAGGCACCCAATCATGAAGTTTATAAAACAACCAACATCTTTACAGCTTGATAAAATTTGTGTTGAGCATTTGAAGAAAGAGTTTCGACATGGAAAGCTTTTACCTAACACGATTCGTTGTTTAGTTTGTGGTCCATCAAATTGTGGAAAAACCAATTTAGTAATTGGATTGTTGTTACATGCAAATGGATTAAAGTTTCGTAATATTTACGTCTACTCAAAAACTCTTTACCAGCCTATTTATATATTTTTAGAAAAAGTAATGATGCGCGTACCTGGGGTGTGCTTCTTTAAGTTTCGCGATAATGAGGAGGTTTTAAGCCCGAATGTTGCCTCTCCTAACTCCATTATAATTTTTGATGATGTGGCTGGTGAAAGTCAAAGTAATATTCGTGACTATTTTGCTATGGGTAGACACAAACAAATAGATGCCTTTTACCTCAACCAAACATATAGTAAAATACCAAAACAGTTAATTCGTGATAATGCTAATATTATCATTCTTTTCAAGCAAGATGATATAAATTTACGTCATGTCTACAATGAACATGTAAATACAGATATGACATGGCAACAATTTCGGGAAATGTGTTCGCAGATCTGGCAAGATTCATATGGCTACTTAGTCATTAATAAAGATTGTGAGAAAAACAACGGATGCTATAGAAGTAAATTTGATACATTTATAAACATTGATGGATAAAATATATACCATTGCTTAAAAAATATACATACCATTGTTAATTGCACCCTCATACAGAAACGTAGTTTACGATATTTATATAAAATGGAAAAAGAAAAGTCAATCAAACAACAAATAGTCAAAGCTGCTGAAGTTATAAAAAAGAAGGTAAAAAAAATTCAAAATATTAAGCGAGAAAATGATAAAGTGATGGAATCTGTTTTTAAACCAATAACGGACCCACTAAATTTAATAGCATTACAACATAACAATATCGATACAAAACTGAATGCAGAATACGAAAATAGAGAAAATTATAATTCATCAAGTGAACCAACAACGGTTAAAAAAAGAAAACTATCAGCTGGTAGCGTTACATTTAACGAACAAATGGCAAAAATTAGAAAAAGTCACAGTGTTTCAGATTTGTATGATTCGGATAGGAACACTAATTCAGACAACGAGCAAAGTGAATTGTTTTTTGAAACAAATTCAAGTTTAACATCAACTCCAATTAAAAAATCTATATCATCATGGTCACTATCATCAGAAGTATTTGAAGATGTACCTTATGGAGCTCGAAGAGTAAATGGTAAACTGATGGTGGGATCAAAACCACTTTTAGTGATGGGAGATAAATTATCGATTGCAGGTCACTCTTATCCAAACACAAAAGGATTAACAGAGTTATTGTTTAAAAAAAATATAGATTTTAATGTTATAACTGAAGAGGACAAAAAAATATATAAATGCATTTTACTTAACACTAATGCTCATCATCGAGGGTATGATCCTGCACAACCTATAAATAGTAACAGAGGCTACAAATACAATTCAATTATTAAACCTCTTTTTCAACAATCCAAAACTATTAGCTCTACAAACATACATAAAGGAGGTATTTTACAAGTACCTAAGCTGAAAACGGTAAAAACTAATGTGGATTATGTTTACTGGGATGATCCGAATGAGTTGGTAGAACGATTGAAGTTACTTATCGCCTCCCGAGATGCTGGCAACACAGGACTTGATAATGAAATTATTTCAATTATTGAAGAATTGAAAGAATGTGGTGCCATTGTTTAATAAATACTAAAACCAATAGCGTATTTTCTTATTATTCTTGCAACCATCAACAATAACATACAAATAATCAAAATGAACGTTGACAAATTTGGTCATCACGTACATAAAAGACTACGTTTATCAGAACCAATAGATCCAAATATTTTATCAAAGGTTCTTATTCAAAATAGTTTAGGTGAATATGATTTAAAAAGAAATAGACTAAAGGGTTTAGTGATACCTCTCACATCTGATGAGGCTGTTTGCAAAGAATACGTGGATCAAAATAATAAACTATTCTGCAAAAATAAAGATATATTAAATGAACTAAACAGTATAAAAAGTAATTTACAGTTAATTCAAAAGCAGTTACAAGATAAATGCTCGAGGGTTGAAGTGAGCTCAATCGTTAAGGATCATATAATTAAAGTGAGAGACATCATCAGCAGACCAAAATGAGTAAAGCAAGTATTGTTAATGAAATCCATAAAACAGCAAGAAAGAATTTTCCAAGACGACGTGTAATACTAAAGGGAATTGATGATTTATGGCAGGCTGATTTGATAGACATTAAAAACTATGAAAAAATGAACAAGAAATACAAATTCATTTTGATTGTGATAGATGCTTTCACAAAATACGCTTGGCTGGAACCATTAAAAACAAAGACAAAATCAGAAGTTTCTAATGCTTTTGAAAAAATTTTGAAACAAGGGCGATCACCTTCAAATTTACAAACCGATATGGGTACAGAGTTTTATAATGAAAACTTTCAATTACTTATGAATAAATATAAAATTAACCATTATTCCTCGTATTCAACTAAAAAAGCATCAATAGTAGAAAGAGTAATAAGGACAATTAAAAATAAATTGTATAAATACTTTAGCTTAGCAGGTAACTATATTTGGATCGGAAAACCATTAGCATACATCATTGAAACGTATAATAATACTGTACATAGCACTACAAAGTTCAAGCCATCTGAAATTAACATTTCGAACCAATCTATAGTAAAAGATAATATACTTAAATCTTATCAATATATTCCATCAAAAAAGAATAAGTTTAATGCAGGTGATTACGTTCGTATAAGCAAACATAAGGGGGATTTTCATAAAGGTTATACTCCAAATTGGTCCACTGAGGTATTTTCAATAGTAAAAGTGAATAAAACGATACCTCCTACATATCTTATTAAAGATAAACATGACATGATTATTAAAGGTGGTTTTTATGAACAAGAACTTCAAAAAACAAAAAATCCGGATGTATATTTGGTAGAGAAAGTATTAAAAAAACGTGGAAATAAATTATTTGTGAAATGGTTAGGTCTCAACAGTTGTGAAAATAGTTGGATTGATAAAAGCGCAATTGTCACTTAAGTTATAAAAAGATTTGTGTTTCATATAATAAATGACTATCTCTCTTTTTGACTCACTTTTGAGATAGTCATGAAAGGAGGAGGACTGCTGAACACCATTATAAACAATTTACCTGTTGAGTTGCA
Organism: Bedellia somnulentella; assembly: GCA_963576735.1. NCBI lineage: Eukaryota > Metazoa > Arthropoda > Insecta > Lepidoptera > Bedelliidae > Bedellia > Bedellia somnulentella. The sequence goes on along the minus strand of OY755186.1, from coordinate 4,641,124 downwards.
TTTGCCTGGTTATAATTATTGTGGTCCGGGAACACGTTTACAAAAACGATTGCAAAGAGGTGACAGAGGCGTCAATGCATTAGATGACGCTTGTATGCAACACGATATTGCATATGATACATTTTCAAATTTAGAAAACCGACATCTAGCTGACATAAAATTAAAAAATATGGCGAAGAAAAGATTAAATGCAAAGGATTCTAGCGTGGGCGAAAAGATGGCTTCATGGATGGTTGAAAAAATTATGAATGCTAAGCTAAAATCGGGTTCTGGAGTAAAACAATTTAAGGCCGGAGTGCGCAAACTAAAGTCAAAATTAAAAAAATACAAACCCAAAAACAATAACGATGCAATAAAATTTGCACACTTAGCTGCAAAAAAAATATTTTTGAAAAACTGCACTGGTTTACCAAGAATTATTCCTATTCCTAAAACAGGAGGTATATTGCCACTTATCCCTATATTCGCTGGACTGTCAGCCTTAGGTTCTTTGGCTGGAGGGGCTGCTGGAATAGTTAAAGCCGTAAACGATTATAAATCAGCACAAAGCAAACTTGCAGAATCAGAACGTTACAACAGAACCATGGAGTCAATAGCTTTAGGTAAAGGTTTACATATCAAACCATACAAGAACGGAAAGGGACTTTGTTTGCGTTCGTCAAAAAACTAGTACCAAGGTTACCCAGGAGATCACTCACTAATATAGACTTACTCGAATACTCAAAGGATATTCCTTACTTTCGAGGGGTTTACATGAAAGATGAGTTACCCAATATGCCGAATATTATTGAAAGTGCAATCATAAATTTAGATGATTCGGAAAATCTGGGAACTCATTGGGTAGCCTATGTAAAAATATATAAATATTGTGAATACTTTGACAGTTATGGAAACTTGAAGCCACCTCTAGAACTCACTATGTATTTAACTAAAGATGTTAATGTTTTTTATAATTACATTAATTATCAAAAAACCAACACATATAACTGTGGTCATCTGTGTTTAAAATTTCTCAATAATTTTTGGAATAAATTAACATAATTAAATAAAGTTTTATCATTTATACAATGTCGTTCACACTATCAATAACTGGCTGCGAATCCGCTTTGTCAACACATTATTCACCCGCGTTGCAACTTGATGGCGAGTATGAATGTGGACTCGTATATTTTTCAACATTTAATTCAATACCTAATATTGATAAAAACAATAATAAGTTTCATTACGGCGAGAATGAAGTCATTGAGATTCCTGAAGGCTCATATGAACTTGAAGATATAAATGACTTTTTAAAAAATAATATAAATGACTGTACCTTCAAAATAATTTGTAATAACAATACATTAAAAACTAAAATATTTTGTTCCAAGGACATTCATTTCGAGAAAAATAGTTCAGTCAGTAGCATTTTAGGTTTCGGAAATGAGATGTTAAAAGCTAATATATTACATGAGTCACAGTTTCCAGTCAGCATTTTACCAACAACCATCGTCCGTGTTGAATGTGATATTGTAAGCGGATCTTATATAAACGAAAAACCTAGCCATATAATATACGAGTTCGCACCTAATGTGCCTCCAGGTTATAGGATAATCGAAGTACCTAAAAATTTGATTTATTTTCCTGTTAATCAAACCAGCGTTAGTGAAATAAATATACGGATTTTGGATAATAATAATAAATTAGTCAATCTTCGACACGAAGAGTTACAACTGTATTTGCATATTAGAAGAAAATGATTGACTTTATCAATAAAAGTCCGAAACCAACTAGTCTAGGAATCAGTTCTCCACTTATCACGTTGCAGAAACCACCTTCCAGAAAAAGAAAGCTTACTAAAGAAAATAAACAATTTTTAAAATTAATTAAACTTTCGAAATGAATATACTTAATGTGACGGAGTCCTATTTTGAAGATAACAGGATCGAGAGCTACCAAACACATTCTTATAAGCCTTATGTAAACAGTTTCAATAAAAATGATGAAATTCGTATACCTATTAATCAACAAGATTTATATGTTCTTCCTTCAGCAAGTACTTTGTATATTGAAGGATCCATTACAATTAAAACAAATGCTAACAAAGAAGAAAAAGTGTCTAGTGTGGAATTAGTGAACAATGCTATACTTTTCCTTTTTCAAGATATTCGTTATGAATTAAATGGTGTAGAAATAGATCGAATAAAAAATGCTGGTATCACAACCACTATAAAATCTTTGCTTTCTATAAATGAAGGTGAGTCAAAAATGTCTCGATTATGGGGCTGGGATATCAACGGCATTAAAAATACAATTGGAGGACATTTTTCAGTCAGTATTCCACTCAACAAAGTTCTTGGTTTTGCTGAAGACTATAACAAGATTATTCTTAATTGCAAACATGAATTAATTCTTTTAAGAAGTAATACAAATATAAACGCGGTAAAATTAAATACGAATGAGATATTGGAGGATATTAGTATAAGCAAAATAGTTTGGAGAATGCCTCACATTAAGTTGTCCGATCGTGAGCGAATTCAATTTTTAAAGTATTTGGAAAAGGATCGATCAATTAAATTAGCGTTCAGAAATTGGGATCTATATGAATATCCATTACTACCGCGAACTACAAAACATACTTGGTCAATAAAAACTACCTCGCAGCTAGAAAAACCGCGCTTTGTTATTATTGGACTTCAAACAGCTCGTAAAAATGTTGGTGCAAAAGACATGTCTCAATTCGATCACTGTAATCTCCGTGACATTAAATTATTTTTAAATTCAACGTACTATCCTTATGAAAGCCTGAATATCAAGTTTTCTGAGGATAAATATGTATTATTATACGAACAATACGCTAAATTCCATCAGTCTTATTATGGTCGTCGATGTGAGCCGTTGTTGAGTTTAAAGGAGTTTAAGGAATACGCACCCTTGTTTGTGATCGACTGTAGTCGTCAAAACGAAACTCTAAAAACAGGTCCTGTGGATGTACGTGTGGAAATTGAAAGTGAACAGGAACTCCCTGATCATACTTCAGCATATTGTTTAATCCTCAACGATTGTGTGATTGAATATAGTCCATTAAGCAATATAGTAAAGAAAATATCATGAACTCAAATACTATAATAGTAGATGTTCAAGGATTTAAAGACGTTAATAATCAATTTATTATTAAAGAATTTGCTCTAGCCTGTAACGAGTATACTCAAACATTTTATATTAAACCTCCATACCCATATTCAAAACTATCTGAATTCGAAAGAAATCGTGTTCGTTGGATAGAAAGGAATTTTGGATACAAATGGTCAGATGGTTATATGGATTATATTCAATTTCGAAAGGAAATAATACATTACTTAGAAAATAAAAAAGTGTTTGTAAAGGGGTTAGAAAAGAGAAATTGGGTTCAAGCTTTATGTTCTAACTGTACAGTAATTGATTTAAGTAACAAAGGGTGCCCAAATTTAAAAAAAATTTGTTCGGAATATTGTACAAGAATTAATTTTACTTGTGTATACTATAACCAAATGTGTGCTCTAAAGCATGCAATGTGTCTTAGAGAATGGTGTCGAGATAATTGTTTAAATAATTAAGTTTTTTTTTGAGATAAGTATAAGAAAATAATACAAAGTGATTGAAAATTATATGCAACTTTATTTATTCATTAAAAATAAACTTAAAACTATATTACCTTTATTTTATTTTTTTTAGACATAGGTACTGTAATTTATATCCCTTGACCCATGAATAATACATCATTATTACAGTATTACAACATGATTTAATAAACCTAATAAGATACAATATTTTAAAATTGATTTTCAGAAATCTTTTTTGAAACTTTTTTAATAACATTTTCCGTTAAATCTAAAATTTCATCTAACGGTTCCTCGCATATCCACTGACAACTGACTTGAGCATTTTTACTATCACTTTTTAAATCAAAAATTTCAATTTTTATTAATCGAGTTAATTGAGGAGTATTCGTTATAACGTAGGATGATGATTTACTAGAAAGCTGTCTTCTTGCCTGCCGAGATCGTTTTCTTGGGATGATTTGAGACTGTGGGTTGCTTTCAAGCTGCATCATTCCTTCACCTTCATTATCACCTCTAAGATATGGGTACTCAGTTTCCAAATAATAATTAGGCTGACCCATAGCAATCTGCATTTTCAGCCTGTAACAATAAAATTCAGTTATTAACATTTCAAAACAATAGATTTTTATTTTTATTAAATGTACATTGTACATGTACATGTTTCATTTACATGACATATTAATTGAATTCTTAATACCATCATATATATTATTTAAATGGAAAAATAATAAAAATATATGGAACAGTTACCTTAAATTTCAATAATCACGAGCTAAAAAAGTCGTTCGTTGCGTGTTCCCAACTCAGCACTCATTTCAAAAATGAGTTGTTTTGCTTTATAAAGCACCCCGTCTGGCAGATCATACACCACATACTGAGCTTTAGAACAGCCTTTGATGACCACATCTGTTGGCGTATCCTTCGCCTCTAAGATTTCCATTTTTACTATAAATTTTGGTATTTTTTCGCTCATATGAGCTACGTAGCTCGTCTCTGGTCTTGAAAGAATTTCACCCACTTTTCGCGACATGTTATGTGTATTGTTCTAATGCAACGAGCTTCAGTTTTAAACTAAACTAACTACGTAGGTAACTTGAATTGTCAAGTCAGCATGTTTGTTTATTGGACAGGTTCGAACTTGTCTAATTAAATTTTTGTTATCAATGCATTTCTTCCATGTAGATGTAATTTGATGCCTGCGCGCATGCTTCACGTGTATCCGGTTCATCGCACGCGCGCTTATACCTGTTAATTAATGAAGTGTGTCTATTGCATTTTATAACTTAATTAATACCTGATTAGGTTGTAATTGCTATGCACACATATGATGTTTGTTATGAATATAGAACTTTGGATGGTAAAGTAGCGAATAATAAATGTTTCAAGTTGACTTTAAATAAAAGATGTTTATAGTTTCTATATTTTTATTTAGATAGGTAGGTAGATATAACATAAACTATTCTTATAGCTAATTATATTACAAATATTTACTGGTTATAGGTACATAAATTAATCAAAATATGGTGTTACAGTGACCATATGACAAAGTATTAATTTTATTTCTTAATACAACACGCTTGTCATCTGACGATGCAAGGGCAACTTTGTTGAGCTCTTTAGTAAATATTTGATGAAGCAGTGATTTAAAAAATACATTTTTCCGCCTTACAATTTCTCCTGTTTTTAGAACTCTTTTGTAATCAGAGAAGCTTAAAGAGCGCACTGCAGCTTTTTGAACACCTTTCGCTTTCTTTAAGACTCCATTCTTTGATTTTATACAGTATAATTTGGACCGTAAACCTACAAATTCTTCAATGTTTTGCCCGCCAAGTTCGTCTTTAAATAAACCAGGAATTTTATTGTTTTTTGGTTCTATTTTATAAGCGTTGTTTTTAGGGTAATTACTGGTGTCAAAATATTGAAGAAAATTAAATCTTACATCTCGGTAAACATCATCCGTTTGTATTGAGTACAAGAAACTATCTGTATCCGTGTAGCATAATTTTATTTTATCTTTGTAAAACGGTTTCATTACTGTGTAGTGAAAATCATACATGTGACTTTTTGATAATTCTAATACCGTAAAACCTATGTAAATAGGTTTATCTAACACAACACAATCCTGTTTTAATTGAATTGCAGCTAAATTTTCAGAAAATATGGTTATACTGTGAAAATTAGGTTTGGCAATTAATTTATCAGCTGTAAGTAATTTATTCGTTTTATTAGTAGTATCGCTCCATTTATTTACTAACTTTACATTAACACGTTTCTCTACATTTTCTAGCGTTTTACCAAAAATACTATTGTTCAACAACTTAAAAAAATCTTGCTCGAACTGCGATTTTGCTGTTTGTCGTAAATTGGTATTTAAGTCGATATATTGTTTAAGGAATGGTTTTTGTTTAAATTGAATTACTCTATGGATTTTTTTCAAAATTAGTCCGTGTGAAATACATGTTTGCAAATGAATATAATGTATAACGTATCGAAATTTGTCGTACAAGTTGGGTATTAATTTTTTTGTTTTTGACCCTGGTGGAATAAAGTTTTGTGGACAAAAAGGTAAATCGTTATGTATATTATGTAAGTATTCAGGATATTCTAAATCAACTTCCAATATATATCCAACATCAGAATTATGAGGGATTTTGAGAATGTCTAACTGAAGTATTTCGAGTTCTTGCATAAACTTAAAATCAGAACAAGGTAAATAATTACACATAGCGTATCCGTATAGATTATTACAATCAATGTATAAAAGAAAATTGCTTGGAATGTTTGGGTTGTACTCGGCTAAATATTTATTATTAGCTTTAGCGTATCTGTTCGAACACAAGCAAACTCCACCACGGATACCAGTTTGTATCATTCGATACATTTCTAAGTCGTGAATGAGCTCGAGCTTGATTTTTGTCTTGAGTAGCATAGCATCGAAACTTAAACTAGGTGCAGTAAGGTAAAATGCTGGGTCTAACCTATAGTTCTCCATACACGCTTTACGAAAACTTTCGAAAATATCCGCTAGCAGTAGAACATCAGACTTGAGATAAATATCCGTGTATTCGCCGAGGTTTGTCAAGTTAAAGGCTTGCCAAACGTTTAGAGCATGCTGATAATCACTTTCCGTAATATGTTCTCGGGTCAAGCTACTATAAAAATATTTTCGCTCCGGTAAACTAGTCTCAGTATATGATTTCCAACCCTTAACGTGTTCGTATGGATAAACACCCTTGCGTCGCATTAACTCGAAATGTGTTGTACCTCTAAACTTTGTCTTAAGGTGAATAAAATTGTCTTTGTTAAGGTTGTTTACTAATTTGTCCAAACTAGTAGATAAAAAATTAAATGAGTCAACAAAACGAACCGCTATAAAATCATCATTGTTATTAAAACATTTTGTAAAAGAAATATACTTTTCTTTATTTTTCGCGACCACTTTTATAGAACCGTTTGTTTCACCTAACTGTTTTATAAATAAATGAGAATCATATCCTGATAAATTATGAAAAAAAACTGGAACGAATTTAGGTAAAGCGAATCGAATATTACAGTAAGAATGTGCTGCGCCGCGAAATATCCCCGTCAAGTGGCAATGATCCCGTACACGGTCATCTAACAGTATTTCAGAACAAATATGGCAATGATTCGCTTTATTAAATGAATTTAAATCTTTGTCAGTAAAAACCATAGGAACTTCTTTTTTCAATATTGATTTAATTCTTAATACATCCTGCTGCAAATAATCAACAAACACTCGATCACTATGAGGTCCGCGATAAGTTCTGTATCTATTAAGATTAGAGTCATAAGAACAGACAATGTAGTACCCAAAAGCTGCAGGAACATGTTTATGAGTTGTGACAGTTAAATTGTGCTCCTCGCTTTGTTCACAAGGTTCTAAAAACGATTCGAAATCCGCGTAAATAGTAAACGGTAAATATTGCATTCTTTCGAAATGATTAAATTGCATAATCGTACCAGGTTTAGGCAAACGAGTGGCTACGCCACCGCAAACATGAGAATCTAATGTTTCTTTGTTATTAAAAAATAATAAGCATTCATCGCAAAAAAAAAGTTTTCCATGGTGTTTTGTAATTTGTACGGATAGCAACCGAGCTAAGTCTTTTATTAAACAATAATGGGTCTTTGTGCCATTCTCGAAATATAACAAATTAATGTGATTACTTTTTTTCTGTTTAGTCTTGTACAAAGGCCCAACAATATACTTTCCACTTTTAATGCCATAAACGTTTACACTTAAATTTTCATTGTTATTTTCGAAAGTTCTAATGTCCCTTAAAGATACAGGAAACGTCATATTTGCTGTGTTGAGAATGTTATTAAAATGGGGATAGGAAGATACTCTATCAGCATTCTTCTTTTTGGGAAATAATGCCGCCATAATACACCAAAGAAAACAAAAATTATCATTATTCCTAATATTAATACAAGCACGTTTGTTTTTGATAAATGTTGGCAATTCTATATAATTAGAAGCACGAAGAGGGTTATATTTATTAATATTGACTTCCAAATATTTATTACTCAAAAATGACCAACCACTATCACGCTCTTGAAACTCGCTTATTTTATTTAGTAATTTGTCAACAACTTTAAAGAATATTTCATTAAAATCTGTGTTTTGAAAAAACACAAAATTTTCCGTCGAAAAAGATTTAATTTCGATCGTATCGTCTTTAGGCAAATAAAATTGGGCAAAAAACTCGAAATTTACTTTTAGTGAATTAAAAGAAGCTAATTTAGCATCGATTACTTGTTTTACGTAATTACGCAGACTTAAAATATAATCCCGTGGCAAAGCGTGCGTCACCGCAGCCTCGTCACCCGACCCCTCCGCCAGCTGATTGTTGGAAACGACTCGATATGAAGCTACACGGTTCCTAAATGCACTGCTTATTTTAAAAATATTATCACTGACTTGAACAACGCAATTATTTTTATGTAGTATTGACTTAAGATGTGCGGAAAAGCTCTTACTATTCACTGTCTTGTCACAAACCTCACAGTAAATGTTTTTACTGGACATGATTGTGGTAATAAAACCAAAGCAAATGAGTAAAACCAATAGTCTGTTCAACGCGTTTATTATTATTATTATTAGGTACCTATGCCTATACTTAACATATATATATATATATATATATATATATATATATATATATATATATATATATATATATATATATATATATATAAACCTACCTACCTACAAAAAAAAATACTATTTTTTAGCGGTCTCAAGGCAAAATGTACCCTCGTGGGTAAATTTTGCCTTAGCTGATTTTAAAAATTTAAATAGGGCCTGCAGCTCCGGCTCGGTGTCGGCCACCTGATAGCGCAAGTTGATCAGCGCTTTCCAGTAGCGTTCGCGGGCGTCGAGGTGTGCGATATCGTCCCGGTTGTACACCCGTACCTCCACAAACAGGTTGCCAGCCAGATCTTCAGCCCTCTTTATTAGGCCTCCCGCGACGCGCCGCCACAGCACCGACTGGAGCGCAGGCGTCTTCCTTTCCGTTACAGTAGCGACGTCGTCGTCCGCGCCGAATAGGTCCGCAATCAGGAGCTTGCGGGCGCTCGGAGTCGGGGTGGCCGCAGGCTGGCTGCTTCCACGGGACGTCGACGGCACTGCTGCAGACTTCTTCTTCGGTTGGCTCGGCGCCGGCGGACAAGTTTTACGCTTACGCGATTCCTTCGGTTTTCTGAAAGAAACGATCAAATTAATATCGGATGCAACATTATGAAACAGTTTGAACCTTATTATCTAACATTTTTTTTTTTTTTTTATAAAAACATTAAAATAAGCAATACTTACGAGAGTTGCACTGTGTCCTCGTCCTCGCTGTCGAGCGTGAGCGTGGGGGCCGGGACGGGGGCTGCGCGCCGCTGTCGCCACTGGGTCTCCGAGAGGTCGGCCACGCCGTTCTCAAAGTCGTATACTTCAGAGTCAGACCTGCTACCAAAGAACATATATATTTTAAACTTGAGTGATGAAGAATAGTTACGACTGCGTTATTTTTTATGACTAAATAAAATAAAATTATTATCATTAGCAGCTGTAATCGTTTAATGCTGAACTAATGTTCATTTGTTATGATTATGAGTAATCTCATAAAACAATAAAATAAAACACACAGTTCATGACAATCCACTGTAGGATTGTTGTTATTACCATAGTCTCCATACTTGGCAGGCGAGTTGGAGATATCAGACAGCACAAAAAATAATAAAAAAATAAAAAATAATAATAATATAAAATAATTTGAACTTACGTACATTTTGTATATGCAGGGTTATTGTTGAGCTCCGGTGAAGTTCGATCACAAGTCGATTGTTATTTTAATGAATTATTTGTGAAATACTGGTAATTTATTGGTCTTTTTTCGTTTACGGTGCAATAAAGTTCAGAGGTATGAAACCATTTGATTAGCCAAATAAATTATTTTTTAGTATAATACATGAAATTGTAAAATCAATGCCTAATGTTTTGTACCTCTGATAACACAATTTTAATCGACTTATCATCAAAAAAAATAAAGTGTGGCAATTTCCAGGTTGATTCCTCATTGGTACCGACATGTTTGGTCCAATTTATTTCATAGAAACGATAATATAATTAGTAAAGTAGTAATTTTGTATTTTTAGGTTGTTAGGTAGATAGTTATTATTTTCTATATTTTTTTAGTGATCGAATTACACTTTAAAAAAAGTTAGGAAGTTAGCTATTTTCTGATACGAAAATTACATAATAATATTGTAAAGCACATTTAAATATTAGTTACAAAAAAAAAAAGAATGTTTAAGGTCCAAATAAAAAAAACGTGCGAAAAAATCATATTTAAAATGTAGAAGGTCCAAATCGTTGGTCCTATAAGAGAATCACCCATAATTTCCGATAAACTAACTTACTTCAACTTCGGCTCAAGTTACGTGGGATAAAGGTGAAAGAATAACAAGTAATGTTGAAGACAAGTAACAAATTAATAAAAATAATGGCATCTGAGTTAAATTAAGCAATTTCTTCTTATTTCAATATTCTTTATTTTATTTAAAAGTGCCGTGTAGTGTCGGTTTAGAATAGCACTACCCCATTTCTTCCGGTGGGTGTATGTAAGAGGCGACTAACGGTATGGGGCTATTAAGGGATTTTTGGGCGATGCGGTTGGCGACCCATCACCAACAACCTTTATTTTTACTATCTTTTCCCTACTCAAATTTCCAAAAGTGGCTGAGGAATTTCTAATTCCTTAGCTCTGGCTACCCCTTCCTGGGATTTATAGCCGTGAGTTTATGTATGTATGTATGTTATTTAAAAGAATGCCTATAACTTTAATGCTTTACCGATATTATAGAGCAGACCAATTAATATTTAAGTACAAATATCCATATGTAGATAAAACTTAAGAGTTAAATCTCTTGGTTATTATCTAATCACCAACATTAACACGTAATATTGTCCACTGCTAAACATAATCGTCTCTCAGGGAGTTCTCATTAAAAGTTAGGTTTGCTTTTGGCCGACGTTACCAGTCGATACAATTACATGGCATGTGTAAATGTTTCGCAATTATTACACGACCTAGATATGCCTCAAGTAACATTATAGCAGTGTAACTCATCAGTGTGATAGGTAGGGTACACGTATTTTAAGTGGTAAATTTCATATATTTCCTGCACTGGACCGATCACAAGAATTTCGGCACCACTCCTTTGCAGAAATATGTGATTTCGGATAAGATATAGCGAAGCTACCTTTCGCGGCGGGTTTCAAAACTACCCCTAACCTAGCCGACATTGGCACCACAAGCTCGCTGTAATTTTATCCTTTTACCAAACATGTAGGCACACGATCACAAGTCTATCAGGGATTTTTTGTCAACTCTAACTTCACACAATAATCAGTGGGATATGGTACATGTAAGTAAAATAGTGTTTTTAAATTCAAATATTTCTAGCAATGGACCGATCACAAGAATTTCGGCACCACTCCTTTGCAGAAATATGTGTTTTCGGATAAGATATAGCGAGGCTACCTTTCGCGGCGGGTTTCAAAACTACCCCTAACCTAGCCGACATTGGCACCACAAGCTCGCTGTAATTTTATCCTTTTACCAAACATGTAGGCACACGATCACAAGTCTATCAGGGATTTTTTGTCAACTCTAACTTCACACAATAATCAGTGGGATATGGTACATGTAAGTAAAATAGTGTTTTTAAATTCAAATATTTCTAGCAATGGACCGATCACAAGAATTTCGGCACCACTCCTTTGCAGAAATATGTGTTTTCGGATAAGATATAGCGAGGCTACCTTTCGCGGCGGGTTTCAAAACTACCCCTAACCTAGCCGACATTGGCACCACAAGCTCGCAGTAATTTTATCCTTTTACCAAACATGTAGGCACACGATCACAAGTCTATCAGGGATTCTTTGTCAACTCTAACTTCACACAATAATCAGTGGGATATGGTACACGTAAGTAAAATAGTGTTTTTAAATTCAAATATTTCTAGCAATGGACCGATCACAAGAATTTCGGCACCACTCCTTTGCAGAAATATGTGTTTTCGGATAAGATACAGCGAGGCTACCTTTCGCGGCGGGTTTCAAAACTACCCCTAACCTAGCCGACATTGGTGCCAAACGCTCGTTCATATTTTATCATTTTACCAACATACACATGACTAGGTAGTGAATTAGGTACATAACATCACAGTACTTGCTTATCAACTTACTTAATTGTGAAATGCAATATCAGTGCTCAAAAGTCGCAGTTGGAATCGGTGAGTTTATGTGTCATATTATTATCCTTCCACCATGTATCATATTTAAAATTAACATTGTATAATTGAGGCGTTCTAACTCACCCTCGATCGATCGCGGAGCGGAGCGGCAGCGCAGCGGAGCTAGATCGATCGAGAGTGAGTTAGAACGCCCAATTATACACTACTGCTATAACACTATAACCAAACTCGACTCCTCAGAAGCGAAGGTACCGATTTGAGTTGAAACAGGGGTATTTATATGAAATAATATGAAGTATCAGTAATATAATGCTATCAATACTATTGTAAATATGCGCTCTTTGGAAAGTTATTATCCTGGAAACAATGAGTGTTCTGCAATAGTGGTTCGTATCGTTCCATAAAGTGGAAATGATGTTGATGAATGTTGCCTTGCTTGATAGATATTATGAACACGAGATTCTAAGAAGTATGCTATACGTATGTCTAAAAGTTGTGTTTTTCATTATTTCATCGGATTTTCACACTCAAATTACATTTCTGAGTGTACTCTCCCGGAAAATGAACCCAATACTTCCAGGTAGTTATCACTTGCTTAAACTCGAATTTAAAACTCAAACATTCACGCCGTAAATCCCCGAAGGGGTTGCCAGATGTACTAAAACTTCTGAACATCACGTGACATTGTCATCTTGTTTTGCTTGGACAGTGTACTCACGTGATAGGGGGCAGGGCAGGCCTATGGCTGTTTTTGTAGGAATACACTCTCACATGACTGACTGACGATATTTTCATTCACCAGTTAACAACCATGATAAATTAACCACTCAAATGACTTCAGAGAAGACTAATTTATGTATTCCCAAGCCGAGATTGGAACCCTCATCGTGTTCAACGATAAGTGGTGTTCTATCAACTCTGCTATCATGGTATATATTTTCAACGAACTTGTAATGAGCCAAAACTTATGTTAAGCATATGATTTTAATTCGAATAGTTTAAAATTTTATCATCAATGCTATTGAAGGCCTTTAAATGTCCTCTGCTGAAAAAATACCTCCCCATAGTTCTCTGCAATAACCATTCCCAAACTGCCCTTATCCATCGGCTTTCCAAGATACCTTTTAGGACTGAATAAATTTTGGACGAAGTGCGCAGTGTTATGTACTCGGATTTCAGAAAGGTTATTGATTTTAAGAAAAATACGGTCTCTTTTTTGTCACCTTATAACAAAAGTAACGATAAAATCGACTACAAAGAGTGACTTCTCCTGACTAAAATCTAACCAGAATGTATTATAGAAACCATCAACCAACTAATGTACAAATAAATTAACGTGAAATGTTCATTTCCACATATCGCTTCGAGTCAAAGATTCAATTTGTTGAAACTATAAAAAAAATATTAGTGCAAATACTATCACAAATTACAAAAAACTTTAAAACACTAGAGTAGTACACTATGATTTTTAATTCCTAGTTTTGGGTATTGTTTATTTTATATCATGCATTCTATTGTATTGTATGAGACAACCGTGATAGCTCAGTTGGTAGAACACTGCTTATTGTGCAGACGATCCCAGGTGGGGCTTACACCAATTTGTCTTGTCTAAAGTCATATGAGTGGTTAATTTATTATGGCTGCTAACGGTGAGGGAAACCCACATGGCTAAATGTACTTAGTAATACATTTAAGCATGTGGGTTTATTATTTATTATTTCCCATTCCCATTTCTACCCGTGGGTGATCGTAAGAGGCGACTAAGGGTATAGGGGCTTTTTAAGTGATTTTTGAGCGATGTGGTTGGAGACCCGTCACCAAAAACATTTATTATTACCATCTTTTACCCAATCAAGTTCTTAAAGTGGCTGAGGAATTTCTCATTCCAAAGCTCTGGCTACCCCGTTAAGGGATTTATAGCCGTGAGTATAGGTATGTATGTATGTACATCGTATTTCACATAGATTATGGCCACTTCTATAATCTATGTGAAATGTTTTAACTGGGATGTACAATAAATATGTGGAGGACACACCTGGACCACATAGAGAGTGTGCTCAAAAAGGCTGGCGGGGGGGGCGTCCGAAGTATGAAGAATAAAATAGCAAGTATGAAAAATTGATGGATGTAAACGAAGCTAGAGAGGTTTGCCAGGATCGTACAAAGTGGTCTCTGCCTACCCCAATGGGAAATAATGGCGTGAGTATATGTATGTATGTATGTACAATAAAGAGTTTTATATTCTATTCAACCATTATTTATGCATAATAATAATAAAGCATAAACGTTCACGCCGAATATCCCCGAAGGGGTTGGCAGAGGTACTAATACTTCTGAACATCACGTGACTTTGTCACCTGGTGTTCAGAGTACCCACGTTTTGCATGGACAGTGTACTCACGTGATAGGGGGCAGGCCTATCGCCGTTTTGTACGAATACACTGTCACATGACTAAGTACAACTCAGCCATGTGGGTTTCCTCACGATGTTTTCCCTCACCGTTAACAACCATGATAAATTAACCACACATATGTCTTTAGAAAAGACAAATTGGTGTAGGCCCGAACCAGGATTTGAACACTAGTCGCTTGCACGATAACCGAGTGTTCTACCCACTGGGCTATCACGGTTGTATTATTTATGCTCATCAGATAAATGTTGCTCTAAGCAGGGATCGAACCCGCAACCTCCAGACCGAGAAGCTAGTCCTATCCAATTGGGCACGGACTTCGACGAACTCTAGCTAATTCTTAGTCATGTGATATAGTGTATTCGTTGAAAACGGCAATAGGCTTGTGACCAGTGCAAGCAAACGTGGTTATTCAGAACACCAGGTAACAATAATGTCACGTGATGTTTAGTTGCCGTGTAGTGTCGGCTTAGAATAGCACTACCCCGTTTCTACCGATGGGTGTACGTAAGAGGCGACTAACGGTATTGGGGCTTTTAAGGGATTTTTGGGCGATGCGGCTGGAGACCCATCACCAACAACCTTTACTTTACCATCCTTTCCCCACTCAATTTTCCAAATGTGGCTGAGGAATTTCTAATTCCTTAGCTCTGGCTACCCCTTCTAGGGATTTATAGCCGTGAGTATATGTATGTATGTATGTGATGTTCAGAAGAATAAGTGCCTCTACCACTCTACGAGAAATCATGGCCTTAATTTGAGTTGAGTATTTGTTTTATAATCAGCAATCATTTCTCATTCACTTAATCACGGTTACATAATATAGCTCAATGCTCTACTCTCATACGCAAATTGCATTATTCGTCGTAAGTGCTGCAACTATTCTGTGAGCTGTGACACAGCGGAGTTAATGATTTTACTAAACGTAGTCGGGTCCCAAATCTTGGCGTAATCGAGTTACTTGCTAAGTTCTACCGGAGCAGCGAGATTGCTTTGAACTTTACTTGCGCCGAGAAGTCAGAAGGCAGACCCATTTATTTCTAAAATTGTCACGATTCTAAGTTTAACTTCATGTAACTACTGAACGTGCCTATTTTATCTAAGTGATCATAGATTTATTGAATGAATTTTTATAACAGTTTTCATATGAAGAGAACGGTCAAAAGTTATAGTTAGTGCATTTAACGGATTTCATCATCTTTGCATATTGGTCATCTGCAAGTGCTGCCTGATCTTAATTCTTTGGATTTTTACTTATGAAATATTTTAGAAAAGAAGGCCTATTCAAAACCTTATGGAAATATCGAGCCGATTAAATTAAGATTTACGTGCGGCCATAGGTGAATGACCAGGACATTTGGAGAAATAGCTAAAATCTAGAAGTGGTAATTTTAAATAGCTTCCATATTCTTTTAATGTATGCTTAGTCAATCATTTAAAATACATGTTTTTGTAATTTTCTACATTTTTTTTCATTACCCTATGTATGTTTTGACAAATTATAGATAGTGCCAGCTTTGTATAGCATTACCCAATCCCATAGCGTGGGTGTCGTATACATAGAGATTTTCTTGGACAATATTGCTGGAGATAACTCTTGAAATTATAATACGTCTTTATTTTTCCTTTTAATTTCCAAACTATTGGCTATACATTCCAAAGTAATAGCTTCTATTTTTTTATATTAGTCGTGAGTATGGTTGCTAAAGAAGGCATTTGGTTGAAATTAAAATGATTTGGTTTTTTGTGCAAATATTGGTTGAGCCCTAGAACAAGAATAGATAATATTCTCATTCTCGAGGTATGCTGTTACTCCGCGCTGTTCACCCAGAGTGTAGCATTTATTTTCTCCGCATTTACACCAACGTCTTTTTGACATGAATTTAACAGCTCTACAGATATCCGAGTATGATCATAGACGAAACATATCGTGGACTCAATACCGTATTTGGACTTGCGAAATTTTCGCGTGTTCAAAATCATCAAGAGGTAAAAACACTTAGATTATTTTTGCAAAATGTTGCTAATTTTAAACAAAATTCACGATATGTTTTGTCTATGATCATACTCGTATATCTGTACAGATCCACAATCTTTTCTTGGCCGGTAAGGGCTGTCGCTGTCATCGATATTAGTATTGCCAGTAAATAAAAAATAACCATTATAAGGGAAATAACTTTACATCATACAGGCTAATATATTTATGTATTGAAATGTCTTAATAAAACAATTTATATAATATTCATTTAATTAATAACTAGTTGATGTGTAGTGTCGGCTTAAAATAGCACTACCCCATTTCTGCCGGTGGGTGTACGTAAGAGGCGACTAACGGTATTGGGGCTTTTAAGAGATTTTTGGGCGAAGCGGTTGGAGACCCATTACCAATAACCTTTATTTTACCATCTTTACCCCACTCAACTTTCCGAAAGTGGCTGAGGAGTTTCTAGTTCCTTAGCTCGGGCTACCCCTTCTAGGGATTTACAGCCTTGAGTATATACATACATACATACATATACTCACGGCATTAAATCACAGTTAGTCGCCTCTTACGTACACCCACCGGAAGAAATGGGGTAGTGCTATTCTAAGCCGACACTACACAGCTTGAGTATATGTATGTATGTATGTAATAACTATTATTGTAAGTAAACAAGTTCGTTTTAATGTAAGCTAATTAAATTTATTTATTTTTGCCCTTGTCTGGTATATCTACCCGAATGACTGTGTATCCTAAATTTGATGATCTTACCTCCCAAATGTTGTCTGGAAGCTTTTAGCGATAACACTGCCAATTGTACTTTTCTGCAAGCTGTTTCATTATTTTATACTCAAGGATTTGTTATTTGTGACACTCAGAGTTAATAAGTGGGTAACTACTTAAAATCATTTTTTTAATCCTGTAAATTAGAGACTTACCTTGTTGTGTACTGTCTTTTACATTTCATATTTACACATAGATCCCCTAAAAAGGTGGCACAGAAAAAATAATTCTGAACATCAGATATCGTTTGGGTCATTCATTTTGCTGGGTCAGTGAATTTATGGGCACTTTTTAATTGCTTTTAACAGCCTTGTAACATATAACATAACATAACATAAACGTTCTCGCCGAATACCCCCGAAGGGGTTTGGCAGAGGTACTAATACTTCTGAACATCACGTGACTTTGTCATCTGGTGTTCAGAGTACCCACGTTTTGCATGGACAGTGTACTCATGTGATAGGGGGCAGGCCTATCGCCGTTTTGTACGAATACACTGTCACACCACTAAGTACAACTCAGCCATGTGGGTTTCCTCACAATGTTTTCCCTCACCGTTAAAAACCGTGATAAATCAACCACACATATGTCTTTAGAAAAGAAAAATTGATGTAGTCGCTTGCACGGTCCATTAGGTACAACACCGGTTATCACATCGTATTTGCCTTGTATTTTTATATATGTGTCAGACAGTTATGACTTAAGAAATGACACATTGGTACATCCCCGCATTAGGATTAGAACGCACGCATCAGTGTATACGAAGTGAAATCTTATTCGGGATTATTTCCCCACTTCCCGTAACCCGCACCGCTATAGTCATGCGCGCACAACTTTTCGGACGGTGTTAGCCTAATTAGATAAAATTTAACAAAAGAAATAATAATTTTCATAAATTTTTATATTGAATATTGGAAATAAAAGCGTTTATTAATAAGCAAAGATACATCATAAAAATAATTGTCTTTAAAAAAAGTTTCCACTACAAAAAATATTAATGAAAGTGATAATTTATTCTATACGTAGGTCACCCTATAATTTTTATTTAGTTAAGAACTAACTGACAATGACAGGCCGAAATTTCAAAATGACGACAGTAGTGCAAGTAGTCGCCACCGGCCAAGTTATAATTGTGGATCTGTAGGGCTGTTAAATTCATGTCAAAAAGACGTTGGTGTAATTGCGAAGAAAAAAAATGCTGCGCAGTTACTCTGGGTGACCAGCGCGGTGATACAGCGGAGCATACCCCTATATTCTCGTCTTAGACTATATAGACAGAGTCATAATTCAACGGGAGAGTACCTCTTTTAGATAGCAATATTTTTCCCTGTAATTGTTTCACTAGAAAACAATTACCCCAAAATACTATAATCACCATTCTAAAAGCTACTTTTTATTGGTTTACTGGTTTTATTTATTGTAAAGGTTTACTGTTTACTATATTATTTCCTGCAATCATATAATTATACATACTTGCTCCTAGTATTATACAATCTTTTTTGTTTAATTTTACCATTTATACTGATGTTTAATACACCGTGAAATCTAAAGCATTGTACTAACTATCAGGGATGAATCTTCCCATGATTACGAATAAATTTTTGTACGGGACTAACTTTGTTACTGGACAAAAAAAAACAGCTGTTCCATAAGTGCAAGTTATGTAAATATCATACGGGTCATCATGGGTATAGTGGGGTCTATGTTTGTATTTTAAAACATAAAAGACAGCACTATTTTGTACATGAGTTTTATTGCATTATTTACTATTGACCTTTAAACAAAATCAGTTTCGTGTGAAAATTTCGAATTCATTCGTCTATTTCAGTCACATTTTTCAAAAGATGATGTATTCGTACATCTAAGTATTTTATATTTGGTTGATTTCCAATTGCATCTTCCAGTGGCCGCAATCCATTTTTCTCGTAGATTCGGGTCTTTAGGAAAACTGTAATGAATACGAAGAAATTTAATAAATATAACAAATTTATTACTTACTTATTCCGTAGATAACAATTGGAAATCATTCAGCGTCGCTATAGCGCGACGAAATTCATAATATACTCACTCATTAACATCAGTTTACTAATTTGAAAATTTTACCCTAACGACAGGGTAGGATGAAAACGTGAATTATGGGAACACTGAGATACTGCATATTTTTAGGTTATGCTATTAAAAAAATGCTCAAAATAACTAAAGAAAATGCTAGTAATCTAGTTCAACGTAATTAACATTTGAATCACTTTTTTTCTGATCGCGCAATGTATTTATTATGTATTTATCTGTAGAAAAACATTAAAAAACTCACTCACTTGTGGAAAGTCAATCCTCAGTACCGTCTTTACCATAAGGGCACACGGGGCACTGGCCCAGGGCCCCAATCCCAGGGGGGGCCCGAAGGACCGAAAATTACTCTCACACATTTATTCTCAAAACATTTTTGTCGGGCACATTACAATTAGTGATCTTATCAGAAGGTATTTACAAGGCATTTACTACGCCATTATATCGATTAGAAGATTTTAGTCAACAGAAATCCAGAAAGAAATCGTCATCGTAATCGTCACCAAATAAATATCGTTTAACTAAAAAATAAAGTTGTGTAGTGTCGGCTTAGAATAGCACTACCCCATTTCTTCCGGTGGGTGTACGTAAGAGGCGACTAACGCTATTGGGGCCTTTAAGGAATTTTTGGGCGATGCGGTTGGAGACCCATCACCAATAACCTTCATTTTACCATCTTTTCCCCACTAAAATTTCCAAAAGTGGCTGAGGAATTTTTAATTCTTTGGCTCTGGCTACCCCTTCTAGGGATTTATAGCCGTACATATATTTATATGTAACTAAAAAATATTTCCGAATATAAGGTGAAAATCTTGAAAAAGCGTGGGTTGCTATAAAGACGAAAAAATCCGAAGTAGGTCCGATTAAAGTGGGTAAAATCGAGTGTTTCAAATCTGGGATGTGTGTTTACTAGAGATGGAAAGTGTGTTGAAAAAGGGTAATGCGATTAATGGAGCACTGGATAGTCTAATGTCTAGTCAATCGGTGTCCGAAAAGGCCCGAATGACTGTGTATGATGCTGTTCTTGTCCCTACGCTTATGTATGGCAGCGAATGTTGGGTGTGGCAGAAGAAGCATGAAAGCAGAGTGAATGCAGTAGAAATAAGGTCCCTCAGAAAAGTTTGTAATGTAAGGTTTTGTGATCGTGTTAGGAATGACGTGATTCGTGAAAGATGCGGTGATAAAGATGATATTGTAAGTAAGATTGAAAAAAGAATATTGAGATGGTTTGGGAACATCGAGAGGATGGATGATAGGAAATTGGTAAAAGGTATTTATAGAGCTAATGTAGAAGGTAATGTTAGCAGAGGACGGCCACGGAGGACACACTTGGACCAAATTGAGAGTGTGCTCAAAAAGGCAGGCGTCCGAAGTATGAAGAATAAAAGAGCATGTATGAAAAGATTGATGGATGTAGACGAAGCTAGAGAGGTTTGCCAGGATCGTACGAAGTGGCGATCAATAGTCTCTGCCTACCCCTATGGGAATTAACGGCGTGAGTACATGTATGTATGTATGTAAAATCGAGTTTAAAGAAGTCAATTACATACATACTAACATACCATACATACATACAGGAGAAGCTAATATAAACGTGTTAAAAACCAGCAGCATTACATTTTGATTTTATTTGTTAAGTGTATGGATTTGATTTATTTTACCAATGTATTTTTTTATTTAAGTTTACATTTTTTTCCAACGATTATATTATTTGTTTTTTATAAAAAGTGTCGCTGTGTTACATTATAATTTTAAATTCTGATTTTTTAAAATTTTTAAGAGATTTGCATGCCACAGATGGTGGAATATAGCATGGTCTAAATAAATGTTGTAACATCTAATATGTCAAATACCTATATTCGCAAATAAAGTAATATTTTTTTTTGCAAACTCTTTAATGGCATATTATATCATACTATATTGAATTACCCATAGAGATATAATACCTCTATGAGATTACCTGTAATAAGTGGTCATACTCATACTTATTAGTAAAAAATGTTATTATAATTCGCATTTTAACTTTCCAAAGGGGCCCCCAATTCTTGTGTGCCCAAGGGCCCCAGCCTAGTTTAAGACGGCCCTGTCAATCCTTCGATGTGTTTTTCGCTGTGGCTTCCGCAGCCAAGCACGCTACACCCAACCATACCTCACTAAACAATAACTTAATTAATGGAGTCTCTTTTGTCACAATAACAATATACAAATGAATAAAATCTTTCTCAAAATCAAAAGAAAACTAAAATCGCTCACAAGTCAACGCTTTGTTTGTCACAATTTAAAAGTGTGACATCAACAAAACGGGTTACACGATAGAGATGACAATAAAGTTTTGTGTCTCTTTTTAACATATAAGAACTTAAATAAGGGCTTCTCTTTTTAAAATGGATGACGTAACATCGCTTTGTCTATAGTGTTCATAGTCAAAGATTCTCGTATACAGATCCACATACATTTCTTGGCCGGTAAGGGCGTCGCTGTCATCGAAATTAGTATTGCCAGTAAATAAAATTTTACCATTATAAGGGAAATAATTTTACATCATACAGGCTAATTTATTTATGTATTGAAATGTATTGAAACAATTTATATAATATTCATTCATTTAATAACTAGGTGCTGTGTAGTGTTGGCTTAGAATAGCACTACCCCACTTGCCGGTGGGTGTACGTAGTAGGCGACTAATGGTATTGGGGCTTTTAAGAGACTTTTGGGCGATGCGGTTGGAGATCCATCACCAACAACCTTTATTTATTAGTAATAATCCCCACATTTTCCTTAATCCGAATTATTACTAATTCGAAAGGCCACTTGTCTATCTTTTCAGATAGAATGCAAATGTTGAAAACGCCCAACTATCACATAATTTAAATCTTTTTGTTCATGAAAACCTCATGTGGGGATTATTACTAATAATTAAAGAATAAATAAAGGAAAGAAAAATTTCGACACAGGCGGGGATCGAACCCGCAACCTCGGGTAAACGCCCCGAGACGCTAATTCGGAGGTAGGAAACGCAAACACTACTTAAACGTGTAAAAGAAATAAAGGATAGAAGAATTTCGCACTGGCAGCCAACTGACACGGTAGCTCAGTTGGCAGAGCGTCGGGGCGTTTACCCGAGGTCGCGGGTTCGATCCCCGCCTGTGTCGAAATTTTTCTTTCCTTTATTTATTCTTTATTTATTAGTAATAATCCCCACATGAGGCTTTCATGAACAAAAAGATTTAAATTATGTGATAGTTAGGCGTTTTCAACATTTGCATTCTATCTGAAGAGGTAGACAAGTGGCCTTCCAAATTAGTAAAAACCGGCCAAGTGCGAGTCGGATCGCGCACTAAGGGTTCCGTACTATCATATATATAGAAAATCCCGTTTGTGTGAAAATCATGGGAGCCAAATTAGGTAAGTAATTTGATTTATGACGTTTAAAAATAGAACTACGGGCTAGATCTCATTCAAACCAATTTCCGTTAGTAGTTTGTATAGTAATACACATCATATATTTTTTTCAGTTTTATCATGCCCATATTTTAGAAGTTACGGGGGGGGGACACATTTTACCACTTTGAAAAAGTCTCTCGCGCAAATTATTCAGTTTTGAAAAAAATGATATAAGAAACCTCAACATCATTTTCAAATACCTTTTGATAGATAACCCACACGTATAGATTTAATGAAAAAAAAAAATTTGAGTTTCAGTTCTATGTATGGGGAACCCTAAAAATTTTGTTTTTTTTTCAGATTTTATTTTAAAATCTTAATGCGGTTTACAGAATACATCTACGCATAAATTTTCTATAATGTAGTTCTTATAGTTTCGGAATAAACTGGCTGTGACATACGGACGGACGGACGGACAGACGGACAGACATGACGAATCTATAAGGG
The DNA here is from genome assembly GCA_963576735.1 of Bedellia somnulentella. Taxonomy (NCBI): domain Eukaryota; kingdom Metazoa; phylum Arthropoda; class Insecta; order Lepidoptera; family Bedelliidae; genus Bedellia; species Bedellia somnulentella. The sequence continues at coordinate 4,617,641 of OY755186.1, read as the reverse complement.
TCCCGTTTTTGCCATTTGGCTACGGAACCCTAAAAATTTGGAGGTAGGAAACGCAAACACTACTTAAACGTGTAAAAGAAATAAAGGATAGAAGAATTTCACACTGGCAGCCAATTGTCACGGTAGATCAAAGTTTCAAAAAAAAAAAAAGTTTCCACTACAAAAAATATTAATTAAAGTGATAATTTATTATGTACGTAGGTCACCCTATAATTTTTATTTAGTTGAGAACTAACTGACAATGACAGGCCGAAATTTCAAAATGGCGACAGTAGTACCAGTGTCGCCACCGGCCAAGAAAAGATTGTGGATCTGTATATAGTTTTTTCCTCCCATTGGAACCTGCCATAAATGTTAGGACAAATTATACCAATATCAAAAGTAATATACACAATAACTCAATGGCGCGCATGAGTAGCTTTGACGTCATTCGCTTTACCGTACATACTGCACAGAATTTTGTTGCCATGCCATATACAAAGAAATACATACATATACTACGTATATATGTCGCAGGAAAATCGTCAAACTCGTTAACTTATAAGTTTCCTAGGAAACTTGTAAGTTGACGGAAATCCGTCAAACAGCAAAGGAATTTACATCTTACCTGATAGGTTTTAGGAAACTTGTAAAATAACGAACTCACCTCAGGAAAATTGTAAGTGGAGATCATTTTTGACAAGTTTCCGAGTTTAAAATTCTGTATTTTAGGAACTTTACAAGTTTCCTGAATCCCGCTAGGAAAGTTGTCAATGCAACGCTGACGGCGCGGAGAGAGGGATGTTAGTGAATGCGGATTGGCTGGCGGCGGTCACGTGACGTGACGCATTCGCGCGTCTTGTCAACTCGACAATCGAAACTAATATTTTCCTTGCTTTACTAATGCTAATCTATTAATTTGCTATTATTTGCTGTTACTGAAATAAAATTAAAAGTTTTAAGAGTATTTGTTAAATATAAATTGTTTGAGTATGTACCGTGATACTTTATTGTTATATTATATAGTATGAATACCTTCTAGATCATTTTTTCAAAGAGCGTTTTTATACCGATACATACATACCTATACTTGCGGCAATAAATCCCTAGAAAGGGTGGGTAGCCTGACCGTCGGAATAAGAAATTTCTTAGCTACTTTTGGAAGTTCAAGGAGAAAAGGAAATTGTAATGTAAAAATTATTGGCGATAGGTCTCCAACCGCATCGCCTCCAATGACATCCATTGTTATAAGTTACCGCCAGAAATATGTTAGTGCTATTCTTAACCGATGCTTGTAAGATTTTAAACTCTTACAAATTTACTGCATTCATAATATTTTATCCCGCGGTTTTCCTAAGAGGAAACCAAACAATCATTAAGTGATTGTTAGGTAAAGTGGCTGCATACCCAGCGCCACCTTCTGATTTTAGTAGTAATTCGCCACCTTCTGATTTTAGTAGTAAGTCAGAAGGTTGGTTGATTAACGAATGGAAACTAGTGTAAAAATCCGTCATCGTAATAAATTATTCGTAATTTTCGTTTATTATTACGTAAGACTAACGGCCAGGAAAGCCTTCTTAGTCCAGCTCCTCATTTATATTTGAAAATATCAAAACATTTTCATTACTTTAAATTCATGCTGTTTTCTTTACTCAACTCACTTCTTAACCAATCATCATAAGTAACTGGTTCTATTGAAAATTTCACTAGCAGCCATTAGGAGGCTTACAAATTTCCTAAATCATAAATTCAAAACTAGGAAACTTGTCAAAAATGATCCTCACTTACAATTTTCCTGAGGTGAGTTCGTTATTTTACAAGTTTCCTAAAACCTATCAGGTAAGATGTAAATTCGCATGCTGTTTGATGGATTTCCGTCAACTTACAAGTTTCCTAGGAAACTTATAAGTTAACGAGTTTGACGATTTTCCTGCGACATATACATAACTTACGACTTTGGATGGTTATGTTAGTAGAGGAAGACCTCGGAAGACACATCTGGACCAAATAGTGAGTGTGCTCAAAAAGGCAGGCGCCGAAGTATGAAGAAAAATAAGGGCGTGTATGAAAAGTGTGATGGATGTAAACGAAGCTAGAGAGATTGTATATAATAATAATCGGGATTAACCTAGAAGAAGTAGAAGCTAGAGAGGTTTCTCAGGGTCGTATAAAGTGGAGTTAGATAGTCTCTGCCTACCCTAATGGGAACTATTGGCAAGAGTATATTCATGTAAGTATGTATGTATGTATTTACGACTATAAGCCAAACTGTTGACTTCCCTCTTTTTCTTTAAAGAACATAGTTTTTTTTATATTTTACCGGGTTTTGTGATGGCCTTTCTTTTAAACTACCCTGTAAATTGTTCATACAACACTTATGAATAATGTAATTGATGTGTAGTGTCGGTTTGAGGCGGTTAGAGGCGGCTAGCCAAAAACTTCTGTTTTACCATTTATACCCACACAACTTCCAAAAGTGGCTAAGAAATTTTCTATTCCGAAGCTCTGGCAACCCTTTCTAGGGATTAATAACCGTGAGTGGAGTATATGTATGTATGTAAAGAATTTTATACCTCCAAACTTGTGATTTTTTAAAACAAATAACAAATGATTAGGGCAATTAAAATAAATACAAACATAATACCTAATTTAGGTACCTTAATCTTATCTTATTTACCTTAGTCCACAAACTTAGATATATATGATATAAATGTTGTGCCCTAAATGGCAATCGAACGGAAATCGGCCTGAACATCTGTACCCTACAACGAATTAGTAATTTTAGTAGCCTTCATCTAGTCTTTTTACCATTCGTTCATGGCCGTCAGCAAGTTTCATTTTGAAGTTTTCCATGAAACCTGTGCAGCAATGAATAAATGTATTTCTTTCTTTCTCTAAACCTTTAAAAAGGCCAGCGCAATGTTCTTAAATTCGGGTTCGAATTCGAAGAACCGTTAAATCGTATAATTTGAATTTTTATTTGAGAGTCGGGTTTAGCTGTCTCTAAGTTTTAGTGTTTCTCGTAAAATGAGTATTGAAAGGGGTCACTTGGAGGTCACTCGCTAAAAGAAAGAGGAAAATTCATCTCTTTATAAAACTTCGTTCAGATATATAACTTTTACTGTTTTCATAAAACGTGTTTGTACCTTTTTGATCGGTTTTCTTTAGCAGAGAATTTATTTGATACCATTTTATACACTAGAGAAATTGAAGGATTTTTATACATATAAAATGAAATTATCTCAAAGATCTTTGTGATATTCTTCAACAGATTTCAGATTTCCATATCGGGGTAGGATTCCAGATAGTATTATAAAAGGCCGATTTTAACACAAAAAATTAATATTTTATGTCCAAAATTAGCCCAACCCAAATATAAATCTCAACGGAGGGTCTTGAGCCAACCCTGAACAGAATAGTAGTGAATATAAGTCTTGGCTATAGTCCCCCAAGCGGACTTAGTTCAGGTTGCCTAATTTTTATGACAAGTATACTAATGTCCAATCCCAGCTACTATCATAGCTAACACCGAAGGCAATACGTGCCCTCCAACACACGTAATAATCTTAAAGCCAGTTATTCCAGCCACAAGTTTAAGCATATGCAAGTACATGTATAATAAGCCCCGCTGAAACGAATTCACATGACTCCACCGCGGCATTGGTGTAGTCCCAACTTTCATATGAGCTGAAATCACGCCCACTAAGCTATCGCAAGAGTTGAGATGAAAATTACAAAATAGTTTAGGCACATTAGCTCCTTTAAATTGGTTTTCAAAAGTCGAAATTACGGCATGTCAATTAATACCTACAGTATATAAATTTAATCCTAGTAATTTACTTTGTAAAATCTTTAACAAACTAAATTAGTGTGCAAATACATGACATGACATAAATATAATACACACATCAAAAGTGTCTAGGGATCAACATATATTTTTGCAATAACTTTTCTCCTGATTGATGTTAATTAAAATTTTCTTTAAGGATTCATCAAATAAAGTGTTTTCGTTTGTCTACAGTAACGATAAATAAGTCACCTTTGCATTAATAAAGAAATTTGGCATTTTCCTAATAAATTGATTTTTGACATTTGAACCACTAAAGTTCGAAAAAAAGCCTGTAATAACAGTTTTCTTTAAAGTTTTATTAAGTAAATTAAATAATTAATAATCCGTGTTTCTACCGCGAACACTAACAACACAAGAACATCGGTTTTGCATACTCAAAATGAGTTCATCCAAATCACGCTGTGGAATGGCCGCCTATGTCCGTTGCAACAACAAAAAAAGGTTTTCTTGCGACTGGATGGATACCCTCCATATTCGGCAGAGCTCTTCTCTGAAGCATATCCCATGCATGCTCAATCGGGTTCAAGTCTGGCGAATGAGCAGGCCAGGGCAGGACATTGATGTTAGCTGCGGCGAGAGTCTGTCTTACAACTCTTGCGGGGTGCGGTCGTGCATTATCTGAAATAATGGACCGATTTGCACTTGTAGAGGAACGATGTCGTCTATTACAATTGTCTCAGCATAAATTTGATCGTTGAGGTTGCCTCTGATCCAAATCGATTCAGTTCTTCCGCCGATCCAAATACCCGCCCATACCATGATGGTTCCACCACTATAAGGATGGACTTCCTGACAGGATTTTAATCGCTGTTGGCGTCCAGCGGTTTTCCAGTGTCGTATACGTCTTGTATCCGGTCTCATACCAAAACGAGACTCATCAGAAAAGCATACGAAATGCCATTGTTCTTATGCCCAATTTCTGTGTTCAAGAGCCAAATGATATTGAATCCTACGATTGTGCAATGCAATAGGTGGTGCCCGTAGCGGTCTTCGCGAATGAAGGTTTACTTCATGCAAGCGATTTCTGACTGTTTGGTCGCTAATTAAGTTCCCTAAAGAGCGATGAAGCCTAACGGCTAACATCATTGCGGTTATTTTTGGACCTCTTAGAGCTGTGATTTGAGTGTATCGGTCTTGTCTCCGTGTGGTGCAGTGATACCGTCCTCAATGGTGCTCAGCCATTGTACCAGTGCTTCGGTAACGTATCCAAATTCGACTGATAACACTCTGACTTGTATTCAGAGCTAAAACCACAGTACGTTGCCGGGAACCAGCTTCTATCATTCCCATGGCTCAGTGCATTTCTTCTCTGCTTAAATGACGTCGCCGCTCCATAATAACGTTGGTTTAAATCAGTAGTAGGGAAACAGTAGCACTAATAATGTTTTCAATGCGTTGTATGTTTTTATAGGGAAAATATTGATAGCTGATTTTAAATTTTTGCTCGAATTTGATTGACAGTTCCTGTTTCAACTTATGAAATGCACCAAAAAAGGATCCATATAAATTTATAAAATCATAAAATATAAATTTATAAAATTTATTAAATCACAAAGCCACATCTTAATCTCAAAAAATCCGCATAAAAATGCTTGATCCCTAGACACTTTTGATGTGTGTATTAAGCATAAATTGTTTCATGTCAAATGAAACTAAGCTGACTAATAGTTCTACTCAAAATATCTAAATTCCTTTGAGGTGTTTCATAAATCATTAGGTAAATTTATTGTACGACCAACTAAGTTAAGATTAAAAAAGACAATTAAGTTTGCTCTTAAATTTCCACTAATACTCAGTACTCATATACTCACGTCTATTATTCATAGAAAAACAAACAAAAAATAGCCATAGCGATAAAATTTGCAATTCTTCAGCTACTTTTGAAAGTACAGTGAAGAAATTATGGTAAAATAAAAGACCGTCGGTAAAGGGTCACCAGCCACATAGACCAAAAATCACTCTGAAAGCCTAAACACCCTTAACACACACACCCTAAGTCGCCTCATACGACACCCACGGCAAGAAATTGGATAGTGTTTTTCGCAGCCGTCAAGCGGAACATAGCCAACACATTTCTATTTATGACAAGTAAGATGAAAACGAGTTTGCAATCAAAATACTCGTATAGATCCTGTCTGTTTTAGCCAAATATTACATCCTAAATAATTGTTCGCTGAAATTTTGAATAAAAAATTTAGTACGACAAAATTTGTAATAGATTTTTGATTATATAATAAAAGCATGGAATCACAGAAAAATGTTTTAGAGTCCAATTTCATCCATGAACACTTCACAAGACGAACTCGCAGGAATCATCTAAATTTTGTGTTAACTGGCAAGCAAGATTTCCAATTTCATGCGAAAGGGTCAAGGGTCTCAATGCCAAGGAAATATCCCACTTACATATTTATGAACGATCTCTTTCCCGTATCTGGGCTGGGTACATATTTACTTAGCTTGCCTGTACTGGAAAGAAATCGCGATAATAAATATTGTTACATCGTACAGCGTTTGAGCAAATATATTTGAGAATTATGGACTGTGCTTATAGTTATTTTTGTGCTGATTTGATGTTTTGATATGTTTAAGAGTTTTCGCACGGATATTTTTTGTTTCCTTGCACATATATTGATTAAATGAATATATTCACGGCGGTAAATTCCTAGGTAGCCATAGTATTCGAAATTTCTTATTCACTTTTGGATGTTGATTGAGGAAAATATGATACAGCAAAGGTTTGATTTTGATATTCTTATTCCTAGATTTGAGTATACGATTTTAAATTCATCTACTAGACTTATTTCCGAGGTACAGGGTCTTAAATTTAAGAAAGTGATTTAAATGTCGCCGATTGTAAGGCTCTGCACGTATTTTTAAAATTGTATTTGATAATAACCTAAATGTCTCAAGACAAATATATTGATATTTTTACTTTGTAGGTACCGTATAAATACATAAACTCATATTGAATGAATTGTACAAACAGAAAATTGTATTTAACCGTTTCCCTTTAAAACTCGCGAAGAGTTGTTTTGAAGATAATCTGAAAAGTTGGAGTTTTGTTTGCAACTTTCATGATTGAAGAGAACGAAATGATGTTTGCTGGTAGTTCGTCTTTTGACGGGTTGAAGATTAAAAGATTATTAAGTTTATAAAAGTGACCCCTTTCTTACAAGTTTCTGTATTTACGCTTCCACAGTGACCATTTATTTTCTTCGAATCTAAAGAAAGGAAAAGGAAGAATTCTTTCTTCAAAAAGCCTTTATTCAAAACCTAAGGAAAACAATAAATATTATGAGGGTCATCTAAATACACAAAAATTAAGCAAATACAAATATTATATAAAATATAATTAAAACGTAAACGATAACTGAAACAAAAATATATGTATTTGGAATTCGTAGTCAATAAGAAATTCATATAGTTACGCTTTTTCTGTTTGTCTGTCTGTATGTCCGTTAGAAGCTTAGCTGGAAGACGCTAAGGTGTAATGATTTGTAATTTTGTATTTTCCTCACAGCCCATTGTGTTCCCACCAACGACGGGTTTGAGCCTACTCTATGTAGGCTGATTAGCTGATTTGACATAGTCCACCAAACCGGACAACCGTAGGTTGATATGTGTCATATGCATATATTTTTTTATAAAGACAATAAACTAACACATATAAAGGTTTAAGTCTTTTTTTAACTACCCTACACACAAAGAGGGATTTTTTTGGAGCATATCATAATGAGTTCTGTTAAAAATTTCTATCAAAATACTTTCAGGTTACGTTCCGTTGCGAAATATTAGATTCTGATTACTCACGTACAAAACCCTAAAAACTTAATTAAAATTCCATTTACGACTGAATATCTGTTCGCAATGCTGCTGTAAAGTACGACAGTACATATTTCGTGCCAATAGAGCATTGCAGTCACGTAAATTTGTCGCGAACTGCCGGTAAATCGCGCGGAATAAATAAACAAACTCATTTGTGTCTCATAATGAATGCTGATCAATTATTGTGAGGGACGACTACACGTACAAACTGTTTCGTATCGCACCAAATACATTTTCGAGCGCTGTAACATTTTCAATACAAATAACCGTATATTTTCACGGTTATAAATCCCAACACCGAGGTTGATAGAGGTCCATAATTGGAAATTCCTTAGTTACTTTTGCCATCTTATCCCATTATTAGAGGTAAGATGCCTAATAATTTATTAATAATAATAATTGGCCGTGTAGTGCCGGCTTAGAATTTCACTACCCCTTTCTACCCATGGGTGTCGTACTCGTAGGAAGCGACTAAGGGTTTTGGGGGCTAAGTAGCTGTTGGGTGATGTGGTTGGAGACCCATCATCAACAACTTCTAACAACCTTTTCCCCTCTAAAGTTCCAAAAGTGGCTGAGGAATTTCATATTCTGAAGTTCTGGCTACCCCTTAATAGGGATTTATAGCCGTGAGTATGTATGGCTAATAAAAAAAAAACTGCAGCCCAACTTGTTAGTTACTAAAAAAATCCACAATAACTTAAGTGGCTTTGTATCATATATATATATACAGATAAGTTTTTCAATATTACAAATATGTCGAGTTTTTCTCCAGGGATTCGGTAACGAACAGCATTTCAGTGACTCCAGATCGTCTCTGCTTGAAAATGGGGATAAAAATATTTTCTGTATTCATTTAATTCTAACACATTTGCTACATTTTTGAAGTGTCGGCTTGGCTTAACCATTTTTACCGGCGGCGGTTGTCGTGAATGATAACTAAGTGGTTTGTGATTAGAGCCACGACCTTTAATCCATGAGTGGTCAATCTTTTCACGGCACAACTTCCAAAAGTAACTGAGAAATCACTTATTCTGAAACTCTGTCTATACATACATACATATATATACTCACGGCTGTAAATCCCTAGAAGGGGTAGCCAGAGCTGAGGGATTAGAAATTCCTCAGCCACTTTTGGAAAGTTGACTGGGGAAAAGATGGTAAATAAAGGTTGTTGGTGATGGGCGTCCACGCCCAAAAATCCCTTAAGGCAGTTGTCCCACCAGCAACGATGAACGAGTAGCGAGTAAAGCTAGAATATAGAACGAGTTGGCGAGCCGCGGGGAGCGAGAGCGTAGTTCCGATAGTTCTGTAGCTCGGCTATAAACGAGTGTGCGAGTGAGGCAAGCGATTACTCGCATCACTCACTTTTATATCCGAACTGTAGGGAAATGACCGCTGGTTGCTCTCTCGACGTGAGTTCTAATCGCCGAGCGAGTATCGCTAAGCGAATGTTATCTTTCATAGCTCTGGTCGCTTATCGACAACCTAGTGAAACGAGTCCTCGCCGGCAATGTGAACGGTCAGCGATCAACTATTTGTATATGCATCTCTTTTGTTTACACGGAATGTATATCTATTTGTACGCTTTTTGAGCGAGAAAATCGCCGATAGTTAATCGTTCTCTCGCCGTCAATGGGACAACTGCCTAAAAGCCCTAATACCGTTAGTCTATACCTTTTTGGTATATGAGTGAGTTATAATTTACAATTTAACCTATTCATTACTATCTGTGATCTGCGGAGTGACCCACGTCACGAGAAAATTTGACTTTGCTTTGAATAATAATTTGCTTACAAAGTGGCATGCAATACTTCCGTGATAAAAGAATCTTATTTTCCTTATCGTTTTCTACTTCTAGTTGGTCTGAGTTTTTTATCTATTTACTAGCGCAGTTCGATCAGAGTAATATATTAAATATATATGTAAAGTAGTTAATGAAGTCCAACGACCTTTTAATCAAATAATAAATGGATGGAGAGTCTGAGATGAGAGATGGAGAGAATGGAGGAAGTCGAAACTTTAATTATCTATGTTGAAAACTATGATTAACAATTTCATATTTTACCATCTTTTCCCACAATTTCAATTATAGCATTACACATAGATAGGTAGGTTATTATCTGTTTTTAGGTAGGTAGTTGGTCTGAGGTTTTTAATGATTTGTGCGAGCAAAGTTGTTTGATTTTAAATGTTGCCAAAATAAATTTTATGTTCCTTTGAACGAATATACTGAATACTATTTATAAATTAAATCCTCCTATACCTCCTGATTCGGAGGTAGGAAACGCAAACACTACTAAAACGTGTAAAAGAAATAAAGGATAGAAGAATTTCGCGCTGGCAGCCATTGACACGGTAGCTCAATTGGCAAGAGCGACGGGGGCGTATACCCGAGGTCGCGGGTTCGAATCCCGCCTGTGTCGAAATTTTTCTTTCCTTTATTTATTCTTTATTTATTACTATTTATAAATTTAAGTCTAAAACTTCCAGAAGCGTATGAGAAACCAATCATTGTAAAGCTCTAGCTACCCCTTTTTATTTAAAACCGTGAATATATGTAGAAATGAAACATAATTTTGGCTTTAAATCTGGTTGAAGATAAATAACAATTAACTGGCTGGTCCTCTATACCGATTAAAGCTCAGCACAAAAGAACAATGCTCTCTTTCATTGGTGATTTATTATACCTTATCCTTGACATCATTATCACAAAGGAAACACATCAATTAGAAGTTATCCCGTTTTCTCTAACGGTCTGAGAAAGGGATGGTTATAAATTTTGCTAAGTGGCCTATCGTATGGGTGGATGAGTAGGGATTTAGGATCTTGGCGTTTAGTGGCTTTTGAGAGAAGTGAGAGAGGCAAATGCGAGTTTCTCAATGTGTTTGTAAGAATTGAAATTTTATATGACTTCTTTGGACAATAAAACTAATTCTGAAAACAATTAAAAGCGTATGTTAAGTATGTGTACTTAACGTTTACATGTATTTGGTATCTGTTAATTGTTCAGATTTAATTTATGATTAACTAAAGTTTGAGCTTTGCTTTTAAACATAACCTTATTTTTATTTCAAGTTTATCTGTGTAGTGTCGGTTTTTAATAGCACTACCATTTTTCTTTCCGAGGGAGTCGAAAGAGGCGATTAAGGATTTTGGTTCATTTAAATGTTTTTTGGTCAACGAGATCCATTACCTACCATCTTTTATGTCCTTATCTTTTATCGCGCAACTTCCAAATGTTTTTAAGATATTACTAATTTTTATGCTCTATCAATAACTTTTTGTAATTTTTAGTCGTGAGTATATATTTTTAAGAATAATATTAATTTACAAGATGAAGTTAGATAGTATATATACATATGCCATAAATCCCAAAAAAGGGTAGACAGAACTTCAGAGCTAGTAACTCTTCAGCCATATTTCGAAGTTGATAGGGGACAAAATGGTGGAAATAAAGTATCTTGATATTAGTTAGTATATTCCACAATTATTACCAAGATTGTGCTCTTTCATAATACAAGTTTTTTTAAGTGATATAGTATATAAATTTTGTTGTTTGTAAATATGTGTTTTAGATGTGCAATAAAAAGTTTTCTATTCTATTCTATATCAAAAATCAACTCAATTTTATAAAATATGGGTTAAGTAACTTTTGTGTTACTCAAGCTATTGAAAAAATTGAAAACTGTCACAAATATATTTTACACACATACACATATACAAATGTCACTAGTGTCTGTAGGAATAAACAGAGCCATTAATTACCACTTTGTACCTATCCTGACAAACCTCGTGAGCTTTTTTTTACATTCATAAATCTTTTTATACATCCCTTTTAATTCATTCTTTATTTATTTCAAAAGATAAGTATAAATAAAATGTTTTGATAAAACTGAAGTTGTTTACGAAGTAGAAATTCTATAGGCTGTTTCTCGCTTTGTAAGGATATATTGTGTTGATCCTTCGCTGTCCCTAGGGACATTATAGCAAAAGGCGCTATTTTGTCTTCAACTTGGTATTTATTGTGGAAGGAAACGCCGAGTGTTATTCAAGGGCTTGAGGGAATCTTTTTGTATAAATAACACAATAAGAAAATGTTATTTACTAAGCATGATTGTTAAAAAATAGATTTAACGCCCGCTTTGTTAAAATAGCTCCATCTTGTGCTTTATTAATTCCGAACCAGCGCTGAAAGTTGGTATAATTGTTCAAAATATAATTCACAAAACTCTTTCCCCATCATTTCCTAGCGTGCATTTTTTTTATTCAAGGTCAAAGGTAAAAAAAAGGGTTTTTTACGATTTTCTTCAAAACGGTAAGTTTTATCGTAAAATTATGTAAGAAAAAAATGTACATCATAAAATTATCAATAAAAATGGTATCAATATTTTTTTTACAAAAAGATACCGCTTCTGATAAGCAACCGTGATAGCCCAGTGGGTAGAACACTCGGTTATCGTGCAAGCGACTAGTGTTCAAATCCTGGGTCAAGCCTACACCAATTTGTCTTTTCTAAAGACATATGTGTGGTTAATTTATCATGGTTGTTAACGGTGAGGGAAAACATCGTGAGGAAACCCACATGGCTGAGTTGTACTTAGTCATGTGACAGTGTATTCGTACAAAAAGGCGATAGGCCTGCCCCCTATCACGTGAGTACACTGTCCATGTAAAACGTGGGTTCTCTGAACACCAGGTGACAAAGTCACGTGATGTTCAGAAGTATTTGTACCCTCTGCCAACCCCTTCGGGGATATTCGGCGTGAACGTTTATGTTATGTTATACCGCTTCTGAGATGAACGATTCAAAAATTTGTCAGCGTCATTTTGTGCATACCTTTGCACACAACCTTTGGGGTTGAACACTTTCAAAACTGACGTGGCAATGGGCAGAGTCGTTTTGGCTCAAAGGTTCTCAAGTCACTGAGTACCGAACGACGTCTCCTTCAAGTCGATGGACGAGGGCAGCACAGGACCGGTCTCTGAGGAAATTTTTGGGGAGTCCTATGTCCAGCAGAGGAATTCTATTGGCTGATGATGAATTGATTACATTGTAGTACTGACCTGAAAAAAAACCACACCCATCTTGCGGGGCAACCAAAGTTAGAAATTTTGAAGAAATTACTAGACAAGGTAAGGATAGGAACCCATCAGCACTAATACTTTATGTGACTTTTTTCCTATCCACTTACAAAACGGTCAAGGCCTTGTTAACTATACCCTTTTTTATTATAAGCTTGTGGTTCTATTTTATTTATTAAACACAAATTTATTAATGTTTTTCACAGAGATTTTGCTAATCAATGTAACATGTACAGTTTTTTTTGTTCAAGGAATACATAAACATGATTAACATTTTTGCAAAGATACAATAAACGCCTTCCCAGTCGGAAAATGTAGGTTCTTTTTGGAATGCCGTATTAAAAAGAAGCAAAGAAGCAATTAACTTTTTTCATCGTTCAACGTGACTGTTCATTTGTCATTCGGGTGTCGGAAATACTTGAGTGGGCTATTACCAAAGTGAACAAAGAATACGAGGCAGACGGGCTCGTGCCTCGACCGACGTCTGTGGGTATGACACGAAACGCTCGTAATTTCGTGCACGAGTTTATGTACGCACTTAAACAAACCAATGGAGCTAGTTTCTTAGTTTTATGGCCGAAATTTGTAAAACTCTGCTTGTGAAACAGATTCCTGAAAATCATAGCATATGGTTTTATAGGAGTTGGAAAATTGTTTTGATATGGGAACTTTGAAATAAGGTTTTTACGGTTGGAAGCATAACAAAATCAAATATGTTTTGGAAAACGATAAAAGTTACCTGTTTTATTGTTCTCAGATAGCGCAGGAAGAGACTGAATTACACACGGCGAGTAATCTGTTTTCATAAAGTATTCTCTTAAAATCTGTTTGAAATTATTTCTTGTTCAGTTCAGACATGGTTCAATCACTTGATAGTCCGAAAGAAGACAGTGATTCTATACTTTGTATGGCACATTGCGAAGGTGTTGTTAAAAATCAGTAAACGGAACAATAAATAAACTGCGATCTTTGTCGACTTCTTTTAACGCTTATCAAAGTACTTCAACCCATCCTAGGGCAGCGTAAATCATTTACAGGGGAGGCTTGAGACTGTCGCATTTCCGCGGGTGGCCATGTGGCCACCCATCATTATTATTTTTTATTTTTTTTATTTATTTATTTGCTCAAAAAACAGGTTGCTTACAACAAGATAACAAATTAAATCTATACATTTCATAGCAACATGCGCATTGTAGAACCTAAAAACTTTTGAGTCAACATGCCTACGATTTTGTGAACATTAACATTATTCGTTGGATAATAATCTTTTCCTCTCAACGTCCAATTGGCTGAATAAGTGATAAGTCTGAAATTCTAGCTACCCTTTTTTGTGTTTTATAGACGTGAGTATAGGTAGACATAGACAGATATTGTTAAATAGCGTGTAAATAGAAAATTGTGCATATAACAATAAATTTTTTGTTTAGTTTGGTTCCATAAAATAATTACTAGGACTCGAAGAAATAGTTGAGTTAAAAATTCATGCATAATAATTTCCACAAAAAACTGATTTGCAGAATGAAACAAAAATAATTTATTTTATTAGTATTTTTTGTACATAATTTTAAATTAACATTTTAAACTTTAAAAAGAACATCATGTGCATGAAACTGAAGTATGCCAAATCGCAATACATACGAAACTCACGTCTGCAAGAAGACTTTAATACTTGAGTAGTTTCTGTCTCCGAGTTCTAGCGAAGTAGAATCCTTCTCATTGAGATAGAACGGTTTCAGAACTTCGTGACTAATGCTTTGTACCGAATAACTTTGTTGCTTAATGTTTCATTGAAAATCTTATATTGCTATACGGATTTAGTATGAAGAGGATTTCTACAACCCGTGAGTTAAAGCGATAGCTCATTTAGGAGAACAACTGCCTATCACGCATAGAGGCGTAGGTGGCATCAATCACAGCAATTGGTTTTTCCAAAGTCATATGTGTGGTTCAATGTCAAAGTCATATCATGGTTGCTAACACTGGGACAGTCATTGTGAAAAAACCTACGCGGGGAAGTTGTTCATAGTCATGTGACAGTGTGTTTGAAAAATGAAATAACTAATAATGTCACGTGATGCTCAGAAGTATAATTGCTTCTGCCACCCCTTCAAGATTGTATGGTTCACGTAGTTATTATTATCTATGGTTTGAGTTTTGAGATTTTTTTGAGATAGTTTTAGCACACCTAGGAAATAAAAGAAAGTAAATTGATGAAAAAGATATATATGGCTATATATCTAATGTGGAGGGTCACCCCAGTATAGTTAACCATGGAGGTCGCACTTAACTTAAACGGATAATGTGTTTAACGAGGCAGGCCATTTTGGTGAGAAAACACAAACAAAAGGGCATAAGTGGAAATATTGTCTTTGAGAAATGCCTGCATTTAATCATTCCCATCATCTTTAACATTATTCAGCCAATAAACGTCCACTGCTGAAAATAGGCCACCTCTAATGATTTCCACAACGACCTGTCCTGCGCTGCCCTCACCCAATGGTTTCCCGCCACTTTTATCAAGTCGCCAGTCCACCTTGTATGAGTCCGGTATGTTGCCGCCTTCGTTTGAGACCTAACAGTCATCGGTCCCGCCTGCAATATGCAATGGCCACTTGAGTTTCACTATTCGTAAGACTATCCCGATTAACCTGGTTCTTCTACGGATCTATTTGGATTCAATCACGCAGTGAAACTCCTAATATAGCTTTCTCCATTACTCTCTTGGCGACTCGGAGTATTTTGATGAGGCCCATTTTTAATGGCCATGTCTGTGTGCCGTATGACACGACTGGCAACACACATTGGTCTTAAGACTCTACGGGATTTTAAACTGAATTTAATGTTGGCTGTGTAGTGTCGGCTTAGAATAGCACTACCCCATGTCTTCCGGTGGGTGTACGTAAGACGCGACTAACGGTATTGGGGCATTTTAAGGGATTTTTGGGCGATGCGGTTACCTATCACCAACAACCTTTATTTTTACCACCTTTTCCCCACGCAACTTCCAAAAGAGGCTGAGGGATTTCTAATTCCTTAGTTCTGGCTACCCCTTCTAGGGATTTATAGCCGTGAGTATATGTATGTATGTATGTTAATGTTAAATTTAATAATTGAATTGTTTGGACAAGGACATATATGCTAGTATGCAATCATTTAAATTTTAAGAACCCATTATAGTTTTCACAATTTACTCAAATAACAAAGCGGTTATTTTATTAAGATTACTGTAATTTGTTTTAAATTACTTACTTACCGTATTTTCTTAGAACTTACACTTTGAAACATGAATTCTGGTAACCATTGATGTTAATTAGAGTAAGAAAATTGTGTTCGCGCAATGTACAGGCCATATTATTAGTACAGTGAACTGCAAAAATATAAAAACAAAACTAAATGTAAATAATTATGTTTTAATAAATACTTGAATCGGTGTAGTGGCCTGAAATCATGTAATATAGCTACGTCCACACTGTGCCTTTTTTTGTTCTTTAAGGGCATGCGTCATAGCGCAGTCAACAGCGCACGTGAGGCATGCCCTTAATGCATGCGCGATGACAGTTGAAAGTGAAGCGCGCGCTGTGTTGTAAGTTTTCCGGTGTCGGGCTTAGATAAAAATAAAAGAAGAAGATGCGGCGTGAGCGTACAAATTGTCAACTAAATATGGGCCTTCACAACACCGCACTACATCCATACGAACTGATACGAACACACACGACATGACGCAAAGATAAAGATAGAGCGATGGGCTCGTATAGTCTGTCTCTGTCACTTAAACATGTCAGATTTCAAGGATAAAATGGCCGAAATTAATAATATTTTGCTTGTAAATATATTTTTGGTGTATTTACGCATGAAACGTGATTCCCTGTGATTTGTTTTTACGCCTTGAATGATTTGTGCACTGAATAAAGGCACAGCCAGGCATTTTAAGCGCGCATTGTATGAAAATTTTAATTTCGATGTCAAAGATTATGTCAGCTCGTCGACTTGAAGTATCGTAGCGGACTAAACTCGACTGAAGCAAACCAAGTACATTGTACTCAGTTTAGTAGGACCACGCGCGGGCAGAGGTTGCCGCATCTTTCTTTTATTTTTATCTAAGGTGTCGGGTGGATTTCTGTGCGTCATAGCGTTCAACAACAAGATGGTGGACGAAGAAAAAGATTTAACATTAAGTTTTATTGAAGATTACAGAAGCTTTCCACAACTCTGGGATCCTAACAATAAACTTTACACTAATCAAGTAAAGAGGAACGATGGTTTTTTTTTCTGGAATTTCTTTTGACCAAGTAAGCTGCATATATTCCCCCAAGTAAAATATTGTCGTCGCACATGTTTCCAACAGAAACTCAAACTACGAATAAAGTATGGTGTTGGTTTCAATTAACGCATTCACTTATTGTAAGCGTCAATTGAAAGTTGAATAGAAAGATGAAGACGAAAGTTGAAGATGAAAAGGCACAGTGTGGACATACCTTATTAGACATATAAAGTAAGAACATAAGAATTTTTCAATAAAATATTTTAATAGGAAACGCAAACACTACTAAAACGTGTAAAAGAAATAAACGATAGAAGAATTTCGCGCTGGCAGCCATTGACACGGTAGCTCAATTGGCAAGAGCGACGGGGGCGTATACCCGAGGTCGCGGTTTCGAATCCCGTCTGTGTCGAAATTTTTCTTTCCTTTATTAATTCTTTATTTATTAGTAATAATCCCCACATGAGGTTTTCATCAACAAAAAGATTTAAATTATATTCTAATATGCGTTTGGTTTGATATAATTGCAACCCTGGCATTAAGATACACCACTAAACCCACAACACAAACAAATTAAAAGGATTATTCTTCCTTTATTCTGAAAATTCTCTTAATGCTTTAACCTTTTTCGGGGTTTTTATAAGTAGTTGTTTTTGTTGTCGACAGTACTCAGATTATCACACGAACAAAACCGATGACGTCCTTAAAATATATAATTTACTTTCAAAAAGCAAATTACAACAAATTGGCTGAGACTTTAAATCATTAACATAAATTTTCCGTTCGGTAAAATACGAGCTGACGACGTGTGGTTAGATTTGTTTCGGAGTAACAACTCAGGAGGTCTACTGTTTAAATGGACGATAATAACAATAACTATTCTAATTTTCTTTCCTTTATTTATTCTTTAGTTATCAGTAATAATCCCCACATGAGGTTTTCATGAACAAAACATTTAAATTATGTGATAGTTAGGCGTTTTCAACATTTGCATTCTATCTGAAAAGGTAGACAAGTGGCCATCCGAATTAGTAAAAAATAGTAGGTAGGAAACGCAAATTCAAACACTACTTAAACGTGTTAAAGAAATAAAGGATAGAAGAATTTCGCGCTGGCGGACATTGACAAGGTAGCTCAATTGGCAGAGCGACGGGGGCGTATACGCGAGGTCGCGGATTCGATTCCCGCCTGTGTCGAAATTTTTCTTTACTTTATTTATTCTTTATTTATCAGTAATATAATAACTCTTCTAACCCCTATAATTATATGTTACTGATAAAATTAAGATTTAATTTTGTCTTGCATGCATATAACGACTCAAGACTCAAGCGTTTACACCATGTATCCCCGTAGGGGTTGTTAGAGATACTAATTCTTCTGAGTACACTGTCCAAGCAAAACTTGGGTTTTCTGAACACCAGCTGACGTTGTCGCATGATGTGTCTGCCAACCCCATTGGGGATATAAGGCGAGAAAGTTTAAGTTTGAGTTTGAGAGTAAGAAGAGGTACGGATGATATTATCGTTTAAGGTTTGTAGAGTAGAACTCCTGACCACGAAGGGTTTCGGACTGACAGACATATTGTTGACCTTTCCCAGAACGTACCACAGTCACCAGAGTCCTGAACCCTACCGACCTCAAATAACTTTGGCAAACAAAGTTTACTGCTCTCCCTCAGTTCGTTTGCTAATTACGTTAATTCTGAAGTTCATTTCAACATTGGTTATTTATATCGCTGTCACGTAAAATGTTCTAAAGAATTTTACCTTTATTTTAAATTATTAGCTGTTGGAACTGCTACATAAGTAACAATTTCGTATTAGAAAATAAAGGCTAAGGTTTAAATTTCATACCTTCATAATTTGAATGTTTTTGTTCACGAAAACCTCATGTGGGGATTATTACTAATTACATACATACATACATATAATTAGAAATTTCTCAGCCACTTTTGGAAGTTGAGCGAGGAAAAGATTGTAGAATAAAGGTTGTTGGTGATGGGTCTCCAACCGCATCGCCCAAAAATCCCTTAAAAAGCCCCAATACCGTTAGTCGCCTCTTACGTACACCCACCGGAAGAAATGGGGTAGTGCTATTCTAAGCCGACACTACTAATTAA
The DNA here is from genome assembly GCA_963576735.1 of Bedellia somnulentella. Classification (NCBI taxonomy): domain Eukaryota; kingdom Metazoa; phylum Arthropoda; class Insecta; order Lepidoptera; family Bedelliidae; genus Bedellia; species Bedellia somnulentella. The sequence continues at coordinate 4,598,525 of OY755186.1, read as the reverse complement.
TAACTGTAAATACTTTCACCTCAATATATTACTTTCACCTCAACTGAACAAACTTGAGCGCTTACAAAATTTATGTATTAGGTTTATTTTCGGACTGCGTAAATATGACCATGTCTCTGCGTATCGCAATAAACATCAGTGGCTTCCAATTCGTCTCCGCCGAAATGCACATACTCCATCTCTCCTGTATTCTATCTTGTTTAATCCTGCCACCCCCTCCTACCTTAAAGAGCGTTTCCAATTCCTTCACTCTTCACATGACCTCAATCTGCGTTCTTACCACAATCTTTTGTTGAGTACCCCTTCCCATTCCACCAATTTTTACAGTTCCTCCTTTACCGTCCAGGCTGTACAACTATGGAACAGTCTTCCTGTAAAGGTGCGATTCGCCAAGTCTCTCCCTATTTTCAAGAACATGGTAAAAAAACACTTCCTCTCCGAAACATTATAATATTATTTTTGTTGCATACAAAAGTTTATATATTCTATTATATATGTCGTAAAATGTATGTATGTATTTAATTTAAAAATCTTTATATATATTGCATACGTATTGTATTAATTGAATATTATTTATTTTATGGAATACTATATGTAAGTGTGTTATAGCTTAATAAATATTTAGTAATATTTAGTAATATTTAAAATAGATAGATAATAGTTTGAGGAATAATTTTAGTTTTTAAGCAAATCAGTTTAATTTATTGGACATCTACCGAACATGTTTTTTAATGCAGCAAATCTTTCCATTCTTGGGTTGTCTGGAAGAGATCGCTCTTAGTGATAAGACCGCCAGTTGTACTTTGGCTTTTGTACTGATATTTTTTTTGTAATTGTTGTTTTTTTGGGATGTACAATAAAGAGTTTTTATTATTATTATTATATTTATTTTATTTTTATTTATTTATTTGCATCACACAACAGGCAGTTAACAATACACGTTTAAAAAAACATTTTTTTTATAATATATATGAAAACCACCCAACTAGGTGTGTTGACATATTATATTGTATACTAACAGAACTTGCTGTTCATTGGATGAACTTAAAAAACTAGTGTTTAGCACCTTCAATTGTATTGTACAAAGTTACAGACATACGAGTATTCGTATACTCACGGCTATCCCTAGAGTAGCCAGTTTTAGAAAATTTTCAGCCAGAAAAATAATAAAAAAAAGGTTTTTGGTGATCACATTGCCCAAAAATTTATAAAAAGCCCCAATACCCTCAGCGGCCTCTTACGAACACCCACAGGAACAAATGGGGTTGGGATATTGTTAGCCGATACTACACATCATAGGGTATATACCACTGATGTCCTGTATAAAAAACTGAATTTAAGAACTTAAGAAAAACTGACACTTTACTTGTCTGATATCCTTGAAGAGATAACATAAATCTCTTTTTAAACCCTTATCACAGTTGTTCCCCGTCTTTCCAATTTGGCCGATCTACGAAAACATCCTTTACATTGTGCATCTCAATACTATCATCATTTAACTATTATACGGAATAATAGTTCATTTTACATTTGAGAAAATTGCAATTTATTTATTTATTTATTCATTCGGCACACATACAGTACAATTACATAACAAAGATATTTTACAACATATAATCAAATCACTTCAGTAAATGTACCTTAATAGTAAGCACAGCATGATAAAAAATATTTTCATACGTATTTACGAATTAAATTTAAAAAACACAATAAAAAACAAATTAAGACATAAAAAATATAAATTAACATTAGAGATTAAAGTTTAAGCATAGAAAATAAAATAAATATAATAAAAATTTCACGAATATAATCTATTCCTAATTTCATTACGAACTAGCTAAATTGCTAATGACTTGTAATATCTTTGTACAGTTTTTTAATTTATTATTTTTAAAGTGTTTTTTTAGAAAATCACCAACCCTTCTTTTCCGTTCCGGGTCGGGAGATCCGTCACCAACCATACTTTATTTTACAATCTTCCTCCAGTTGACTTTCAAAAGTGGCTAGTGAATTTATAATTTAAAAAGCTCTGAACACCATCTTTTAGAATTTATAACCGTGAGTATAGGTAGGTTATTGTAACTCCCAATATGTATATATACGAGGGCTGCTATTTATGTATCCGGAACTGGCCACTTACAGAACAATAATTTAAAAAGTAATTACATCATTTAAAAATAGAACTCTTTAGCTTTAGAATACATTTATTTTTATGTGACTGTCAATTGTTTTCACATCGTAGCGTCATTTTGAAAATTGCGTGTCTTCACCACCATGGATTTAACTCGTGAACATTTTCGTGCCATGATTTTTTACGATTTTCGGCGTGGTCTAACTCAAAAACAGTGCATCGATCAGCTTACTTCGACTTTTGGGGATGAAGCACCCTCAAAGACCACTGTGTATCACTGGTTTAGCGAGTTTAATCGTGGACGATCTAAGCTTACTGATGAAATTAAAGAAGGTCGCCCTAAAACGGTCGTTGTACCTCAAAACATCGATGCTGTCCGGGAACTAATAACTCAAGATCGTCATGTTACATATCGTGAGATAGAGGCATCTCTGGGCATTAGTATGACGAGCATACATAAGATACTTCATGAACATTTAGCTGTAAAAAAAATTTGCTCCCGTTGGATTCCGCACAACTTGAGTATTGATCAAAAACAGGCTCGTGTCGATTGGTGCAAAGAAATGTTAAAAAAATACAACCGTGGTGCGTCAAAAGCTGTTTATAATATCTACACAGGTGACGAATCTTGGATCTACGCTTACGACCCCGAAACTAAGCAGCAGTCCACGGTGTGGGTGTTCCAAGATGAGCCGAACCCAACAAAAGTTATTCGTGCAAAAAGCACATTGAAGCAAATGGTCGCTTGTTTTTTTGGTATAAATGGCCATGTAGCTACAGTGCCTTTAGAGAATCGTAAAACTGTTAATTCGGAGTGGTATACGACCATTTGTTTGCCGGAAGTCTTTGAACAAATAAGAAAGACTAACCGACAACGTAGAATCATTCTGCATCACGACAATGCTAGCTGTCACAGGTCGGCCGTCACAACTCAGTTTTTAGAAGCTCAAAAGATCGAATTGACAGGTCATCCGCCGTACAGCCCTGATTTGGCACCCAATGATTTTTATTTATTTCCAAATGTGAAGAAAAAATTACGTGGTCAACGTTTTTCGAGCCGCGAAGAGGCAGTCGATGCGTTCAAAATGCACGTTTTGGAGATACCTCAGTCTGAGTGGAAAAAGTGCTATGAAAATTGGTTTCAACGCATGCAAAAGTGTATAGATCTGAGCGGCGAATATTTTGAGAAGCAATAAAACCATATTAATTGATATATGTTTGTTTCTTTTTTTTATTCCGGATACATAAATAGCAGCCCTCGTATTTCTTCTTTCTTCCAAACATAATATAAAACGAATTGTGAATGGTTACACAAGAAAAACGACATTTAGAATTATAGTAATAGCCTAACAAGCGTTTAAAACATATATTGGTAATAAAACTTACTCTTGGTTGTGAAAAACAGCCTCCATCATCCGCACTCGATAGCTACCTATTACGATTGATGGCTTGAAGAGACGAAATCTTGATCGGTACGATACGTTTCTAGCTAAGTGTACATGAATCGGATGTATTGCTTTGTTCCATCTATCATTTATTATTACTTGTTTTCTTTTGATATTTTCATACATACATACATATACTCACGCCATCATTATTATACAAGATCTTTATATATAAAACAATTCAAACGGCAATTTCACTACAGATCTAATACTTAAATAAAAAAGCAATCCCTTTGTTAGGTATGCAAAAATTTCAGTGTTATTTGTTACTGAAATTCGTTTGTCCAAATTGAAGAAGTATTTACAGTCCAGAATATTTCACAGGATGTTCGTGCTTGCTCGCCCACGTACGTAAAGTTCATAACCGCATAAAGTACAGCACTGCTCACGCCACAGAGTGGCTCCGGAGCGGCGGCGGCGGTTTGCTCTTAAATTAAAAGTTTTGACCTAATGCTAAACTACGTGCCTCGAGCATATTTGACGAAATGGGGAACGAAGAATTTCATAAAATAATATCAGTCAAAATAGTGTCACAACAAAAGCATACAAATATTTTAGAGTCTTTCTCTTAAATGTAAGTTAACTTTCGTAAGTTAATATATTTGTTTATTTTCTGTTGAAATAACTTTAGTATTTTTTTATTTCAATTTTTTTGTAAGATTAGTTAATATAAAAAAACCATGTTAGCTCAGTGGGTAGAACATCGCTTATAGTGCAGACGATGAGGAACAGTTATTACAATTATTTACCTTTAGACGGCTGCTGATGTTTGTGGTTGTACCAAAGCAACCATGTTAATTTTAATATTTTAATTTTTTTGTTAATTGCGCTGTTTTCTCAAAAATAATATTATTTAACAAATAGAGCACACATGCACTGAAGAACACAGAATATTGAAGGATTGAAAAATGATAACAATGATGGCATAATCCACTTTCAACCATATGATCTATGCCTATATCTATGATATATGTATGATATTTATTCCATAGAATGACTAATTAAGTGCTTAAAAAGGCTAAGGTACTAGAACAATGCAATCCACTCTACAGTCCATTAAAATCAGCAACCAATTGAACTTGGAATGCCGCAGGCATTAGAGTATTGGGCTATAAATTCGGACTCGTTAATATTCCCATATCTGTTCGAGTTTTTGTGCAAACATATACGAGTATTAAATACAAACATATACACCCGGCTATTAATCCCAGCTAGCTAGAACTTTTGAATTAGAATTTCCTCAGCCTCTTTACGTTCATTTGGGAAATGATTGTAAAATAAAGGTGGCGGGTCACAAACCGCATCGCCCAACATTTACTTAAATAACGCCCAATCCGTAAGTCGTATCTTATATAAATAGGGTAGTGCTTTTCTAAGCCGAAACTACACAGCACTACTATACATGTTATTGCCAAATATTCTAGGCATTATATATTCAGTTCCCCTACCCGTATTTTAAACTTGGATATTCTATTCATATAAATATTTCACTTGATTCGTTGACTGATAGCTTTGATTGATCAATGATTGAGAACACTAATGGATTAATACCGATCGCTGCGTGAAATTGATGCAGACCAATGGACGTTTATCTGACAATAATGATGTATATTTAGTATGTGGATTTTCATATTTTATCTCTTTGTTAATGGAAAATATTTTAATTAATTACTTCCAAACATTATTATAATAGGACATGAACTGAACAACTATAAGCACGCTGTTAAATAACATTTTTAAAAAAGCTGTTACAGGTTGTTGCAGTTGCAACTTGATTAAGTTAGCCCTGATAACCAAAATGACGACTTTTGGTAAGGGATAATAACTCAAAGGTATACGTCATAAATAAACATTAATAACATACATATCACCAATAAAAATATATAATGAACATCTACAACTGGCTGACTGGTGACTGGAAAAAACAACATGATAGTCCAGTGGGTAGAACACCCGCCCGAAAACAGAAGGGCGTGAGTCCCAATCCTGGGTCGGGCCTACACCAATTTGTCTTTTCTAAAGTCATATGTGTGGTTAATTTATCATGGTTGTTAACGGTGAGGGAAAACATCGTGAGGAAACCCACATGGCTGAGTTGTACTTAGTCATGTGACAGTGTATTCGTACGAAACGGCGATAGGCCTGCCCCCTGTCACTTGAGTACACTGTCCAAGCAAAACGTGGGTACCTTCTCTGGAAACTAGATGGCGCTGCCATGTGAGTTCAGAAGTATTGGTACCTCTGCCAACCCCTTCGGGGATAAACGGCGTGAACGTTTATGTTATGTTACGTTTATGGCTGGAAAACCATCACCGAAACATTTTTTATTATACAAACATCTCAGTAAATATTTGTTTCATGATAGAGGCAAGTCTTCCTTAACCAGTAGTCGTCGTTGGTTTGGTAGGGCGGTGGTTTGTTACAGGATTAAAGATACTTCTCACTCTAGGGCTATAAAAGAAATAATCATATTAAAGTAAGCCGGACTGTCTAAATAAATAACCTGTGCTCATTTAAGGCTAGTCTTAGGCTGAAGGAGAACCTTTCTTTATCACATCCGAATACTGAAGTAACATCGTTTCGTACCAAAGTGTCTCGAAGAATTTGAATCTTTTTGTTCATGAAAACCTCATGTGGGGATTATTACTAATAAATAAAAAATAAATAAAGGAAAGAAAAAAATCGACACAGACGGGAATCGAACCCGCGACCTCGAGCTAAAAATTCGGAGGTACGAAACGCAAACACTACTTAAACGTGTTAAAGAAATAAAGGATAGAAGAATTTCGCGCTGGCAGCCATTGACACGGTAGCTCAATTGGCAGAACGACGGGGGCGTATACCTAAAGTCGCGGGTTCGATTGCCGCCTGTGTCGAAATTTTTCTTTCCTTTATTTGTCTCGAAGAAGTTAGAAAAAAATTGATTACGTTTCAAGTTTTACTTTACTCGAGATTATTTTTATTAATAATAATAATAATAAAAAGGCGTAGGGATGTGACGACCCCACCGCCCATTGTTGGAATGGCAGGATGAAATGTTTACCAGCTTGCCATTCCAGCAATGCAAATAGTCAGCGCTTGAGTTTGTAGGTGTTGACCGTGTCTACAAACTGGTCTCAGCGCAAAATAGAGCAATAACGGTCTCCCCGGGGCAAGTGAGCGAAAACCCGGGTGAATCTTCGCTCATCATAATGGACTTAAGAAATAATGATGAGCGTATAGGGCCGCTCCCCAGGGGTTATCGCTGGGGCGCGTCTGGAGCTGGGGCTGGACGTGGCAGCATGCGGTCCCCCCGCCGCAGCAGACCGGTCCGACCACCTGGTCGGTCTGCTCGACCACCTCAGCCACCAGATGGCTTGGCAACGGTTGGGACTGGGGCAACTCAGTCCCAGCAATCGGTGCCCGCCGCTGGTGGAACAAGGCACCGCATGGCATGGACGGTCGAAATGAATAGGAATGCCATGCGGGCCTATATTAGGGCCTCGGGTTCAAGAACTGGACGGACGGGTTATCGGGCAGCAATGTACCGCGAATTTCTGCGGCTGGAGCCCAATTTGACCGTCACAGAACAAAACCTGGCGGATCGAGTTCGGTACATACAGCGCTCAGAACTTTTTAGCACTACCGAACTCGAACAATTGCGACGCGAGGCTGTTCCCCCGCTAGACGAAGAGCCACCTTTGCAGGTTCTCCCTCCAGTCCCTGAACGGGAAGTACGGAGGGAGCCAATTGCTAACCTGCCGGATGTGGGTGGTGCGGAAAGCGATTGGGGAACAGTCTCCCTGGATTTGGATTTGGTGAGGAGCGCACTCGAGGAGACGATCCTGGAATATCGCCAAGTGCCTCTCGAAAGGAGGCCAAGGCTGCCCCGAGTTCCTCTCAGCGTCAAGGTTCGGGATGTCGTTGAGGCCGTCAATAACATGCTGCCCTCATTTTTAGAGAGCAGCATGGACCTTTGGGATACGGATTCAATTCTCTTTGGCGCCGCAATGACAGTTTGTCAATTTGTCGGCGTCAGGATGCCGCCAACAAGAGCTGGTGGCTCCCGCCAGGCTGGCAGTACTAGTCCCAGGACTAGAACTAGACCAGCCTGGATGAGGCGGATTGAAAGCCGTATCACAAGGGCCAGGGTCCTCATCGGCAAACTGACCAGCTTCAGGTCAGGCAACAATAGGCCGAGGGTGGTGCGCTTCGTCAGGGAGGCATTCCCTGGTGAGAATGTCTTTGACAACTCACCGGAGTTTGCCTGTAGACTGATGGAGCGCATCGATGATCTGAAGCAGAAGATCGCTGCTTGGGGTAAGCGAATTAGGCGATATTCTGAAAGGGTAAAGAGGTACCAACAGAATCGTCTCTTCATGAGTGACCAGAAGAAGTTCTACAGAACTTTGGAGCGTCCCGATGTGGTTTCGACAGGTCAGCGACCGGAAAAAGCCGATATAGTTGCCTTTTGGCGTGGGCTTTGGTCGCTGCCTGTTGATCACGAAGAGGGCCGATGGTTCGAGGCGGTCGAGGGAGCGTGCGAGCCCATAGCGCCCATGAACCCCGTCAACATATCCGAGGAGGATGTGGTGGCTGCGATCCGTAAGGCTCCGAACTGGAAAAGTCCGGGGCCGGACGGACTGCACCATTACTGGTTGAAGGGGTTCACGCGCTGTCACGCTACTCTCGCCCGTCAGTTCCAAAGCGCCCTCGAGAGTGGGACGCTCCCGAACTTCTTAACTACTGGGGTCACTCATTTAGCTCCAAAGAGCGATGCTACCGCGGATCCATCACAATACCGCCCCATTACTTGTCTTTGTACAATTTACAAGACCTTGACATCCGTTTTGAGCTCCAAGATTACTCAACACATTGTTGATAACAATGTGATCTCTGGAGCTCAGAACGGGTGTAGGGGCGGTAGTCGCGGTAGCAAGGAGCTGCTCCTCATCGATGCGGTCGTAGGCCAACTGGTCAAACGCAACCGTCGGAACTTTTCCGCTGGCTGGATAGACTACAGGAAGGCGTTCGATTCGGTACCTCATTCATGGCTCATGAGGGTCCTCGAGCTGTACAAAATTGATAGTGCAGTTCGACACTTCCTCGGGCAATGTATGGGGTGCTGGAGAACGATCCTGAGTTTAGACGGTCAGCGGATGACGGACGCGGATGACCAAATTGATATAAGGCGAGGGATTTTCCAGGGCGATTGCCTGAGTCCAGTTTGGTTTTGCTTGGCCCTGAATCCTCTAAGTACACTCTTGGAGAATTCGGGGACAGGCTTTCAGTTTCGGAGAGGCGGACCACGCTTGCCTCATCTCCTTTACATGGATGACCTGAAGCTTTACGCCCCCACGGCTGACAGATTGGCGGAGCTACTGACGATCACTAACGATTTCAGTGGTTCCGTCAAGATGGAGCTCGGGGTCGATAAGTGTGCGGTCATTCATGTTGAGAAGGGGCATGTCGTGCATTCTGATGGTGTCGATGTCGGCACCAATCATTTGAGGGCACTCTCCGAGGCTGAAACATACCGGTATCTGGGCATGTCACAAACCATCGGTGTGAAGGTGGCAGACATGAAACAGGGTGTTTGCGAGGAGTTTTATGAACGCCTGAAAAGTGTGCTTAATAGCTACTTGTCAGGCGTTAATAAGATCCGAGCCATTAACTCCTGGGTCATGCCTGTACTGATGTACACATTTGGCGTGCTTAGATGGACTCAGACCGAACTCGACGCTCTGGACAGACGAGTCCGCACGATGATGACCTCTCATCGAATGCATCATCCGAGGTCGTCGGTTATGAGATTGTATATCCCGCGGAAGTGTGGTGGTCGAGGCCTCTTGAGTGCCAAAACCATGCACAACCGCGAGGTATGCAACCTCAGAAACTATTTTTTGACGATGACGGATGATAGTATTCGGGGGGAGGTGGTCGCTAGTGATAAAGGACTGACTCCCTTATCGTTGGCCTCACAGGATTGGCGAACCCCGGAGGTACTTAGCACCTCTGATCGGGAGTCCGTATGGAAAGAGAAGGAGCTGCACGGGAGGTTTTAAAAGGTACTTCACGAACCTTTCGTGGACCGTAAAGCCTCCCTGCATTGGCTGCGTTTCGGGGACCTCTTTGGGGAAACCGAAGGTTTTGTCTGTGCAATACAAGACCAGGTTATCAAGACGCGGAACTATCGGAAATACATCCTAAAGGACGGTACCACAGACGTTTGTCGAGCATGTGGCCGTCCCGGAGAGTCACTTTGGCATGTTATTTCCGGTTGTTCGGCTCTTGCTAACACTGAGTACTTGCACAGACACAACCAAGCAGCCAAAATCCTGCATCAGGAGCTCGCTCTAAAATACGGACTCTTGCAACAGAGGCTGCCGTATTACAAGTATCTGCCGGAGCCAATCCTAGAAAACTACCGTGCCAAAATCTATTGGGACCGATCCGTTATCACGGACAGGACTATTCTAGCGAATAAGCCTGATATCGTGGTATGGGATCGGTCGCAGTCGAGGGTATTTCTAGTGGATGTCACTATCCCTCATGACGAGGGTCTCGTGAAAGCCGACACCGAGAAGCGTCGGAAATATCTCGATCTGGCTCACGAGATCACCGACATGTGGGGTGTGACTTCGACAGAAATAATCCCAATTGTTTTGTCCGCGAACGGGTTAATTCCAACCAGCCTCGCGACCAACTTGAGGCGGTTGGATTTCTGTGGCGTGTCGGTTCCAGCACAGATGCAGAAAGCGGTGCTGCTCGATACGGCTCGGATCGTCCGTCGGTTCTTGAACCTGACTCCCTGACCCCGACCGACTGTGCTCTTGTCGGGGAGTACCGCCTCTCCCATTTAAAATTTTAATTTTCTGTTTCGGCCATGGGAGAGGCGAGGAACTAAAGGTATTCCGAATAATAATAATCGCTCTGGACAGACGAGTCCGCACGATGATGACCTCTCATCGAATGCATCATCCGAGGTCGTCGGTTATGAGATTGTATATCCCGCGGAAGTGTGGTGGTCGAGGCCTCTTGAGTGCCAAAACCATGCACAACCGCGAGGTATGCAACCTCAGAAACTATTTTTTGACGATGACGGATGATAGTATTCGGGGAGAGGTGGTCACTAGTGATAAAGGACTGACTCCCTTTCGTTGGCCTCACAGGATTGGCGAACCCCGGAGGTACTTAGCACCTCTGATCGGGAGTCCGTATGGAAAGAGAAGGAGCTGCATGGGAGGTTTTACAAGGTACTTCACGAACCTTTCGTGGACCGTAAAGCCTCCCTGCATTGGCTGCGTTTCGGGGACCTCTTTGCGGAAACCGAAGGTTTTGTCTGTGCAATACAAGACCAGGTTATCAAGACGCGGAACTATCGGAAATACATCCTAAAGGACGGTACCACAGACATCTGTCGAGCATGTGGCCGTCCCGGAGAGTCACTTAGGCATGTTATTTCCGGTTGTTCGGCTCTTGCTAACACTGAGTACTTGCACAGACACAACCAAGCAGCCAAAATCCTGCATCAGGAGCTCGCTCTGAAATACGGACTCTTACAACAGAGGCTGCCGTATTACAAGTATCTGCCGGAGCCAATCCTAGAAAACGACCGTGCCAAAATCTATTGGGACCGATCCGTTATCACGGACAGGACTATTCTAGCGAATAAGCCTGATATCGTGGTATGGGATCGGTCGCAGTCGAGGGTATTTCTAGTCGATGTCACTATCCCTCATGACGAGGGTCTCGTGAAAGCCGAAACCGAGAAGCGTCGGAAGTATCTCGATCTGGCCCACGAGATCACCGACATGTGGGGTGTGACTTCGACAGAAATAATCCCAATTGTTTTGTCCGTGAACGGGTTAATTCCAACCAGCCTCGCGACCAACTTGAGGCGGTTGGATTTCTGTGGCGTGTCGGTTCCAGCACAGATGCAGAAAGCGGTGCTGCTCGATACGGCTCGGATCGTCCGTCGGTTCTTGAACCTGACTCCCTGACCCCGACCGACTGTGCTCTTGTCGGGGAGTACCGCCTCTCCCATTTAAAATTCTAATTTTCTGTTTCGGCCTTGGGAGAGGCGAGAAGCTAAAAGTGATCCCGAAATAATAATAAAGAAGTGTGGTGGTCGAGGCCTTTTGAGTGCCAAAACCATGCACAACCGCGAGGTATGCAACCTCAGAAGCTATTTTTTGACGATGACGGATGATAGTATTCGGGGAGAGGTGGTCGCTAGTGATAAAGGACTGACTCCCTTATCGTTGGCCTCACAGGATTGGCGAACCCCGGAGGTACTTAGCACCTCTGATTGGGAGTCCGTGTGGAAAGAGAAGGAGCTGCACGGGAGGTTTTACAAGGTACTTCACGAACCTTTCGTGGACCGTAAAGCCTCCCTGCATTGGCTGCGTTTCGGGGACCTTTTTGGGGAAACCGAAGGTTTTGTCTGTGCAATACAAGACCAGGTTATCAAGACGCGGAACTATCGGAAATACATCCTAAAGGACGGTACCACAGACCTTTGTCGAGCATGTGGCCGTCCCGGAGAGTCACTTAGGCATGTTATTTCCGGTTGTTCGGCTCTTGCTAACACTGAGTACTTGCACAGACACAACCAAGCAGCCAAAATCCTGCATCAGGAGCTCGCTCTGAAATACGGAATCTTGCAACAAAGGCTGCCGTATTACAAGTATCTGCCGGAGCCAATCCTAGAAAACGACCGTGCCAAAATCTATTGGGACCGATCCGTTATCACGGACAGGACTATTCTAGCGAATAAGCCTGATATCGTGGTATGGGATCGGTCGCAGTCGAGGGTATTTCTAGTGGATGTCACTATCCCTCATGACGAGGGTCTCGTGAAAGCCGAAACCGAGAAGCGTCGGAAATATCTCGATCTGGCTCTCGAGATCACCGACATGTGGGGTGTGACCTCGACTGAAATTATCCCAATTGTTTTGTCCGCGAACGGGTTAATTCCAACCAGCCTCGCGACCAACTTGAGGCGGTTGGATTTCTGTGGCGTGTCGGTTCCAGCACAAATGCAGAAAGCGGTGCTGCTCGATACGGCTCGGATCGTCCGTCGGTTCTTGAACCTGACTCCCTGACCCCGACCGACTGTGCTCTTGTCGGGGAATACCGCCTCTCCCATTTAAAATTCTAATTTTCTGTTTCGGCCATGGGAGAGGCGAAAAACTAAAGATGTTCCCAGAATAATAATAATAAATCTTTATTTCCAAAAAATTTTAATATTACAGTCTATACAGTAAAGTAATAATATGAACAGAGCTGTATTTCACAATAGTACTTAATTAATGGTACAACCGATACCTAATAAAGGGTAACCTGTGCTATAGGTACCGGTAAAAAACATCAGTGACGCTAAGAATACAAAATCAGCACTGCGTGCGTAAAAGAACATTAAGCATTAATACATACATACATATACTCACGGCCATAGATCTCAAAAAGGGGTAGCAGGAGCTGATAAACTAGAAACTGCTCAGCCACATTTGGAAGTTGATAGGGTACTAGATAGTAGAAATAGAGTATCATTGGTGATGGGTCTCCAACCGCATGGCCCAAAAACCACTTAAAAAGCCCCATACCCTTTGTCGCCTCTTACGATACATGGGTTATAATATACCCATGGGGGTAGAAAGGGGTAGTGACATTCTAAGCCGGCACTACACGGCTTCTATCCTTAAACTATATGAAAAACCAATCATTTTTAAGTAATAAGGATGCTAATCTCAGGAAATATAATAAAAGGCCTTTATTGGACTCGTTAACATTCATTAAGGTAATATCTTTCTACTCCAATATTACATAGCTTAATGTCATTCATCATGATATGTAATCGAGGTTTAAGGATCGAAAGATTAGTTTGGGATATTAAAAGTAATTCTGTTGGCTATAAATATCGTTGGATACTTTTATGTAAGAACCTTTTTCTTGTTACTATGAAAGCTGACATTGACCTTAATTGGTTTATGAACTATTTATAATTTTGATAGTTATTAAAGTGAACAGAGTATCTTTACACAATCCGTTCCATAGCAGTTATTGAATGTTTAAAATAAATTTAGGCTAGTTGGTAAGACGTGTTAACTTGAAATTTACTAGTGGTAGATAACAATTACCGTATTATACAGTAAAACATATTTTACTCATATATTACTTTAACTAACCCAGTTATGGAAAATGTATGAGTTTTCGGTAAACTTCAGATGGAGACCTTAGCTCTTAGCATCGCGACACAGGCTGGTTCATAAAATCCACCCTATCTCGTTTAATATACAAGGATTATACGGATAAATTTTACGCAGATTAAGTAAGCCGCACACTATGCAAAACTTGTATTATAGGATACCAACTCAACGATATATTAAATATTATACAATATACGATATAACATAAAACTTAAACGTTTACGCCGAATATCCCCGAAGGGGTTGGCAGAGGTATTAATACTTCTGAACATCACGTGACTTTGCCACCTAGTGTTCAGAGTACCCACGTTTTGTATGGACAGTGTTCTCACGTGATAGGGGGCAGGCCTATCGCCGTTTTGTACGAATTCACTGTCAAATGGCTATGTACAACTCAGCCATGTGGGTTTTCTCACGATGTTCTCCCTCACCGTTAACAACCATGATAAAATTAACCACACATATGTCTTTAGAAAAGACAAATGGGTGTAGGCCCGACCCGGGATTTGAACACTAGTCGTTTGCACGATAACCGGTGTTCTACCTATTAAGCTATCACGGTTGCCTACATATATAATACGAGGGGCATGCCAAAAGAAGTTAGATACTCTTTTCTCATTTAATTGACACAGGCAAGCTATACACCATCTTATAGGCTGGTTTTTTATTGACATATTTGTATATGAAACGCACTTCTTTTATTTCACAAACTTAGTATCCTCTCTACTATATTAGGTACTCTTTATTCTATGTTTTATTTATTTTTTATTTGAATGAGCATCATTTTTCCGAGAATCTGGCGGGAATTTACTTGCAACAATGGAGCTCAGTCGACGTGATTGTCGCGCTATGATTTATTATGACTTTAAAAAAGGATTAAAGCCTCAAGAATGTTTTGAACTTTTGGTCTCTACTTTAGTGAGTCTGCTAGTTCCCGAGCAACAGTATTCAATTGGTTTGCTGAATTTAAAAGAGGACGGGGATGTCTCGAAGATGAACTGAAGACGGGACGGCCGCCAACCGCGGTCACGCAAGAAAACATTCGTGCAGTCGAAAAACTTTTTCGCGAAAACCGACGAATTACAGATAATAAACTACGAATTGGATCAGCAGCAACGCAAACCATAATTAACGACTACCTTTCTCTCCGTAAACGTTGTTCGAGATGGATGCCGCATAAACTTACCGATGAGCAGAAAGACCGTCGGGTGGATTGGTGCCTATTCATGATAGATAAATTCAAAGGAGGCGAGAAAATAAACGTATAATGATATACTGACTGGTGACGAAACATGGGTATATGACTATGATCCCTTATCAAAGCGACAGTCGACTGTATGGTGGTATTGAAGACGAGCAAACTCCAACGAAATGTTGCGTGCACGAAGCACACAGAAACAAATGGTCGCCTCGTTTTTCTGCAAAACGGGTCATATTGCTACTGTTGTGCTAGAGAATGAAAGAACGGTGAACTCCGAATGGTATGTGACAGTTTGTGCTCCAACAGTATATCAGCTTGGTGTGACAAGCGACCGAAGTCAGGAATCCGGTATCTTCTTTGGCACCACGACAATGCGGCGCCGCCGCACACGTCTGCCAGGACACCAGACTTTTTCAACTCGAAAAATGTGTCCACTCTCCCTCACCCGCCATATTCCACTGACCTAGCACCTTGTGATTTTTACATGTTTCCAAATATCTAAGAAAAACTAAAGGGGAAGAGGTTTGAAAGCAAAGAAGATGCGCTGGTTGCCTATAATTTCGAGATTTCTGAGGTATCTAAAGAAGAGCGGTAACAGGTATTTTCTAATTGGTTTAGTCGTATGGAGAAGTGTATACGTACTCAGGGTGAATACTTTAAAAAGATCGTTACTTGTGATAAAGAATAAATTTTATAATTTTTGAATATCTAGTTTCTTTTGGCATGCCCCTCGTACATATATAAATAAAATCCAAGACCTAGAAACAATAATTTATGCTCATCACACAAATGTTGCTCTCATCAGGGATCAAACTCGCAACCTCCGGACCGAGAAGCTAGTCACCTACCCACTGGGTCACGGAAGATCTCAATGGATAGCAATTATTGATATCAAAATACGGTATTGGCTTTTAATGACCTGAAAACCCCGAATATCACAGCGTTAGGTAACAATTAGCATTTCAGATATACATTCGACAAGGATAACAAAATCAGCACTCAAACGTGTAAATTTTGTTGAAATATGCCAACTACAATAATTATTGTTTATTCAGATGACAATATATAAATCTACCAATATAACTATATGAATGACATCGTCTTATTTTATCAAAGCTTATATCTTGGATATATTCCAATAGAAAGGCATGTGCTTAAAAAGGCCGGCGAAGTATGAAGAATAAAAGAGCATGTATGAAAAGATTGATGGATGTAAACGAAGCTAGAGAGGTTTGCCAAAGAGACGATCGTACAAAGTGACGATCAATATTCTCTGCCTTCCCCAATGGGAAATAATGGCGTGAGTATATGTATGTATGTAAAGGCGTAGTATGCTTTACACTTTTCTCCATGTATAATAAACTGCGGATACAAAAATGATAAAAAGAAGGCTCTAAAAGGGCTGAGAATTATAAATAAGAGAGGCAATCAGCCAAAAATAAATAACCAAACAACCTGTTTTGCTTTAACAATACATACATACATACATATACTCACGGCTATAAATCCCTAGAAGGGGTAGCCAGAGCTAAGGAACTTGAAGTTCCTCAGCCACTTTTGGAAGTTGCGTCGGGAACAGATAGTGAAATAAAGGTTGTTGGTGATGGGTCTCCAACCACATCGCCCAAAAATCCCTTAAAAGCCCCAATACCGTTAGTCGCCTCTTACGTTCACCCATCGGAAGAAATGGGTTAGTGCTATTCTAAGCCGACACTACACAACATAAATACAAACTTTAAATTTATAATGTGAAAAAATGGTGAGGACACTATTAAAAACACCTTTTTTCTCATCGCAAGACAGAGACCCTTAACGAGTCAGTTAAATATTTCAGTTAAACGACGTAATAGTCTACACTTTTGACAGTACGAAGTCTGTCGGGTCAGCTAGTTATAAATAAGAGACGCAATCAGACAAAAGTAAATAACCAAACAACCTCTTTGCTATATCAATCTCCTCGATACAAAAGATAAATTTAATAGCATTAGTGTGAGAATGAAATAAAATGGAGCACAATAAAAGAGGGACGTGTGTGTCCGGAGAATTACTGTAGATTTATTTTTACTTCTAAGCTTATTTCGTGACTTACGTGCAGTCACGTAGGTGGTTTGATCCCACCGAACCTTAAGTAATACCCTGCGTTGAGGCGGGAGTAGGCCGAAAATAATTTATGACATGAAAAAACGATACTTTTGCGTTCAATATAAGTTTAGAAGGTCTTAAGAGGTGACTATTAATATTTTGTTTCACTCTTTCTGTAAATGGTACGGTTGGTCTTTGTTTTTTATAGATACAAGAAATTATAAGATAGTGGTGTTATTTCCAATATTTTATATATATGTTTATTTAAGCAGCAACTTGGCTCATGGTGTTAGTAACAAGAAGCGCTTAAGGACTATTGTTAGTTACTTAAAACTAATACTATTTACAAAAACTACAAATTTACGAAATGCCTAACCTAACTATGCCTACACCACCCACTGACTGGCGCATTTACTCGTAGCATTTATTTTACCATCTTTTCCCCACGCAACTTCCAAAAGTGGCTGAGGAATTTCTAATTCGTTAGCTGTGGCTACCCCTTCTAGGGATTTATAGCCGTGAGTATATGTATGTATGATTGACGTTTTCGTTTATTTATCTGTTAATAGACCTTTACACCCAACGGCCATCGGTTCTGTGTGTGATATGCGATGCTTGTTGCCGCTTAAGTTTGCAACTCTTCAGGCTTTGTCAGTGACCTCAGTTATTCTACGGTCCATCCTTGGTCACTAACATAAGGCTACACTACGGCTTCCCATGTAGGAGATAAGATTACAAATCCTAAAGCGACACACTGAGCCCGCCGCCCCTCACAAAGCCCGGTGCCACAACCCGGCGGCTTTTATGAAATGAATCATGTCTTACTAATATGAAAACAAGACCGCCGACGAAAATTGCCTGATATTTGTCATTTGGCTTAATGTGTATTGCACTTGAGTCAGGCCTTTACCAATGCGAGTTTACTAAAGTCATATTATTACTATTTATATCAAGATTGTCAAGCAAACGCATGGCTAAGTAGTACTTAATCATGACACAGTGTAATTTAGACCTGCCTCCAACACCGAGAAAAACGTTGGGATTCTGAAACACCAACTTAGAAATACAAACTCACGTTTGATTCTAAATTTTATTATAAGAACCTCAGCCTACCTCATACCTTTGTGAATTGACGTCATAAACGATGAGTTAAGTTAAACTCAAACTCAAACGTTCACGTCATGTATCCCTGAACGGGTTGGCGGAGCTACTAGTACTTCTATACATCACGTGACATTGTCTCTTGGTGTTCAGAGTACCCTCATTTTGCTTAGACAGTGTGCTCACGTGATAGGGGCCTATCGCCTTACTAATATACACTGTCACGGGACAAAGTACAACTTAGCCATGTGGGTTTTCTCACGATGTTTTCTCTCATCGCTAACAACCATGATAAATTAACCACACATACGACTTATGAAAAGACAAATTGGTGTTGGCCTGACCCGTAATTGGAACCCTCAACGTCTGCACGATAAGCGGTCTTCTACCCACTGAGCTATCGCGGATATCGCGGTTGGATAAGTTAATTAAACTTAAACAGCATAATCATCTAGTTATATTAGACAAGCAAAGTAACTTATCGCCAAGCGTTGTGTAACAATCTTTTAGCAAATTATTTTTCAAAGTTCTCAAAGTAATCTTTAAGCTCGTCAGAAAGCTTTTAAAGTAAGCGGTTTCACGAATAAAGATTAATAGATTCATGAGACTCGGGAAAAGTAAAGACAATGAAAAGGTTTTGTGTATACTTATTTATATTCACGCCGTTTATTCTTCCTGAGGTAGGCAGAGATTATTGTTTGCCTTTTACGGTCCAACCATATTAATCTCATTTTCCTTCACATTTCAGACAATTTGGCGTTCCGGCTTTTTGAAGTCAACTGACACATGACTAAGCCCTACTCCGCCACGTTAGATTTCCCTCACCATTGAAAACCTAGATGAAAAATCACACATCCAAATTTAGGAAAGATACATCAGAAGAGGACTCAAGAATTGAACTTACGCCCCCTCCATGAGAAGCCTTGGTTCTTCCACTGAGCAATCACGGTGGCAGTTTTACAATTACTCAATACTACATAACTTAGATTAAGGATCCAATAGGTTTCTGTAATATTGATTATGGTTTAGGCTTAGAATAGCACTACCCCATTTCTGCCCTTTGCCTGTGGAACTATTTAAATGATTTTTGGGCGATGTGGTTGGAGACTCAACACCAAGAACATTCAATTTACAATCTTTTTTCTACTCGTACTTAACTTCCAACAGCGGTTAAAGAATTTTCTGATTCTAAAGCTCTGACTTCTCCCTTTAGGGATCTATAGCCGTGAGTATATGAGTATGTATGTATGTTAATAGTGATAGTGTTGAAAGCTTTAATATTCTTTAGCATTCACAATCAAAAACAGTTTATCTTTTAATTCCCATGTCATAAATACAGCCGATAAAAATATTCAGCCTGATTGAAATTTAAGCGTTCAATTCAGAAATGCGGTAATATTATTCCAGCACGAGCTGCGTGTAATATTTTTTTTGTCAGAAATTGCATATTGGTGAATCAACGCGCAAGGGTAGGTTTTATAACGTTTCATGCAGTATAAATTATTATATTTTGATATTTAAAACTCAAAGGTGACATATCAACGCACAGCCCAAACCACTGGACTGGTCAGGCTGAAAATTGTCATTCAGGTTGATGTAATGATGTGAGCATCCCCTAAGAAAGGGTTTTTGAAAATTCCATCCTTAACCCCCATTTATTGACAATTGGCAAAGTGACGGGGGCGTATACCCGCAGGTCGTGGGTTTAATCCCCGCTGGTGTCGAAATTATTCTTTTTTTATTCAATTATTCTTAATTTACATACATACATACTAATACTCACAGCTATAAATCCCTAATGGGGTAGCCAGAGCTGAGAAATAAGAAATTCCTCAGCCACTTTTGGAAGTTGAGTGGGGAAAAGAATGTAGAATAAAGTTTGTTGGTGATGGTTCTCCAACCGCATCGCCCAAAAATCCCTTAAAAAGCCCCAAGTCCGTTAGTCGCCTCTTACGTTCACCCACCGGTAGACATGGGGTAGTGCTATTCTAAGCCGGCACTACACAGCTATTATTATCCTTTATTTATTAGTAATAATCCCTAATAGTTTTTATGAACAAACAAATCAACACCCAGCCAGTACCACAAAACCGATAGACATTTGACATGAAAAGGATAACTCATAATTATTGAGTAGGCTTCCGAAGAAACGATTTTTGTAAATTCCATCGCTTATGATTTGAAATAGGGAATGAAAATGTGTATACATTTTCTTAGATTTTCAACTGATTGAACTGAATTTGAAGCTTGAAACTACTATGATAAGGACGTTCGCTTAAAGGGAATCATGAGAAATTTTATCCCCATGAGTATAAAATAAGGAATGGTGGGTGATGTAAATGGATTACTTCCCGGAATTCCGGAAGAATTGTGCACAGTTGTTACTAAGGTTCGAGAATGGCTATCTAAAGTTTATCCAGGCATTATTTACATACATGACAAGTCTATTGAATGGTTATGAGAGCGTGCCAGCAACTATCATCGATATCCTGCTCAAGTCATTTGAGGGCGAAGAAAAGGTCTATACTTCTATTGATACTGTAGTTAACATGTGAATTGTAATATTTATTGAGAGCGGCAAAAATGCCTTCGTTACAAACTTATTCTGCGTTTGGGCGCTCCAGTTATGTTGTTGCGAAATTTAAAACGCCTAAAACTTTATAACGGTACGATGCTGCAAGTGAAAGTGTTACATCGCATTGCAATATAGTAGAAGTCACTATATTAACTGGGTCTACGAAAGGGGAAACTGTATTAATACCACGAATCCCATTAATACCTAATGATATCCCGTTCGAATTCAAACGATTGCAGTTTTCCCTAAAAGTCTGCTTTGCCGTGACAATTAATAAGTCTCAGGGGCAAACTCTCAGAGGGTATTGAATTGAGAGAACATTGCATGGACAGTTTTATGTTGCTTGCTAAAGAGTAAGTTCACCCAATAGCTTAATAGTTTTAGCGCCTGATATTACTAGTAGTTAGGAATATTGTGTACAAAAAAGTTTTGCAGGGAGGCACTAATACTTTACACACGTTGAACGAAAGAAAAATCCCAATAACTATAACTAAATTAATAATAATTCTTCTTAACGCGAGCGAGTTCTTAAATGAAAACAATTGCGTGAGCGAAGCCGCGGGGAACAGCTAGTTATATTGATAAAATGGTAAATTAATAAGTACAATTATTACTTTTTATTATTTAGACATTTTCACACATATTTTTTTACTAGTGGATCGGCGTAGCGTACGGGTAGCGTAGTTTTAAAAATATCTGAGGTTTCTTCAATCACTGCTCAACCTTTGTGAAATTTAGCGCAACTTATAGCACTCCTGAATAGTGAAGCTTTGTGATTGTGAAAGCGCTTTATTGAAAGGTTCAGTATCTCCGAAAATTGTCCCGTGCAAACAAACAAACAGAGTTACAAATTTTGCATACATCATACATATACTCACGGCTATCTTTTGCCCGAGCAACCATCGCTAAAAAAATAATCCATATAGCATGATTCAGTATACCCGTGCGACGACGACAGGACGCGATGGCTTATTTCATGTGTAAGTTTGGTGTTTCTATACCGTATTCTATGATTCTTTTTTTATTGAATAGGTAATAATGTAAACTTTTTTAAATGAGAGATGAATGAGAGAACTAAAAACGTAAGAGTAAACAAATATAACCAGAATGCTCCGAACTGCTAAGCTATCAGGAGTTACACGTGTTATTGTGAGTCAACCATAAAAAATAGACATATGCTGTCCAGGGATATTTTTTAGACACTTTTATGTATATACATGATTTCTATGTAACTATAAACATTAAGGCTGCACACGCGACGGAAGCTTAAAAAATGGAGTAACTTTCCCCGTTTTCCCAAAATTTCCCGAAATTCCCCTTCACTACTCTGCTGAAAAGTACACTATAACCTGCCCAGGAGTATGAAGAATAATTCTACCAAGTTTCGTTAAAATCCGTTGAGTAGTTTTTGTTTCCATAAGGAACATACAAACCGACAGACAGACAGACAGACAGACAGACGGACAGACAGACAGACAGACAAAAATTTTCCTGATTTCATTTTTGGCATCAGTATCGATCACTGATAGTTATTTTGACAATATATTTAATGTACAGAATTGACCTCTCTACAGATTTATTATAAGTATAGATTATATCGGCACTTATTGGCAGGATTATTTAAAAAAAATATATGTTGCATAGTGCTATAAAAAATTACAATAAAAAAAACATTTTAAGAAAAAGCTTTTATTTAAACGCTCTAAAAAGAAGAAAATAAAATATTCCTTTTGGATTATACTAACAACTCCTCATTATACACAATTTATATATAATAATAAAAGCTTGTCGCGAGGTTTACATACCTATCAACATTCCTTTATATCATAATAATTTGTGGTAAATCGAGCGACAAGCTTTTATTATTATATATAAATTGTGTATAATGAGGAGTTGTTAGTATAATCCAAAAGGAATATTTTATTTTCTTCTTTTTAGAGCGTTTAAATAAAAGCTTTTTCTTAAAATGTTTTTTTACTTAATTTTTTTTATTTTTTACTTTTTAGTTATCGCTGGCTATTTTCAAGTTATTATTACTCTCAAAATGCCCTCTCATTTGACACCCATATTGTAGAAGTAGACTAAAGGTAACTATTCCGCCATCCTGCACGGTCCGCCATATTGGATTCAGAATGACGTCATATTCTTTTTCTAGTCACTCTTAACTAGCCCTTTCATTTGATACCCATATTGTAGAAGTAGACTAAAGGTAACTATTCCGCCATCCTGCATGGTCCGCCATATTGGATTCAGAATGACGTCATATTCTTTTTCTAGTCACTCTTAACAAGCCCTTTCATTTGATACCCATATTGTAGAAGTAGACTAAAGGTAACTATTCCGCCATCTTGCATGGTCCGCCATATTGGATTCAGAATGACGTCATATTCTTTTTCTAGTCACTCTTAACAAGCCCTTTCATTTGATACCCATATTGTATAAGTGGATTAAATATAACTGTTCTGACATCTTGTATGATCCGCCATATTGAATTTAGAATGACGTCACATGTCTTATCATATATTGTCATCCAAACAAAATGCGTCCACAAAATTTCAGCACAAACGGTTGAATATATCTACTTCAAAATTGAGTTCAAAGATTTCACCCGAACACACAAACATACATTGCAAGTTAAATAAAAGCTTTTAATAATAATAAAAAGAGAATCAAAACACAATCGTGGGCACCAATAATATATAAAAAGTCTTTGAACAAAAATTCATAAAATTTTATTTTAAATTACCTTTCGTTTGAAGGCTACAAAATATACTTGAGTTACGAGTATTAGAATCCATAACGTATTTGTAGAAAAATTTGAATCACAAACATGACTTAAAAAAACCATTACAAAAAGCAATGCTTTATTAGTCAGAAACTATGGAGTAAACATAAACTCCGTATCACATAAATTTTGCGCCCGTAATTATATCGCTATTTGCAATATCGTCACTTTTAAAAGTATCAAAATGCTCACAAATTGACATTGGCAACGAAAATGTTGCAATACGAAAAGAATAGGAGGTCGCTAAATCTACGTAGATAGGTAAAGTAAAAATCATATAATTCGTAATATATTAAAAAGAATATTTGTTTTATGTCAGTCAGTACGTAATGTGATCAAACACTTAAGTTTTATCTAATTCTACTTCTAAATATGGGGTTGAAACTCTACTAGCAAAGTTAATCAGGCGGTTTACCACCCGCATCCGTCTGGGACGCGGATATCAGGCTCTATGAGACAGGTTTACTATCAGTTTGTCTATTCTTAGGCTCATTGCGTGAGTTGATTCAATTTCAAACAAACTTTGAAAAACATATATGTGTGTTTTGAAGGGTGGGCTTAGAATAATACTAAGCCATTTCATCCCGTGGGTGTTGTAATTTGTTTGATTGTTGGGCGATGCGGTTGGAGACTAATCACCTACAGCCTGTATTTACAATCCTTTCCCCGATCAACTTTAAAAAGTGGCTGAGGAATTTTCGATTCCGGAGCTCTGGCCAACCCTTTTAGGGATTTATAACCATGAGTATATGTAGTACGAAATTTATAGATATGAACTTAACAAAGTAAATAATATTAAAATATTTTCAATATAAGTCAAAATAAATTTTTAAATTTAGTATTAATATCACCTAGTACACTTACCATCTTTACAAAGATTAATCTTTTTTATACGTTCAACGTTCAGAATGACAAAGTAGATCTAATTTATATACCCTGGTATTTATGTATGATTATTATAAAGCTCTGATATTAAAAACTACTTAAATGTATTTTTTTGTTGTAATAACGAAAATTTCTGGAAAACCTATAGCCATAAGATTTACATACATAAATTATTATTATTATTATTAGACGGGCGGTAAACGCCACGGGTTTCCGCACTGAGCCCGACATGGCGGACCATTGTACGTGGACCAAGTGGTCAACTAGCTCTCCCAGCCTAATTCCGTCCAGAAGGCAAGTAGCTTATCCAGGTCAGCTACCGCCCCTGGGAGCGACTTTATTGTTCCTATAGTGTTTTTTCGGATATCGGCCACTCCAGTGCATTCCTGGAGCACGTGAGCGACCGTCTCATCAGCCTTCATGCACGCACGGCATAGAGGGCTGTCGGTGATGCCTATAGTGTGTAAGTGTTTGTTTAATGTGGTATGTCCTGTGAGTATTCCCGCCACTGTCCGCAGGTCCTTCCTACTAAGTCGTAGTGCGTGCCCGATCAGCTTTATGTCAAGGGTTGGCATAGTTTCCTTTGACTGTCTGCAGCCAGGCTCTTCCTGCCAGTGTGACTTGGAGAGAGAGTGTGTGCGTTCTCTTAGCCACGCACGCAGCTGACCAAAAGGCAGGGGGATAATCGGTTCAGGACCCTGCAGGTTCCTGGCCGACCCCGCCCTAGCCAGTTCGTCAGCCGCGTCGTTTCCCAATGAGCCGCTATGACCTTTAATCCATTGAAGGGTTATAATGTTTTTCCCGGCTACCTCCTCCAGAGCACCGTGGCACTCCAGGACTAGTCCTGAAGTGAACACACAACGATCCAGAGCCTGTAGCACAGATGCACTGTCCGAGATGATTTTGACATGCATATCGGACAGCGCACGGGCTTTGATTGCCATTGCCGCCTCAATTATTCCAAGACACTCCGCTTGGAATACCGTATTGTGGTGGCCTAGGCTTTTGGAGATTTTGATATTGAGTCTTGTGAGTATACGCCCGCTCCAGTCCCTTGGTTGGTCTTGGAGCCATCTGTATACACACGCACCTCTTTAATATCGGAGTAGTCATGTTGTTCCTCTTCGAGTACAACAGTGTAATTGTGCTTGGTTATAATGGTTTTTGTTATCCTATCACATGGTGCAGTAAGTAAGGGCTGGTATTGGATGGCCGCTGTATAAATATTAGTGTGTAGGATTCTGGAGTCATTTTTGAGGTGTCCTGCCTTTTTCAGCCTAAGTGAGGACATCGCTGCCTCTTGCTGTATGTGTAAGTGTAAGGGCGGCAGATTCAGTAGCACCTGAAGAGCTGCCGTGGGTGCGGTTCTCATACAGCCCGTGATGGCCATACAGGCAAGCCGTTGCATTTTTTCTAGGTCGTTTTGGGCTGTTGTTAATCTAGTTCTCGACCACCAGACCAGTGAGCCGTAGGTTATCACAGGTCTAATAATGGTGGTATAAAGCCAGTGTACGATCTTAGGTTTTAATCCCCAGTTTTTACCTAGTATCCGCTTGCACTGCCATAGCATAGCGCTGGCTTTTTTTAATGTGTTATCTAAATGTGGTTTCCAGCTCAGTTTGTCATCTAGGGTAATTCCTAGATATTTAACAGTCTTGGAAAGAGTGAGTTGGGTTCCAAAGAGTTTTGGAAGTTCAAAAGGGGGGAGTTTCCTTTTGTGAGTGAAAAGAATTAGTTCAGTCTTTTTAGGGTTTACTTTTAGGTCGTATTCGTTACACCATGTCTCCACTACTCTTAATGCTTGACCCATTTGATTGCAGAGCGTGTTTACATGATTTCCATTTAGTAGGATAGTGAGATCGTCCGCGTAGCCTACAGTAAAGTAGCCTCGGGCATTGAGCCTCCTAAGTAGAGAGTCGACCACCATGTTCCATAGGAGTGGGGAGAGGACCCCCCCTTGGGGGCATCCTCTTGTCACAATGGCTCTGGTGGTGTCTTTTAAGGTTACTTGGACCGCTCTGAGTCTCAACATGTTAACAACCCAACCCCTGAGTATGGAGTTAACACGGAAGTCTTTCAGAGTTTTCACGATACAGGGTATGTTAGTTTTATCGAAAGCACCTTCAATATCTATGAAGGTGCCTAGTGTGGATAGCTTAGTGCTGAGTGCACAAGTTCTACTTTTTTAAACACTAAAATGATGTAGTCACCTTAGTGACTAACCTTAATTTAGTTATATTTGCATATTATACATACATATTCTCACGGCTATAAATCCCTAGAAGGGGTAGCCAGAGCTAAGGAATCAAAAATACCTCAGCCACTTTTGGAAATTTGATTGGGGAAAAGATGGTAAAGTAAAGGTTGTTGGTGATGTGTCTCCAACCGCATCGCCCAAAAATCCCTTAAAAGCCCCAATACTGTTAGTCGCCTCTTACGTACACCCATCGGCAGAAACGGGGTAGTGCTATTCTAAGCCGACACTACACGGAAGATTTATTATGCATTTACTCCTCCTGACTAAAATATTCTTAGGACATTTATTACTGAGAACAATAGTAACCCAAAATTCACTAAGCATTTAAATGTAATAAGACAAACGCAGATTGTGATGTGAGATTAACAATGTGCGTTGAGGATAAGCTTCAGTGTTACTTGTTGAAAGAACAATTCATATGAACAGTGTCACGAAAAAAACAAACCTTTTTTAGATGCTTTGTTGTGAGGTGAATCCGAATATTTCCCAACGCTTTTTACCGACAGAACCGTAATATTACATACACGACTCTACGTACTTTCTTTGTTATCCTTAAATTAAATTTGCCGACTCTTTTCCAAGTTTGTAAGTGGATTTATTAACTTTCACTAAACACATTTTCTAATGTCTCTTCTACAAAGAGAGATTAGGTCTGCGTTATGTTTTTCTGAGAAGCCAATCTCTTTTTTGTGGACATTTTCTTTCTTTGGATTTTGGTTGATCACAATTCAGTTCCGCTTTATAATGTTTTATGTACTAAAGTTTCGCTTTAGTAATTTAATATTTTAAATTCATTTACAAAATTATCTAGTGTTGGCTCCAAATAGAAATTGTTTCGAATATTATTATTTTTAAGCATAGCTTCTATTGCAGGCCTTGAGCGCGGGGACTAAATCCAGAAATTCCGTAAGTAAAAAACCTCACGCTCCCCACTCCGACGGGCACGGAGGTGTGGCTTGAAGGCCGTGCATCGTCTAACGTCGCACTGTGGAAAACGGTAGAACAAGAGCATATCGAAAATACTTTTTACGAATATCATAATTTGTCTAATATGGTTATTTTATTTGGTTCTCTAATAATTGTAATATAATATTCATTACGCTTTTTCACAAAATTGCACATAATGACATTATTTTTCATGTGTAGAAAGTATATACAACATAGGAGTACCAAACTTATATCTTTGTGTACACGTATTTCAAAACCATATTGTGAAAGAAATATTTGCTACAGATATGCAGTATCATACATTTTTGGAAAGCTTATTTCATGATTATTAGAATACATGTCTTTGATTTCTAAAAAAGCGACAAATGTATCAGTAGGTACTTAAAAAGTGACATACCATATTTTTCACTGATTTATTTTTTTCGTCGAAGGTTTTCATTATTACCCACGTCTCCCCACGCGCTACATTTTGTGTTAATTGATAGTCTAACTATTCTATAACACAAGAAAAAAAAAATCAGCTGCGGATGTTTGCGGTTTTGGAAAATATCAGCAAGAATGTTATAAAGGACGGAACAGAAAATCGGTATCTTTTGCGGTTTACCACCGTTCAAAATTAATTAATATTCATTGATAACGAGGGTATATTATCAAGTTTGCACTTATTTTGCGTAAGAATAAAAAAAAACAAAAAAAAATTTAAAAAAATTTTTTTTTTAAAGAATTAGAAATTATACATTATTTGAATATCCACACCTTACTGCATATATGTACCAAATTTCATCACTTTAGGACAAAAACTCATGAAGTTATATATTTTCGATCCGATACCGACCTGTCCTGCCCACAGTGCGTCGTGTCAGTTCGGCAGTCTTCGACACGGCGCTGTGTGTCGTGCGATTAGACGTATTGTACGACTTTATGGAACTCGCCCGAATCGAGACGAGCTGCTCCGAAATCGGACGAATACATAATCAGCTGTTTGTGAGAAAGTATATAGGTGTATAAGTATTTATCTACAACAGTGAACGGCTGTACCTGTAAAATTTGTGTCTAAAGTGTTTTGAATATGAATGAACCAAGTGCATTTATTATTAATGAAGAAAGTCACGAAAAAATAGTGAAAGAAGATGTGTGAGTACTCTATATACATACATTTTATTATAATCACAAATGCAGTATTCATTCTAAATTGAAAATATAATACTGCTATAAAGATAACCTCAATTATTTATATACCTAGATATTTTCGTTTTATAGAGAAGAAAAGCGTAAAGAGCTAAAAATAAAAAAGACTAATGCACGTCAAAGGGCATTTTATCACCGTCAGAAAGATTTGAAAAAAATGCAGGAATAATAAAAAAAAACAGTACCAAAATCAACATATCTTCTATCTATCTATCTATCTATACTATAATAAGACTGGTGCTTGTTCACGTTGGAACGCGCGGGCGCGGTGGCGGGTGCGGGCGCGGTGGTCGTTGCGATTCGTGTTCACATTTTAGCCGCCAGGCGTTTGCGCGGGTGTGACGTATTGTCAGGGCTTGAAAACATGGACGACGATCTTTTATTTTTAACCGAAAATTCATACCTAAAGTGGGAGATGCTAAAAATTAGAATCGGTGTGCACGAAATTAATAAAGACAGAGAACGGTATGGTGAATTTCATTCTTTATACAATAATTTGAGAGAAAAACGTACTATCACTTCGAGCGACAAGTTCAAACTGGTTGAACTTACCTGACGTCGCGAGTGAATCGCGCGCTCCGCCGCTAGCGCGCCGCGCGCGACAAGCGCTAGTTTGCCCGCTACTCGGACCGCACGTGCGTTTCGTACGTGAACACTTCGATAATACGTCATATGTTTGATATTTCGTAACCGCGCCCGCCACCGCGCCCGCGAGTCAACGTGAACAAGCACTAACGAGGTCAAAACTGTACATTGAAGAAAAAAAAATAAAAACCAGTGGAATATGTTTTATTTTCGATACTGAAGCCAAATTTGCTATTTTTGAAAAAAATGTCTGTCTGTCTGTCCGTCTGTCTGTATGTCCGTTCATCACGTTAATTCTACCGGACCGATCTTGATCAAATTTGGCATGAATGTAGGTTATACACCTGGCCAACATATAGGATATAATTTATCCTGGATTTCGCAAGGGTTCCCACAGGAGCATAAAAAAACATAACTTTTATATGGTTCCCCATATTTACACGATTAATTTTTTCATCGACTGACTTTATCGGACTCTTTATTAATAGTCTTTTTGGAAAAAATAAGGTTTTCATCCATTTTCGTCAAAATAATTGTCCATTTAATTGTTTGTCAATAGTATGACTACTATACTAGATATATAGGATATCACAAATTTGAGACTTACACAAATGTCTGCGTGGCTTAGCCCTATACCGTTTGGTAAACACTAAGTACGAAAGACCCAGGTTCGAATCCCGGGTGGTCAAAGTCTTTTTGCGTATTTGTTTTGCTTTTGTGTTAGGTTAGAATAATAGGATGCACTAATCCTTCTTTTTCACATTCAACTATGCGAATATGTATGAATAAAGATAATTGAAAGCATATTGAATGAATTTTGCGTGTTCATTTGGTAGGTTTGAGAATATATTTATAACTTTTGTTTATTTAAACATAAACATAATAAACATAAACGTTCACGCCGAATATCCCCGAAGGGGTTGGCAGAGGTACTAATACTAATTGTTTATTTAACTATTTTTAACTAATATTCTCATAGATATATTATACTTTACTTACGCATAAATTAATATTCTGTTTAAGCCTCAGAATGCATTGTTTGTAAATAATAGTAAATATCTCAATTTTAATTCAGTACCGCCATCTATTGGTCGATGATTGCAATCTCTCTCACATCACCAACTTATTGCTAATTAATATTCTGTTTAAGCCTCAGAATGCATAGTTTGTAAATAATAGAAAATATCTCAATTTTAATTTAGTACCTCCATCTATTGGCCGATGATTGCAATCTCTCTCACATCACCAACTTATTGCTCCCCATATTTACAGGATTAATTTTTTCATCGATCAAATTGAAAGTATATTGTATGAATTTTGCGTATTCATTTGGTAGGTTTGAGAATATGTTTATAGCTTTTGTTTTTTTTAAATATTTTTAACTAATATTCTCATAGATATATTATGTTTTACTTACGCATAAATTAATATTCTGTTTAGGCCTCAGAATGCATAGTTTGTAAATAATAGTGAATATCTCAATGTTAATTCAGTAACGCCATCTGTTGACCGATGATTGCAATCTCTCACCTGCTATCCATACTTACTAAAGATATTCTCATATTTGAACATATAAAACTTGGTACAAAATGGTTTGTTTCATGATTCGTATGAACAATTAAAAAGGTTTTTTGGAACTCATTCCCTAAGGGATTGAAATATAGTATATAGATTTTTGATCTATCTAATACTGTATGAGAAATTTGAAACTTGATCTGATTGACTGATATAACCACTACAAAAAGGAATTTATAAAATTCATCCATCAATCAATCATGACTATATACTAACGGCTATAAATCCCAAAAAAGGGTAGCCACAGCTTCAGAGATAGAAATTCTCTATCCACTTTTGGAAGTTGAATGGGGAAAAGGTAGTCAAATGGGTCTACAACTGCATCGCCCAAAAATCACTTAAAAATATTTCTTTCCTTTCTATTTTATTTATGGTTGTGAGTATATTATGTATGTATAAATTTTTAATACTGTACCTCTTCTTAAACTATGCAAAATATTTGTGGAAGTATTGTCGAAGTATGTTGGAGTTTCCTACTGATTCAACTAGATGGTGCTGCGGATGCAAAAAATGTAGTCCACGCGGACGAAGTCGCGGGCAAAAAGCTAGTAAAAAATAAATAGTTATAATTGCATAAGTTGATACAGAATGCTATGCAATAGCTTTACCGCGGCAGTCCCCGAGTGCAGCCCCGGATCTAGGGGGGGCAAACCGGGGCACCTGCCCCGGGCGGCAGTTTCAGAGGGCGCCAAAATCGATTTAGTACATTCTGTAAAGTTGTAGCCTAATTGGCAATACTGATAACGTACGTATCACTGCCGGGTATTCCCCCGTATGTCACTTGTAGCACTAGAGGCTACACGAACCGAGCCGAATAACCCTTTACGCCAAGGGACGACCGTTATTTAGTTTATTTTAGATTGCGTGTCCGAGTAATTAGTAAAATGAAACAACCAAGAGCCTACATGAAAACATCGCCTTCCTCAGTGGTCACGCATTTTTAAATATGTCGACTGGTGATCTGCAGAAACATGGAGCCGAACTAGCTCGAAAATATTCAAAAGACTTGAATGCAGTTGAATTTTGACAGGAACTTTCTGTATTCAAAGACCTAGTAACGGAAATTGATGAAAAATCAAGTGCATTCGACCTGTTACAACATCTGTGTAAGAATGACTTGCAAGAAGCGTTTCCTAAAGTTAGTATAGCTTTGAGGATATACTGCACATTACCGACGACATCTGCCAGCTGTGAGCGAAGTTTCAGCAAACTGAAAATAATTAAAAACTATCTGCATTCAACAATGAGCCAAGAACGTTTATCTGGCCTCACGATTCTAGCTATTGAAAATAAAACTGCCTTTGAGACGGACTTTGATGAGCTAATAGATTCTTTCGCGGAAAAGAAAGCACGCCGTGTAAAGCTGTAGTAAGATAAAAGAGTAAAAAAAACGATGAGGAACATTAAAAAAATGTCTTGAATATCGGGAGCGTTGTTAATTGTTGTTGTTATATTTAATTTGATGTCACACTAAAGAAAAAGTTATCAGCAATAAATAATAAAGAGTACAGTTTTATTAAATAGTATTCTTTCGACCACCAAAAATGCCACCTAGTGTTAATCAAACGCTCACGAGAGGGAGCGCTATATCAAGTTCTTGCCCCGGTTCGAAAAAATAGTAGATCCGGGGCTGGGGTAGACATACCAGACAAGGGCAAACATAAATAAATATAATTAGCTTACATTAAAACGAACTTGTTTACTTACAATAATAGTTATTAGATAGAACGATATATAGGACTATAGAACGATATATAAACGATAGAACGATATATAGAACTATAGAATGATATATAAACGATAGAACGATATATAAACCATAGAACGATATAAAGAACGATATATAAACGATAGAACTGTTAGAAAATAGTCAATTTGTAACTTTAAACTGTCTCGAAAACGAATTCAAATGAGCTATATTGGGTTCAAAATGAATTAAATTATAAAATTAGTGGCCAGTTTCCGTTTAAAAAGAATGAATCTAAATGTATATCAAAACTCTCGCTTCCGGCGCCACTTTCGCGTGTTTTTTGGTGGTAGGGAAGTGGCGGGGGAAGGACGAAATGACAGCTGTCTTGAGGCAGGCGAAGCGGCATTGCTGGCATTCGTACTGAGTCTCTCAAACAAACCAGCCGTTACCATTAGCTTGAATATTATGTTATTGTTATTAACTTGTGATTTTGTAGAAGAAAATAAATAGCAGTACAATATTATTATGTTTTATTTTTAGAGTCGTTCCTAAAAGGTCAGTTATTTTAATAGAACGATACATAAACCATAGAACGATATGAAGAACGATAGAACGATATATAAACGATAGAACGATATATAAACGATATATAGAACTAAAGAATGATATATAAACGATAGAACGATATATAAACCATAGAACGATTTATAAACGATAGAACGATATTTAAACGATAGAACGATATAAAGAACGATAGTACGATATATAAACGATAGAACGATATATAAACGATAGAAAGATATATAAACGATAGATAGAACGATATAACGATATATAGAACGATAGAACGATATATTAACGATAGAACGATATATAAACTATAGAACGATATATAAACGATAGAACGATGTTAAGGACGACAGATAGAACGATATAACGATATATAAACGATAGAACGATGTATAAACGATAGAACAATTTATAAACGATAGAACGAATATAAATATAGGACGATATATAGAACGATATATAAACGATAGAACGATGTATAAACGATAGAAAGGTATATAAACGATAGATAGAACAATATAACGATATATAGAACGATAGAACGATGTTAAGAACGACGGATAGAACGATATAACGATATATAAACGATAGAACGATGTATAAACGATAGAACGATGTATAAACGATAGAAAGATATATAAACGATAGATAGAACGATATATAGAACGATAGAACGATATATTAACGATAGAACGATATATATACGATAGAACGATATATAAATTATAGAACGATATATAAACGATAGAACGATGTTAAGAACGACAGATAGAACGATATAACGTTATATAAACGATAGAACGATGTATAAACTATAGAACGATGTATAAACGATAGAATGATATATAAACAATAGAACGATATATAAACGATAGAACGATGTTTAAACGATAGAACGATATATAAACGATAGAACGAGATAAATAACGATTACGAATAAACGATAGAATGATATATAAACAATAGAACCATATATAAACGATAGAACGATGTTTAAACGATAGAAAGATATATAAACGATAGAACGAGATAAATAACGATAGATAGAACGATAGAACAATATAAAAACGATAGAACGATAAATAAATATAGGACGATATATAGAACGATAGAACGATATATAAACGATAGATAGAACGATATTACAATAAATAGAACGATAGAACGGTATATTAACGATAGAACGATATATATACGATAGAACGATATATAAACTATAGAACGATATATAAACGATAGAACGATGTTTAAACGATAGAACCATAAATAAACGATAGAACGAGATTAAGAACGATAGATAGAACGATAGAACAATATATAAACAATAGAACGATAAATAAATATAGAACGATATATAGAATGATAGACCGATATTTTAACGATAGAACGATATAAAGAACGATATATAGAACGATAGAACGATATATAGAACTATAGAACGATATATAAACGATAGATCGATATATAGAACTATAGAATGATATATAAACGATAGAACGATATATAAACCATAGAACTATATAAAGAACTATAGAACGATATAACGATATATAAACGATAGAACGATGTATAAACGATAGAACGATATATAAACTAAAGAACGATATTTAAACGATAGAACGATGTTAAGAACGACAGATAGAACGATATAACGATATATAGACGATAGAACGATGTATAAACGATAGAACGATATATAAACGATAGAACGAGATAATGGACGATAGATAGAACGATAGATAGAATGATAGACCGATATTTAAACGATAGAACGATTTAAAGAACGATAGATAGGACGATAGAACGATATATAAACGATAGAACGATGTATAAACGATAGAAAGATATATATTAACGATAGATAGAACGATATATAAACTATAGAACGATATATAAACGATAGAACGATATATAAACTATAGAACGATATATAAACGATAGAACGATGTTAGGAACGACAGATAGAACGATATAACGATATATAAACGATAGAACGATGTATAAACGATAGAACGATATATAAACGATAGAACGATATATAAACGATAGAACGAGATAAAGAACGATAGATAGAACGATAGAACAATATATAAACGATAGAACGATAAATAAATATAGGATCGATATTTAAACGATAGAACGATATAGAGAACGATAGATAGAACGATAGATAGAACGATAGAACGATATATTAACGATAGAACGATATATAAACTATAGAACGATATATAAACGATAGAACGATATATAAACGATAGATAGAACGATAGAACGATATTTAAACGATAAAACGATAAAAAGAACGAGAAAACGATATGTAAACGATAGATAGAACGATATAAAGAACGATATATAGAACGATAGAACGATATATAGAACTATAGAACGATATATAAACGATAGATCGATATATAGAACTATAGAATGATATATAAACGATAGAACGATATATAAACCATAGAACTATATAAAGAACTATAGAACGATATAACGATATATAAACGATAGAACGATGTATAAACGATAGAACGATATATAAACTAAAGAACGATATATAAACGATAGAACGATGTTAAGAACGACAGATAGAACGATATAACGATATATAGACGATAGAACGATGTATAAACGATAGAACGATATATAAACGATAGAACGAGATAATGGACGATAGATAGAACGATAGATAGAATGATAGACCGATATTTAAACGATAGAACGATTTAAAGAACGATAGATAGGACGATAGAACGATATATAAACGATAGAACGATGTATAAACGATAGAAAGATATATATACGATAGAACGATATATAAACGATAGAACGATATATAAACGATAGATAGAACGATAGAACGATATTTAAACGATAAAACGATAAAAAGAACGAGAAAACGATATGTAAACGATAGATAGAACGATATAACGATATATTTTTTTTTTTTTTTTTTTTTTTTTTTTTTTTTTATTGATCTACAAAACCAAGTACAAAATTAGGAAAGTAACAATACAACAATATTGACGACATGTTTTTCTTTTGCACTCTACTTGATGTAGATACTGCATGCTCGTTAATACATAAATAAATATTTTATCTTAGACCTATGATCGTAAACACAAGAATAAAAAAAATACATTAAAAATTAAACACTAAAAACACTAAAAAATTTAAATAATTTAAATAAAAAAATCTGACAACAATGACAATGATTGTAAACACAAGAATAAAAAAAAATACATTAAAAATTAAACACTAAAAACACTAAAAAATTTAAATAATTTAAATAAAAAAATCTGACACCAACAGACAAAGGCATAAAAAAGAAGATAAAAAAGATAAAAAACTCAAAAAAGTTGCTCAAAAAATAATAATAATTATGGAGCACTATAATAAATTGATAATGAGTGTTTCACGGCTGCCAAGCTATCATTAAATATATCTAAAAGAGATCGAACTGAGTTAGTTGACGAACACATGCGATAAATAGGGGAGTGAGTTCCTAGATTGGTTCTTACTGACGGGAGACGAAAGGTTTTATTATTTTGAAGCCTACTGCAGGATCGTGGAATTGAAAAATTTAATGATTCTAATAGTTCAGGAGAATCTATTTGGCCGTTTATTGTTTTGTAGATAAAAAGAATATCTGATATGGTCCTACGACTTTTAAGTGTTTGTAATTTATAATGACATAGTCTTTTATCATAAGAAGTTAGGGTATGACACAGGCGATCATTGAAGCTTAACATGTAGAGAAACCTCTTTTGCACTATTTCTAACCGATTCGAGTGAACTGAGTACCCTGGGTTCCATACCACACTGTTAAACTCCAAGATACTCCGAACCAAGGCCTTATAAATTAATATGGTGACTTGAGAATTTTGCAGTACCTTAGTTTGCCTATTTATGAAGCCAGCCAAACGCGAAGTCTTCTGGATAATATAATTAAGATGCTCCCGGAAGTTTAGCTTATTATCGACCATTACGCCCAAATCCCTTACACATTCTTTTGAAGGTAAAACCTGTTCGCCTATTGTGTAAGTGGCATTTTGGCAATGTTTTTTCCGAGAAAAATTTATAAAGAAACATTTTTCGGGGTTCAACTGTAAGTTATTTTCATTGCACCACCACTCCAATGTTTTAAGGTCAGCCTGAAGTAGTTGGATGTCGGTTTCTTCCTTAATTACCCGATATATTTTTAAATCATCTGCGTACATTTTGCACTCTGACTTAATTAAATCAGGAAGATCATTTATAAATACCAGAAAGAATAGTGGTCCGAGATGAGATCCTTGTGGTACGCCTAAAGGAATATATAGAACGATAGAACGATATATTAACGATAGAACGATATATATACGATGGAACGATATATAAACTATAGAACGATATATAAACGATAGAACGATGTTAAGAACGACAGATAGAACGATAGAACGATATATAAACAATAGAACGATATATAAACGATAGAACGATATATATACGATAGAACGATATATAAACTATAGAACGATATATAAACGATAGAACGATGTTAAGAACGACAGATAGAACGATAGAACGATATATAAACAATAGAACGATATATAAACGATAGAACGATGTATAAACGATAGAACGATATATAAACGATAGAACGAGATAAAAAACGATAGATAGAACGATAGAACAATATATAAACGATAGAACGATAAATAGAACGATAGAACGATATATAAACGATAGAACGATGTACAAACGATATAACGATATATAAAATATAGAATGATAGACCGATATTTAAACGATAGAACGATATAAAGAACGATAGATAGAACGATAGAACGATATGTAGAAAGATATTCTGTAAAGTTGTAGCCTAATTGGCAATACTGATAACGTACGTATCACTGCCGGGGATTCCCCCGTATGTCACTTGTAGCACTAGAGGCTACACGAACCGAGCCGAATAACCCTTTACGCCAAGGGACGACCGTTGTTTAGTTTATTTTAGATTGCGTGTCCGAGTAATTAGTAAAATGAAACAACCAAGAGCCTACATGAAAACATCGCCTTCCTCAGTGGTCACGCATTTTTAAATATGTCGACTGGTGATCTGCAGAAACATGGAGCCGAACTAGCTCGAAAATATTCAAAAGACTTGAATGCAGTTTAATTTTGACAGGAACTTTCTGTATTCAAAGACCTAGTAACGGAAATTGATGAAAAATCAAGTGCATTCGACCTGTTACAACATCTGTTTAAGAATGACTTGCAAGAAGCGTTTCCTAAAGTTAGTAAAGCTTTGAGGATATACTGCACATTACCGACGACATCTGCCAGCTGTGAGCGAAGTTTCAGCAAACTGAAAATAATTAAAAACTATCTGCATTCAACAATGAGCCAAGAATGTTTATCTGGCCTCACGATTCTAGCTATTGAAAATAAAACTGCCTTTGAGACGGACTTTGATGAGCTAATAGATTCTTTCGCGGAAAAGAAAGCACGCCGTGTAAAGCTGTAGTAAGATAAAAGAGAAAAAAAAAACGATAAGGAAAATTAAAAAAATGTCTTGAATATCGGGAGCGTTGTTAATTGTTGTCGTTATATTTAATTTGATGTCACACTAAAGAAATAGTTATCAGCAATAAATAATAAAGAGTATAATTTTATTAAATAGTATTCTTTCGACCACCAAAAATGCCACTTAGTGTTAATCAAACGCTCACGAGAGGGAGCGCTATATCAAGTTCTTGCCCCGGTTCGAAAAAATAGTAGATCCGGGGCTGCCCGAGTGCCACACGTATTTTTATCTTATTTATTAAATGTTCTTACAAAGGTCAAAGTCCGCAGTGAAAAGAATAAAAGAACATGTATGAGAAGAATGATGAATGTGAAAGAAGCAAGGAAGATTGGACAGAACAACGGTTGTGAGGAAGTATAAGTGAGTATTTGAAATCATAAATCATTTATTTTTATCAAAATTTACATCAACGAGAATCAACGGTCCCCACACTAGGTAAAATCCTGTATTGCAGGTGACCTTACATGATTGGCATACAGATTTTAAATCAGAACTATTATAACAGACAGAAAATTAAAATTAAATTACTACTATAACTAACAAAGAAAATTAAAAATCAAAAATTATAAATCAAGTTTAAATTACTACTATACTAACAAACGTGTATTGTATTGTGTGAGTGTGCTTGTGTGCGTGTAGGTATGTATGTGTGTGTATGTGTGTGTGTGAGTGAGAAACAGAAATATAGATTGTATTTATTTTATTTTTGGACAGTTAAAAACTGTTCAGTATCATCATACGATAACTGTTTTAGCCAGTTTACAATGTGTCTTTTTAATTTGTACAAATTTAAGTCTTTAATATTTAATAATTTATTTATTTTGTTATAAACATATTTAGCTAAAAATATATAAAATCTCCCTGAAAATTCAGTCTTGAGTTTTGGTATTTGAAAAATGTTGTTTACATTTCTGCGGCTCTTTTCGTTCACCGATATTCTGGTACTACAACTACTTCTGTGCATTTGACTGATAATTCGCAAAATGTATATTTGTCTGACAGATAGTACATCTGCAGATTTATATAGCTCACTAGTAGGGTAAAGATATGGTAAATTAAGACCAACTTTCAGAACGGCTCTCTGTGCCCTTTCTAAAGGCAAAAGTACAGTTTTAGCGCTTCCGCCCCAACTATCTATGCAATACGACAATATTGATTCACAAAGTGCAAAGTAAACCATCTTAAAAGTAGTTTTATCGATAACATGTTTTAGATTGTTGAAAACAGCGATTAGTTTACGAACTCTAGAAGTAAGGAGTTGTATGTGTGGCCTAAAAGTAAGATGCTGATCGATGATTATACCTAAATATTTTACAGTAGAACATCTTTCCAATCTTTCACACTCACAACTATCCCTATCATTGGATCTACAATTATTTTTATGAGCTATTATATCGATATCAGTTGCAGGCTGACCGTTTTTTCTTATACTGAAAGTGAGATAATTGGTTTTGCTACAATTAAGACTTAGCAAATTGTCTGACATCCAATGACGGACTTTATTAAACCCTGCCTGCGCATATTTACTAACAGTTTGCCAATTATCGCCCCAAAAAACTAATGCAGTATCATCTGCAAAAGTAAAAAGTCGTCCCTAATCCAACTTTTAATTACATAGATCATTTATGTACACTAGAAAAAGAGTAGGACACAACACACTTCCTTGTGGAACACCGTAAGTAACATGTTAGGTGTCACTAACCGTTTCACTTAGTTTCACTGACTGTGTTCTGCTGGTCAAATAGTCCGTTAGCAATTCAAGCTGGACACCGCGAATGCCATAGTTTTCCAATTTTTTAAGCAAATATTCTATTGAAACGGTATCGTAAATAAATATTCCAATGCATTTTCTTCCCGCATCCAAATTTTCAACAACCATGTTTGTTAGTTGGCTCACAGCATGCGAAGTTGATAAACCTCTACGAAATCCATACTGGTTTGAGGATAATATATTACAAGTCTCCAAATATTTCATTAATTGAGAGTTTATAACTTTTTCTAAAATTTTTGATAGGATGGGGAGAAGCGAAATAGGTCGGTAATTATTAAAAGAACATTTATCACCACCTTTGTGAACTGGTATTACAATCGCATGTTTAAGGATGTTAGGGAAAACACCATTAACGAAAGCCAGATTTATCAGATGTACTAGAGGACCATTTAAATAATATCTGTTCTGCTTAAAAATCGCCGATGAAATCATGTCGTGGCCTGTGGACGATTTACTATGAAGGCTATTTATGATAATGTCTACTTCAGTTATTTTCAAGCAACACGAATGAATTCATTTGATTAATTTTAGCATTGTCGCAGTCTATTTTGTTTGGATTGGATTTTCGGATGTCATTAGCAAGAGATTTCCCTATGTTTGCAAAATGTTTGTTTAGGTTTGTTGCTGTTTCTTGTGGTGATTTATCGCCTAGTAAGAGATCAATGGACTTTGTTTTTTTGGGTTTATAATTCGAAATTGAATTGATTACTTGCCACGTAGCTTTAATATTAGAAGCTCTAGCTTTCTCCAACTCACATTTTTCATAATTATTTTTTA
Organism: Bedellia somnulentella; assembly: GCA_963576735.1. Taxonomy (NCBI): domain Eukaryota; kingdom Metazoa; phylum Arthropoda; class Insecta; order Lepidoptera; family Bedelliidae; genus Bedellia; species Bedellia somnulentella. The sequence goes on along the minus strand of OY755186.1, from coordinate 4,557,203 downwards.
ACTTGCTATTAACTAATATTTAAGAAATAATGAAGAACCGTTATTAAATATGTGAAAAATGAACTCATCTATTTGAAAGAGTTGTTTTCTATCTGTTTGGCAAACAAATGCGATTAACTTATTTAAGCTTCAACTGCAGTTTTCAATATGAAATGGAAAAACTTCTTTTCCGATTAAGTTTTTTCTCAAACCATTAAAATTGAAAAGTTTTTATTGGGTTTTTTCAGATAAAGACGGCAATAAATCATTACTCAGCTCAAGGCTAGACTCGCAAACCTATTGAATGCAATTCTATAGATTAAAAAACTCGATTTTATTTCAGTGAGCTGGAAGAACTGGTATTCGCGAGCCAAATTTAATTAGTTATACGGCAGTTAATCTAAGGGAGAATGTTATTGTACTCTTAGGGTGCGATTCCGCAAGAGCAATACAACAAAACTAAGTTAATTTATGGCTATAGCTACCCCTTTTGGGGATTAATAACCGTGAGTATATGTATGAATGTTATTTAAAAGATCTTTTACAAGCTATGGTTTAGGAGGCCTAAAACGAGCGCTTTTTAATCGTCACGATATCGGTTAGAACAAGATACTGAGTAAGAGCAAGAGCAAAAGAGATCGCTGTTTTATATCACGCAATATCTAGTTAAAAGGTCTATGCAGGTTGATGTATGTATCTTTTTATTAGAGTTTTATTTTTCTTAAACAAAAAGCGAGATCAACTCGTCGAGGATAGCGGTGTGATCCATCTTGGCTGCCAAAACATTTGTCGTCAACTTGATAAACGCGCTCGCGCCATCTCTATTAACTCTACGGTTCGTTTGTTATAATAAAATCACAACTCTAAATCTTGGTAATAGTGTAATTTAGTGTCACTTACTAACAAATGGCCGCAATAGATATGTAGTTGTGATGTGTTGGTGAAAATTCTTATATTTTTGTGGTTTTAAAATAGTTGTCATGAATATGTCATTTGTATCAGCTCAATATAGCCCTACCTCGTCACTCCCCGTTGGCGATACACTGTCATCTTTTGGTTTTTATTAACTAAAGAAGTTGAGGAATACGTAAGTCTATATCTCTGGCTTATTTATGCATCAACGCAAGTTTTTATTATTATATCTGAGGCTGTGTAGTGTCGGCTTAGAATAGCATTCACCTATTTTTATTAACAGGTGTCGTACAAGGCAACGGGTTACGGGGACGTTAAAATAATTGTTTGGCGATGCATGTGGCTGAAGACCCGTCAATTCCTAACCATCCCTTATTTTATCACTAAACTTCCAACAAGTAGCTTACAAGTAGTTTAGTTAGTACTTTTAAAAGTAGTTTTTGGCTACCTCTTTATGGGATTCATAGCCCATTTTATATGAGTATAATATATATCTACTTATTTTAATCAATATTCATATATTAAAAACTATTGCAAAGAGTTACAAATCTTTCAATATTCCATTAATGGGGTGAATTTGCTACAGCGTTAAATGCAGTGAAATGAACTTTAGCCGTATAGTGCCGGCTTAGAATGTCACTACCCCTTTCTCCCCACGGGTGTCGTAAGAGGCGACTAAGGGTATGGGGCTTTTTTTAAGTGTTTTTGGACGATGCGGATGGAGACCCATCACCAATGATACTTTATTTCTACCATCTTGTCCCCTATCAACTTCCAAATGTGGCTGAGGAGTTTCTAGCTCTGAAGCTCTGGCTACCCCTTTTTGAGATTTATGGCCGTGGGTATATGTATGTATGTAATAATTTTACATTTTTTTTTTGTTGACGGTCAATTTTACGTTTACACCCTTTATCCTGAAAGGGGTGGCAAAAAAGGCCTTATTTAAAAGTACATGTAATATTTTTTTAATATTTATTTATCGGTTTGTTCTCTAATTATATATTTATGTTCTGTTTGGTCAGATGCTCCCTTGAAATTTACCGTTAAAAATGTAAGTTATGTTGTTTATATGACAAGAAATGTAAAAATAATCGTGTTTGTTATAGCTACTTGCTACTTCTATTGCATTTTAATCAGTAAAACAATGTACTTTAAAGTTACGTGAAAAGCCCAGACAATTTTGTAATAGAACTTCACCTTGCTATCTCTTTGTTCACTTTTCGACAGCTTTTTTACTTCCAATGGGGAAACTTATGTCGTGGTTCTAAATAAAAGTTTTTTTTTGAAACCATTTCAGATTCCTGCTGCTTTATAGTTTAGTTTAGGGTAGGTAGTAATGAGTAAATAGAAGATGGAGAGTACTCGTAATATACTTAATCAGCTAAGGTATGCAGATACATAGATAACTCCATTTATGTGTATTAACATAACCCAATAAAAACCGTGATAACTTAGTAGGTATAACACTGCTGATTTTATAACAAACGTCGTAATTTATCTGTGAAAGAATATAGCATGACCAGGAATCAGCATCTGAAACACTACAGAAATGTTTTATACACCAAACACGTTTATTCATTCATTTCCCGTACGTGCCTTTATCAAAATTCTTATATTTACCAATTATACTTATGATATACAGTGATGAATTATTGTATGTTCATTCATGCACTTTTTCGTTTGGTACATGCCAAATACTTCCTCCTTCTACATTTAAGAGGCTCAAATTTATTGTCCCCAAAATAATATTTGAGGCATGCACATAACATGTACTCCGACGATCAAGTGATCGTTGCAGTCGGCAAATAAGTGGCATATAAACATACCATAGTAACATTAAATTAATTATCTCGTACAAAAATCTCAGTTAGTTTCCTATGAATATATACATATGAATAATTGTAATTGTTTTAAATTCATTAGTAATTGTATACTATGGCACAAATCTATAAATAATCTTTTTATGTATTTGGTATTAACTCTGTTGTTAGCATAACTGCCAAACATTTATAGCCAAAACAGTTCCAGGTCTGAGTATCAGTTTAGGTTTCACTGTATGTATAGGTATTCAGATATAAATGGGCTGAAAGCATCGAAATACATTCTGTGTACTAAGTATCGGGAATTTGTCAATAAAACAAAAAATACAAATTATTCATCTAAATTTATTTTATCGCCTTTAAAGTAGGCCCCATCGCTTGCAATACAACATCTCCACCGCTTCACCCAGTCTTCCATACATTTTTCATAGGCTATTTGCGGTATGGCCTTTAGCTCATTCAGCGAATTTTCTTTTATGGCTTCTATCGACTCAAAACGTTTTCCTCAAAGTGGTAATTTTAACTTGGTAAATAAAAAAAAGTAAGACGGAACCATATCAGGTGAATACGGTGCTTGGTCGAGAACTTTTGTTGAATTTTTCGCTAAAAACTCTTTCACTATAATGGCTGTGTGTGATGGTGCATTATCATGGTGCAGCATCCATGAGTTGTGTTGCCACAAATCTGGACGTTTTCGGCGGATACTCTCACGCAAACGCTTCATGACGCCTAAATAATATTCTTTATTCACTGTTTCTCCCCCTGGAAGGAATTCGGAGTGAACCACACCACGGTAGTCAAAAAAAACTGTCAGCATCACCTTGATTTTGGAGCGACTTTGCCGCGGTTTTTTGGGTTTCGGCTCGTTTTCGAGACGCCATTCTGAAGACTGTTGGCTTGTTTGTATGTCGTACTCATAAACCCATGTTTCGTCGCCAGTTATAATACGTTTCATAAAGGTCGGATCGGTAGAAACTCGGGAAACCATGTCTTCAGCGACATGCCTTTGCTGCGCTTTTTGAACAAAATTGAGCTCTTTTGGAACTAGTCGAGCGGCGACGCGTTTCATGCCTAAAATGTCAATGAAAATGTTGTGGACGGACTTAAAAGATATGTTAGCCTCACAAGCCAACTCTCTCAGACTCATACGTCGATTTTCGAGCACTAGTTTCTTGATTCTGTCGATGTTTTCTTTGGTCGTAGCGGTTGAAGGTCTACCAGAACGAGGCAAGTCTACTATTACTTCTCGGCCTTCTTTAAAAGCCTTATACCATTCATAAGCCCTTGTTTTCGATATTAACGATTCGCCGTAGGTATTTCGCAACATTGTTAGTGATTCATAACATGAAATATCATTCGAAACACAAAATTTAAGGCACACTCTTTGTTCAACAATATTTTCCATTGTAAAAATCGCCGAGGACTCAAAACTATGACCAACAAAAATGTAGTTTAAAACAAATTAAATGACAGATCCCGCTCAAATTTTGCGCGCTAAATCAGTACAGTGTACAGTGCTACCAACATGCAGTAAAAAAATTTGAACGACCTCTTTTACGCGGGTCTTTTTATTGACATATTCCTGATACTTTTTACACAGAGTAGTAAATCTCATTCAAGACTCGGGTCATTATTTTCCTCATGGTTATTCCGTTGTTTTCCATTTTCTTTATCCTCGATAGTGTAACGTATACTGCAGTACCGTCAAGAAGTTGCAAGTTATTACATCCATAAATCATAATAAAAGGGAGGCTTAAACTCGTTGAACCCAAGATTTATACACTAACAACAATACACAGCAGAGCAACGTAACGTGAGGTTTTTAAATGTGAAAACCAACTTCTTAATATCACTTTCACTCACTGTCTCATTATTTATGATAATAATTGTTTGATGTGCAGTATTAAGGCTTTCTGTTCTATTCTATAAATAAATTATATCTATTACGATGTCGTGGACTACCTTCTGGATATAATCTGGCTGCTGAATGTATGGAAGTCGTGGGTTCGATCCGCGCCAAGGGTACATTTATATGATGAATGTTTTTTGTAAATGCATGTTGCTTTTTTGTATTATATGTTATTTATAAGAATTATATTTATTAAATAAATCATTGTGTTGGAATACCTAACCATAAGTCATTATATATTGTACTCATTTTGGGGTTACCATAAATATTTTTCGCCTCATATGTCCCTCAAAATTTATTTATTTACTTACGCTCGAAGTATTCTTAAGTCATTAATCTTATTAAAAAAAGAGAAGTGGGATAGCAATATTTTTTAATGTTACAAAAAAACTCAGATAGCCAACCAGTTAAAGAAATAACGGTGACTTACATACTAAAATTTTTCTTTGATGTTTGAAATTATTACTTACATTGGTGCAGTATTACCACGAAAAGAAAGTTTTAAAAGATCTACAAACGTTATTGAGAAAACCACCATTATTCACATGGCTTACTAACCGATTATACATTTTATTCCTTGTCATGTCTTACTTTCATGAAACCTGAACTTTGGCAGTAAGCACATCGTCTTGTTTGAAACTTTTAATCGAAAGAACTTCCTTGTGAGTTTTTAAGCGAGCTTTAAGGGATTACAGCGACTTTTAAAGAAAATTCACTAAGATTCTTTATGAATTTTTAAAAATTCTCTTATTTATTTAGGAGAAATCGATAGTTACATATATACATACATATACTCACGGCCTTAAATCCCTAGAAGGGGTAGCCAGAGCTAAGGAATTAAAATTCCTCAGCCACTTATGGAAATGTGGGTTGGAAAAAGTAGTAAAAATAAAGGATGTTGGTGATGGGTCTCCAACCGCATCGCCCAAAAATCCCTTTAAAGCCCCAATACCGTTAGTCGCCTCTTACGTACACCCACCGGAAGAAATGGGGTAGTGCTATTCTAAACCGACACTACACAGCAATATAAAATCGATAATTAGCTTGGCAATTATTATTTTTTCCCCACTAAATTTCCAAAAGTGGCTGAGGAATTTCTCGTTCCACAGCTCTGGCTACCCCGTTTGGGGATTTATAGCCGTGTATATGTATGTATTAAGGCACTCGCAAAAATGCAGACATGTAAGATATATATTATATATTTTTTTCGTCCTTCACGACACTAAAAAATTACGAAAAGTGGTCTTTCAATACCTAACTATGCCTGGAATGGTTAGGGCAGGGTAGCTACAGAGTTTCAGACTCCGGAACCCCTTAGTCACTTTAAATTTTGATACTCAATATATCACTTGAAAAAATGACGAGACGTACGAGGCCCACAGGAAGTAATTGGTTAGTGCTTTTCTTAGCGTAGCATAGACCAAAGCACGCAAAATATTTATCAGTATTTATTACACATTTTAAACATTTCTTTTAGTTTTTTTCAGAGCAAAAATAATATTTTTTTCAGCATGTACGTACACAAGGATTAAAATGCTAAGTTAAAGTAAAAAAATCAGTGACTGGGACTTCTACAATAAAACGGTTGGCTTTCACAAGACACTGTCGAAAATCAACAGTAAAGAGATAAAAGAAAAGTTCCGACCAACGAGCGGCAGACCAAGCAAAGTGTTGTTATGATAAAATAATTTTTAACAAAAAGAAAACCGACTTCATAGAAAAACAACCGAAAATAAACAATCTAGTACTAAAAAGTACGAAATAAGTTTTTTAATTGAATATGAGTACTGTGATTGATACCTTAGCAATTTCTTTATTCCACACGCGTCAGTTCAACCTACCTAAATCTTAAAATTCTCTTAAATTAATTTGTGAGCCGGTGCCAGCCTCGATGATTATTGATAATAAGAAGTGTGTATTTTGCACATGTAAAATGTAGGGTACCTTGTAGTTGTAGGGTAAATTGATTTTTGTACGATATAATATTTTTAAGATTGTAATAATCAGAGATAGATAGCAGGGTGAATTTACTTTTGTTTGTCTGGCACCGACTCAAAAATTAATTGAGGAGAATTGTAATATTTAGGTAGGTTGAACTGACGCGTGTGGAATAAAGAAATTGCTAAGGTATCAATCACAGTACTCATATTCAATTAAAAAACTTATTTCGTACTTTTTAGTACTAGATTGTTTATTTTCGGTTGTTTTTCTATGAAGTCGGTTTTCTTTTTGTTAAAAATTATTTTATTTTACGAGTTTTAGAGATGGGTAGACCTGGCAAAGATGCCTCTCGGATGAGGAAGCGACAATTACTGTATTAGTCTTCGTATTTTCGGTATTTCTATTATAGTACGATATTAAATAGGCTCAACCATATGTAACCTTACATTGTTCTTAAAATCCTTCGAAAGGCGATGGTCTTCAATTCTACATCTCAAGAAAGACTCAAACGCTCACGCCGAATATCCCTGAAGGGGTTAGCAGAGGTAGTAATACTTCTGAATATCACGTGACATTGTCACCTGTTGTTCAGAGTACCCACGATTTATTAGGCAGTGTTCTCACGTTATACAGGGCAGGCCTATCGGCGTTTTGAACAAATACACTGTCACATAATTGTGAGTTTCGACAGTCCCCTCGATTTCCTGGGATGCCATCATCAGATCCTGGTCTCATGGTACTTTCTCGGTAACAATAACATAACAAAAGAAATGTTTAGTGAACCTGTACTTCTCTTCATTAAAGCTACGAAGAGGAGTATAAATCTATATAGAATGTGGAAAGAACTGTTTCCTAATACCTAGTGATTGAGGATCCACACCTTCTATCATCAGCTCAGCAGCATAACAATATGATTTTCAGAAGCAAATGCCAATATAAGTTCAGAAAATATGTAAAACGTGGTACATTTGCCTATAAAATTTGAGGGTTCCCCTCGATTTCTCCAGGATCCCATCATCAGACCCTGATATCCTCATCATGGTACCAATCCGGGAGTATCTTCTTTCGAATAAAAAAATAATAATTAAAATCGGTTCATAAATGGCGAAGTAATCGGCGAACATACATAAAAAAAAAAAATAAAAAAATATACCGGTCGAATTGAGAACACTCCTTTTTTTGAAGTCGGTTAAAAAAGAAGTGCGAATCAAAACGGGACTTCGTTATTTCTCGAGAACGTGAGCCGCCACCGCCGCCGCGCCTACTTCACGACAATGTGTTACAAAGAGGACTAACGTTAGCGCGTTCTACACCTATACTTCAAACGTGGGGAAGACGATTTCTTGTCTGTAACACTGATATGGGGTACTTTCATTTTATTCACGTAAGTAATGTAACAAACGTTTTAGTACTGGTCATTAATAATTTATTTATGTAAGCTCATTTAAAATACATGAATATCTAACCTATACATAGTTTTCGTCATAAGATAAATAGCAAACATTATTATTATGATAAGGATACTAAAAGAACCCTTGATAATGTGCGCAGGTTAATTCATCTTTGATATTAAACATGTTACATGCAGATAGCATAGACTGCAGTTACGCCTTAGTCCTTTAGTGAATTTTACATTGTTGAAAATATTTAGTTTATTACTTATGGTTTGGAAAGTATTTACAAAAACTCTAAGGCAAACATTTAGTTATCGGCTGCACACTTTAGAAATCTTGTACAATCAAACATAATTCCTGGTTACCAATTGCATTATATAATACAATAGAATAGAATAACTCTTTATTGCACATCAAACACAAATTTGCAAAAGAAATGATCAATCAGTTTGCAGTTAGGTACAATTGGTGGTCTTTTCGCTAAAAGCGATCTCTATTCGAGACAACCTTTGTGACAGCATTGAAATAAATTAACTGTCAAAATCATCATATCATAAACATTTTGGAATCATTTCATTTGGTTTTTCATTACAATTAACGAATTAAATACATCATTTTAAATATATGCAAAATACTTGTAAAGATACATTAAAAATAAATAAAAGACTTTAAACCTATAGGAAATTTAAAGGTTTTCTGGAAGAGATCGCTTTTAGTGATAAGACCGCCAATTGTTTTTTTTAAAATTTCATTTGTATTTTTATATGTTTTTCCTTTTTTATGTGCAATTCAGATATGCACAAAAAGTTCTTTCAAGCTGGACAAATATGCGACTTTAAAAAACACGACTCACAATTGTGCGGTTTTAAACTTCCGCACAAAACGTTCCGACTCGCTCGTTCGTAGTCCTCCGGCACTATATCTTCACCATAATTTATTAAAAGACAGTTAATGTCGATTAAGCATCGATAGCCAATTAATAAGAGATAAGATAAGACCAAAAAGAAAAAAAAATATGACTTTTCTTTACAACACGTAGAAATCTATTTAAAGTTTTATTTCTTTTATAATTATCATCCTTCTGTTTAGAAATAAGGTATAATTTGAACAGCCTTTGTTTTACAATCATTTCCTCACTCAACTTCCAAAAGTGGCATAAGGATTTCTTAAGTTAGTTAAGTTAAAATATTTAAGTTTTTAGTACACAACATCATGAAAAGGGAAATCATACATACATACACTCATGCCATTAGTTCCCATTGGGGTAGGCAGAGATTATCGTTTGGCACTTCGTACGATCCTGACAAACCTCTATAGCATGGTTTACATCCATCAATCTTTTCATACGTAACATAACATAACATAAACGTTCACGCCGAATATCCCCGAAGGGGTTGGCAGAGGTACTAATACTTCTGAACATCACGTGACTTTGTCACCTGGTGTTCAGAGTACCCACGTTTTGCATGGACAGTGTACTCACGTGATAGGGGGCAGGCCTATCGCCGTTTTTGTACAAATACACTGTCACATGACTAAGTACAACTCAGCCATGTGGGTTTCCTCACGATGTTTTCCCTCACCGTTAACAACCGTGATAAATTAACCACACATATGTCTTTAGAAAAGACAAATTGGTGTGGGCCCGACCCGGGATTTGAACACTAGTCACTTGCACGTCAACCGGTGTTCTACCCACTGAGCTATCACGTCGTCTTTTCATACGTGTTCTTTTATTTTTAACCGACTTCAAAAAAAGGAGTGTTCTCAATTCGACCGTATATTTTTTTTTTTTTTTTTTATGTATGTTCGCCGATTACTTCGCCATTTGTGAACCGATTTTGATTATTATTTTTTTGTTCGAAAGAAGATACTCCCGGATTGGTACCATGGTGAGGATGTCAGGGTCTGATGATGGGATCTTGGAGAAATCGAGGGGAACCCTGAAATTTTATAGGCAAATGTACCGCGTTTTACATATTTTATGAACAAGTATTGGCATTTGCTTCTGAAAATTATATTGTTATGCTGCTGAGCTGATGATGGAAGGTGTGGGTCCTCAATCACTAGGAGTTAGGAAACAGTTCTTTCACCATTCTATAAAGATTTATGCTCCTCTTCGTAGCTTTTATGAAGATAATACAGGTTCACTCAACATTTCTTTTGTTATGTTATTGTTACCGAGAAAGTACCATAAGACCAGGATCTGATGATGGCATCCCAGGAAATCGAGGGGACTGTCGAAACTCACAATCATGTCACAGTGTATTTGTTCAAAACGCCGATAGGCCTGCTCTGTATAACGTGAGAACGTGGGTCCAAGCAAAGCGTGGGTACTCTGAACAACAGGTGACAATGTCACGTGATATTCAGAAGTATTACTACCTCTGCTAACCCCTTCGGGGATATTCGGCGTGAACGTTTGAGTCTTTCTTGAGATGTAGAATTGTATACCATCGCCTTTCGAGGGATTTCAAGAACAATGTAAAGTTACATATAGTTGAGCCTATTTAATATCGTATAATAATAGAAATACCGGAAATACGAAGAATAATAGGTACAGTAACTGTCGCACTGCCTAATACGAGAGGCATCTTTGCCAGGTCTACCCATCTCTAAAACTCGTAAAATAAAATAACTTTTAACAAAAAGAAAACCGACTTCATAGCGGGAAAAACAAACGAAAATAAACAATCTAGTACTAAAAAGTACGAAATAAGGTTTTTAATTGAATACGAGTACTATGATTAATACCTTAGCAATTTCTTTATTCCACACGCGTCAGTTCAACCTACCTAAATATTAAAATTCTCTTAAATTAATTTTTGAGTCGGTGCCAGTCAAACATAAGTGAATTCACCCTACTATCTATCTCTGATTATTACAATCTAAACAATATATATCTGTCGCAGGCATATGATAAAAATGGGGATTTGGTCAATTCCCTAAGGGAGTTGATCAAATCACGGAGGATGTTAAAATAACAACACGATTTTATCTTTTCCCTAAACAAATCTAGTGAATTGAACAAATCCCTAAATTGGTTCAGTGGAATGACAAAAATAATATTACAATGGTATTTTAAAGATTTATTTGGTAAGATATACCTACATAGGGGGGGTGCAGGGGGGCAGAGCCCCCCTGCTTGGGGGGGTCGGGGGGCGAAAGCCCCCTGCAGACAAAGAAAAATTAGGTCACACTTAGTTAGGTTAGGTTAGGTTAGATTATGTATAAAACGAGCGAGCGTAGCGCAGCGGAGCGAGCACCTAAATCTATCTTAGTATCTATCGCCTAACGTTCTAAATGGTAATACGTACAAAAATAAATTTACCCTACAACTACAAGGTATCCTATATTGTACATGTGTATGAAGTGCGAAATAAACACTTATTATTGTCAATCATCCCACAGGCTGGCACCGGCTCACAAATTAATTTAAGAGAATTTTAATATTTTGGTAGGTTGAACTGACGCGTGTGGAATAAAGAAATTGCTAAGGTATTAATCATAGTACTCGTATTCAATTAAAAACCTTATTTCGTACTTTTTAGTACTAGATTGTTTATTTTCGTTTGTTTTTCCCGCTATGAAGTCGGTTTTCTTTTTGTTAAAAGTTATTCTTACTTCGGACGCCTGCCTTTTTGAGCACACTTTCAGTTTGGTTCAAGTGTCGTGGTCCATCTCTGTAGTCGTCCTCAACTAACATTACCATCCACACTAGCTCAATAGATCGTTTTAACAATTTTCTATCATCCATCCTCTCTATGTGCCCAAACCATCTCAACATTCCTTTTTCTATCTTTCTTACAATATTATCTTTCACACCACACTTTTCACGAATGACACAATTTCTCACTCGATCGCATAATCTAACATTACATTTTTTTCTGAGGGACCTCATCTCTACTGCATTCACTCTGCGCTCATGTTTATTCTGCCCTCTTCTGAAAAGTGATTCTATATATACTGAACTATAACTATATGTACTGAAACAGAAGAGTTTAATAATTAAAATTGCTACATGGTTTAAATAACTTTAAACCGCTTATTAAAATTTACTACTTAATGTCATCAATGCAGTGTTTTCGTTTATTTTACCTACCTATTTGCTCTCGGCTATAAATTAGAAAAAAAGGGTACCCAGAGCTGAAGTGTAAATAATTTGTGCTGAATCTTCTGCTACATTGCCTTCTACTCGTAGTACGGAGATTCAATGTCCCCATAGTATTATTGCGCGTTTAGTGCCTTTGCTTTACACTCACTGGAAGTACTTTACCCGTATATGACCTATTTTAACTGATACAAATACAACACAATAATTAATTCCTAAATATACAAAAAAAATACAGTATACTTTCTAAGGATATACATTTACTTTGAGGATAGACACTAAGCAAAGAAAAGGCGTGGATAATCCCAGTCTTCTCTTCTTCAGTCAAAATACTAAGCAATGAATAAAGGAAAAATTCCTTCAGAGTATAAGTAATGAAACACCAAGCTAAACAAATTTAAATAGATTATTGAATAGCTTGCCGTGAAGTGCGGGCTTAGAATGACACTCCCTTTCTAGCTCCGGGTGTCGTACGAGGCGACCAAGGGTAGGGGGCTTTTTAAAGTAGTTTTTAGGCGATGCGGTTGGAGACCCATCACCAACAATAATTTGTCTACCATCTTGTCCCCTATCAACTTCCAAATGTGGCCGAAAAGTTTCTAGCTCCAAAGCTCTGGTTACCCCTTTTTGGGATTTATGGCCGTGAGTATACGTGAATCACTTATCTGGATAAAAGAATAAACGTGATTGATGACTCCTGGGATCAATGTAAAAGGATTGAGAAAGCAGTCGTTTATTTCTTACAATATTCGTACAAACTAACAATTCTTACTGCAAAGAATCGCAAGTATAAATGCACTGGTTGCATTCTACATTTATCATTTGTTTTTCTGGGATTCATAAAATGCTGTAACTTGGGTTAGAAAAAAAAACATATATTTTATAATCAGTTATTATTGATCCTATTGAAACTTTCATTAAAACACGCAAGCAAATGGATGATTTAAACCAACTGACGGCAGTATAAGTTAGTATGTTGTGGTTCTGAAAATGAATCAATACACTTGTAAATATCAATAGAGTAATAGTTGTGACAAGTTGGAAAATTACGTTTTAAGGTATATTTACATTTATTATGCACTAGCCCATTTCTTCCGGTGGGTGAACGTAACGTAACTAACGGTATTCGGGCAATAATGGGTTTTTTGGGCGATGTGGTTGGAGACCCATCACCAACAACCTTTATTTTACCATCTTTTCCGCACTCAACTTTCTAAAAACGGCTGAGGAATTTCTAACTCCTTAGCTCTGGCGGTAGCCAAGGGGTACCTTCAAGGGATTTATAGCCGTAGGTATATGTATATATGTACAGTTCTCCAAAATTAATAATGCGCATAAAAATCTTCGTCACTATTCGGCAACGATCTCGTTCATCAAGCGTCGGGAGACGATATGTATATAGATAGATTGGTTAAGTACATGTCATAATTTATCAGTAACGGAATTTGATTCGATGATTGCATGTCGATTTTCGTGATGTTCAATAAGTCCAAAATGCAAGGATATCCACACGGTTGCGAATATGCTACAATTTTTGTTGAATTGATTTATTTTAATTTGTTTAATTTGTTCAATTGATTTATAGTACTTTTAAAACCTTGTCCTTGATGTCTTGAACCACCGTGCGAAATTCGGCTATGGTCAGATCAACCGTTCAGGAGGAGCTCTGTGACAAGCCTAATACAAAAGTCAGGAGAGAATGGATAAAGTTAAAATTAAATTCGCATTTGAAAACAAACCCAAGAAGGGTGTATGATAACAGCTCTATATAATTCCAAACAGAGAAAATACGTGCGGTCACTAAGGCAGTTGTCCCACCAGCAACGATGAACGAGTAGCGAGTAAAGCTAGAATATAGAACGAGTTGGCGAGCCGCGGGGAGCGAGAGCGTAGTTCCGATAGTTCTGTAGCTCGGCTATAAACGAGTGTGCGAGTGAGGCAAGCGATTACTCGCATCACTCACTTTCATATCCGAACTGTAGGGAAATGACCGCTGGTTGCTCTCTCGACGTGAGTTCTAATCGCCGAGCGATTATCGCTAAGCGAATGTTATCTTTCATAGCTCTGGTCGCTTAGCGACAAACTAGTGAAACGAGTCCTCGCCGGCAATGTGAACGGTCAGCGATCAACTATTTGTATATGCATCTCTTTTGTTTACACGGAATGTATATCTATTTGTACGCTTTTTGAGCGAGAAAATCGCCGATAGTTAGTCGTTCCCTCGCCGTCGGTGGGACAACTGCCTAACAATATGTAAAGAAAGACGATTGACATTGACGGACCTTTTACAGCCTGGCGACAGCCACCGCCCACTCGAATGTTTTCGTTTGAGGACATACGATATTGACTCGTATTACTTTCAAACATGATGCAAAATGCAAGTGCATCGTTTAGGGCGCTTACGATTCAATTATTCGGATTTTTCCGGAATACGAGAATGACCGAAGATCTGCATGCGCAATATTAATTTTGGAGAACTGTATGTATATTTATCACAATTATATGGGTTAGTTAGTATTGTACAACTATTTAGAAGAAACTTGCCGATAAACATTGCTAGCTCAGTGGAAAGAGCAAAATTTGATCTGCATACAACTGTAATAAAAGGGTAATATAAAAAACCGGTAATCATTGGTGCCACCACTTTAGTGATAAAAGACGTGAAAAATTGGTCTGTGCCTAATGTTACCGAAGACACAGTGCCTCTGAAACTATGGCAATATTAAAGATAGCTTCCATTAAAAAAATAATATTCGATTTAAATACAAACTGTGGATGGAAAAGCGATATATTATTGGCAAAAAAAACTATCACTACTTACAAGTACATCCAAAGTGTAAGATAATAGAGAAATTTGATAGTTTTGACACGAATCATGTTGCGCGTCAACAAACAGTTGAAAAAGTATGCAGACAAGAAGCTGTTATTAGGATCTAGTGTCACGTTTCTCTCAAACCGTTTATCTGATCTGATATTAATAATGTAATTTAATGTTTTTTGACATGAATTCCTCATGTGGGGATTATTACTCATAAATAAAAGTTGTTATTAAAGGAAAGAAAAATTTCGACACTGGCGGGGTTCGAACCCGCGACCTTCGGGTATACGCCCCCGTCGCTCTGCCAACTGAGCTACAGTGTCAGTTGGCATCCAGCGCGAAATTTCTCTATCCTTTGTTTCTTTTTTACACGTTCAAGTAGTGTTTGCGTTTCCTACCTCCGAATTTTAACTATTCGGACGAATGTCGCGGGTTCGAACCCCGCCAGTGTCGAAATTTTTCTTTCCTTTAATAACAACTTTTATTTATGAGTATTAATAATGTGTTTGTCCATTGAAGTTGGAATAGTCTGGGTCAATAGATTTTCGCTACAAGATTAATGATGTTTGTGAATGAATTTTAAAATATTTTTGTATTTTATTCAATTTGATAATCCGTTGAAGCTAACACTGATATGTAAATATTTTAGTTTACATAAATTATAGTCTTATTATGTTTCTTATTGCGGAGGTTATTGTCACCTGGTTGTCAAAGTACCCAAGTTTTTCGTGAACAGTGTATGCACATGACATGGGGAGGCCTAACGTAGTTTTGTACGAATACAAAATCACATGAGACTAAGTACAACTTAGTCACGTAGGTTTTCTTACGATGTTTTAACTCAACGATAACTACCATGATTAATCAAGTCAGATATCTTCTTAAGTAAATCTTTTCATAAATGCCTTTTTATTCTATAGACTTTGGACGCCTGCCTTTATTAGTACATTTTCTATTTGATTAAATGTGTCCTCCGTGATCTACCTCACTCACATCACCATGCACATTGGCTAAAAATATTGTTTTTATTTATATTTTAGTTTGATTAATAGTTTTTGTTTCTATATACTAAATTGATTATACTCCAACACTTAATTCAAAGATACTTTTTAATTCTGCTTTTATTCTTAACAACAAATCAAAGTCGACTTCTTTCACCAGCAGAATGGAATAACTTTAATGAATTCACGACACCAGTAGCGAAATTTGAAAGAAAAACAAAAAAGAAAATTGAATTCAAACTGGACTTCCAATTGGAGCCGGGAAAAATTGTGGAAAGCTTATTAAGCTGTGAGAAATCAGGAATGCAGATGGAACTTTTCTATGTTTACCTATTTCACCTCATACTTTGGCCGCGATTCCATTTTCGGATCAACTAGGTAATAAAATAGGTAGCGTGCATTCGTATTATACATAAATGATGGAGTATAATTTAATATTTGAAATCGTGTTTACTAAATTAATTGGAATAGTACATACATACATATACTCACGCCATTAGTTCCCATTGGGGTAGGCAGAGACTATTGATCGCCAATTCGTAATTGGAATAGTGTGTTAATATTTAATGAAATGAAAAATCGATTCTCATTCAATATAATTTTATGACTACCATACTCATTAGTTTCAACCATGCGTTACAACTTATTTATTTTGACAGTCTCAAAGTACAAATACAGACTTTAAGCTAATACCTCATTGATAGATTTAATAATATACAATACTTATGAAAATATCAACTTCAAAATCTGGCTAAGGAGTTTTTACCTCTAAAGCTCTGGCAACCCCTTATTGGGATATATAGCCGTGAGTACATGTAAATATATACGTATGTACATAAAAATGACTTCGAAACGTCATATAAATGTTTCCCACACCGGAATTCAAATCCGCAACCTCCAGACCCAGAATCTAGTCACGTTTCTGTCTGATAATAATAATAACTTACATTCATACATATCTATTACAATTCATCAAGGTTATTACAATTCTAAACTCATCAGCTACTTGGATGCTGAGACGAGAAAACGTGTGTAACAAATAAGTGTGAGATATAAACGATGTTTGGTGTTCCAGCGACATCACCTAAAAATCAATTAGAAACAAACCCTCAGTTACCTCTACGACGTACGATATCCACAAGAAATTATTATTCTAAGCCGAAACTACACTGTGAATCATAACTCCACGATGCAAATAGTGAAATTGAGTCCATATTTTAAGCCAATTTGTATGAGATGCGCCGTCTATTTTGCACAAAATTGTTCACGTTATGTGTAGTATATATAGTCAACCAGAACTCTCGTTGGCTGCATTAATATAAGATTGCAATTCCTTCACACTCTGATATATATTTACACTTGTATATTATTAAAGACTTTTAAGGGTTAACTAATGTTTGAAATAAAATTAAGTAAATTTCACCGGACATATGTATCGGACGACAAGTGCAGCCTTACTAGTAGTGGGAGAAAGAATGTTAAGAGATTAATATCATTTGTTACCATTATTTAAAAAAAATACATACCGAACTAGAGATTTTTAATATTAGGGTTAAAGTGACTTTGTACTAAAAAAACATTGCCAGTTTTAATTATTTTGCAAATAGATCTTTTAGTTAACAAGTAGAGCTAGCAATCTCAACAAATTTTAAAATACTTTTTTAATACAGTTGCTCAAAAAGTGACGTATTACAGGGACGTATATCGTTCGGGATGTGGGCTATTACACACTCGTGCTTTTTTTTTTCATTCCCGCACTTGTACCTTTTCTTTCCTAACTGTCAAAATAATGTATATTATAAAGAGTTTTTAACATGAAGTTTTTAACACAAAAAAAACAAAGTAGTTTTTATGTTTCATTCAAATACGTTTCTAGAAAGAAGCTACTAATTTGTTTCAATATCAGATTTAGTGATTTGATTTAATAAGTTGGGTAAGGTTTAATTTCATGTCACTTAATTTTATATCAATAAAAAGATTCTACTGTAGACGGCTGTTTGGGCATAGTCTCCTTTATCCACCAGAATGGTTGAAAAAAATATCTTGCTGAAAGTCTACTTTCTCTATGGTTTACAGTTCCGCCATTTTCCAAAAATTTCCTTTGCAATTTTAGTTGTTTGTTTTTTTATTATTTTATAAAATTGCTTCATTTTTTCGCAACTGTATTAAAAATAGTCGTTCAATATACGCGCGGAACCGTTATTGCAACTCGTTCCAACTGTAAACCCTCGCCTTGACATTTGTCGGAACTCTTTGCAATGACAGCCATTCCGCACTTGTATTGAAATATACTATTCTGACGATACCTCATTAGATTTATGACTTGGGAGATGCCCTTAAAATCAGCATTTCTTTTCTTATTGATCACGAAACCTTAAGGGGTACAATAAATAAAGAATAAATAAAGGAAAGAAAAATTTAGACACGCGCACACAATACACACAATAGACACGGTAGCTCAATCGGCAGAGCGACGGGGGCTTATACCCGAGGTCGCGGGTTCAATTCCCGCCTGTGTCGAAATTTAATAATTTTTCTTTCCTTTGTTTATTCTTTATTTATCAGTAATAATCCCCACATGAGGTTTTTATGAACAAAAAGATTTAAATTAAACTTAAGGGGTACATTTGACAGTAAAGTCAGTGAAGTCACTTGGTGTCTGAAAAGCCCTCAATGACAGTACACAATGCTGTTCTAGTTCTTAAGCTCATGTATGGCATTGAATGTTAAAATAAAAAATAAAATAAAATAATCATTTATTTCAAAATAAAAAGATAAATCTTTGTTTTTTGAACGTCAAATTTTAACTTAATACTAAGTTTACTTACTTTAATGTTGGTTATCACAGCAGATGCATGAGAGTAGAGAGAAGAAATTAGGGCAGCTACCTCAGATAATAAAAAAAGTTTGGTTATGTGATAGAATAGTGTGATTCACATTAAGGAAAAGTAATGTTAAAATGATGTAAAAATTAAATGAAAAAGGTAAAGGTAATTTGACTAGAAGTCCATACAAGACACATTAAATTAAAATAGTAAATGTGCTCAAAAAGGCAGGCGTCCAGATTGCAAATATAAAATGGCATGCTTCTCTTAAGATTTATTAATGTAAATAAAGTTCGAAAGGCTTGCCGGGATTCATAAGAGAGGCAATCAAATGTTTCTGACTATCTGATGGGAATTATCGGTGCGAAAACATGCAAGTATGTATTTTGTAGATGTGTTTTTTGTAATAACTCTGTAGTGTCGGCTTAGAATAGCATTACACCATTTCTTTCGGTGGGTGTACCTAAGAGGCGACTGTCGCTTTGGGGCCTTTTCAAGTGTTTTTTTGGCGATGCGGTAGGAGACCCATCACCAACAATGCTCTATTTCTATCATCTTCTCCACTATCAATTTCCAAATGTAGCTCAGGAGTTTTTAGCTCTGAAGCTCTGACTACCCCTTTTTAGGATTTATGGCCGTGGGTATATGTATGTTATGAATGTATAAAGGAATTTAAAACATGTTAAAACAATAAGAATCAAGTCTACCAAAACGTAGTCCATCACGAAACGACTGACCCAATGGTCTGTGATAAATTCAATTCAAAAGACAAATGAAGGTCGTGAAAAGGCGACTACAAAGACAGATACGCAACATAATAAACGATGCCCACATTATCTGCGTGCCCCCGTTTTTCAACTTTAATATAAGCACATCAATTACCAATGGGAAATTTAAGAATTTCAATCTTCAAAGAACACCACTTTGAGGCATGTTATGTGTGATGGCACGTCTTATACTCGGTGATAAAATTCTTTCACCTTCACAGAGCTATCTAGTTTATTAACTACTAGTGGATCGTCCCAGCTTCGCGTTCGGTAGCGTTGTTTTTTAAATATCTGAGGTTTCTTTCTTCATTCACTGCTCAAGCATTGTGAAATTTGGCGTAATGTTTTCAATTTATTAAATTTATAGCACTCCCTAAACAGTGTATTTTGTTGATTTTGAATGCGCTTTTATGAACGGTTCCGTATTTCCGTTTAATAGCAAATTTTGGAATAAAACGCTATGAAGTATTCATAACAATCTAAAAAAACATTACGTTATGTAGGATGCAACTACTGGCGCCATCTAGTATGTTATATGTAAATTTGTATTTGGTTTTGGTCACGGGCGCGATGGCTTATTTTATGTATAATTTCGGTGTTTCTATACCGATTTCTATGATATTTTTTTTATTGAATAGGTAATAATGTTACCTTTTTTAAATTAGGGATAAATGAGAGTTTTACAAACGTAAGAGTAAACAAATATAATCAGAATGTTCCGAACTGCTAAGCTATCAGGAATTACACGTGTTATTGTGAGTCAACCGTAAAATAAAGACATAACCTAATGAGGATTTTTTTAGATAATTTTATGAAAAATGTTTCCGTCATACATGATTTCTATGTTATTTTAACCATTAAGGCTGCACACGCGACGGAAGCTTAAAAAATGGAGTAACTTCTCCCGTTTTCCCAAAATTTCCCAAAATTCCCCTTTACTACTGTGCTGGAAAGTATACAAAAACCTGCCTAGGAGTATGAAGAATAATTGTACCAAGTTTCGTTGAAATCCGTCGAGTAGTTTTTGTTTCCATAAGGAACATACAAACCGACAGACAGACAGACAGACAGACAAAAATTTTACTGATTGCATTTTTGGCATCAGTATCGATCCCTTATCACCCCCTGATAGTTATTTTGAAAATGTATTTCATGTACAGAATTGACCTATCTACAGATTTATTATAAGTATATGTATTTATACTTTAACATACATACATATACTCATGGCTATGAATCTCATATAGCGGAGCCAGTGCTTATTTAAGCCGACTATTAAATATACCCAAGTTTGACTATTTCATTCTTATTTATATTTTTGAATGTTTGGTTATGTTGCTATTTCTCTGAGTATGAAATTCTATTATATTGCACGGAGTAAAGAAGCTCTTATAAACTTTGTAAGCGCACAATGGGATGCTATATATACGTCTTCGTTTTGCGTTTGGGATTTGGTTACTTTAGAGACCATGTATGTTGTTGAAATATGAATGACGTTTTGATGTCTCTCCATTTGTATACCAAGAAACATCGTTTCATTCTATTTAAACATCATGCATTTCTTTTTTTTACTTTTGTTGCGTTGTATTTTGTTTTTTATTTAACTCAAACGACGTATATCTCTAAAGGATTGGCACATGGAGAAGAAGAAGAAGAAAAATAATATATATAACATAAACCGGTAGCTATAGAATATCGGTAAGTGTAAAAAATGTTTGAATACTCATATCTCTTTGTTTCAGTCACTGTTGTAAAGACAGACACACTTTTAATACACAAACCAACATAATTTAACTCTAATTAGGTCATGGTTTCCCAAACAGGTAGGCAGAGGTATTAATACTTTGGAATATCACGTTATTTTGTTCTATTGTTTGGTGGAAAGAGTATCATTTATTTTTCTGACAAAAGTATTTAGGGTATATGAGGCAAATCAATTGGCAGTTTTTTACGATAACAACCTTTAAAACAATCACCATATTTACAACAACATACATACATACATATATACTCTCGGCTATAAATCCCTAGAAGGGGTAGCCAGAGCTAAGAAATTAGAAATTCCTCAACCACTTTTGGAAGTTGCGTGGGAAAAGATGGTAAAATAAAGGTTGTTGGTGATGGGTATTCAACCGCATCGCCCAAAAATACCTTAAAAGCCCCAATACCGTTAGTCGCCTCTTACGTATTTACAACAAGTAATCAACAATACTTGCTTCCTGTGTAGTATCGGCTTAGAATAACACTCCTCATTTCAGATATTGGATTGAATCAGGCGTTACTTTGCGGAAATCCATAGCAATATTAATATTAATAAATTTCTTCGCTTAATTCCGCTAAATAATACCTGCAGTCTTCATGCAACATGCACTGTGCACCGCCCGCCCTTCCACTTACAAGAAATCGAAAAGCAGACAATGCACCACACACACACCCGCAAGCGAAAACCACAGGCAACCACAAACATGCGACGCGTTTCGACTCAACACGAGTCATTGACGAGCAGTTAGTAGACAGTTCGGCAGCTGACCACCGAGTACCGAGCACTGACATGTTTGTGGTTGCCTGTGGTTTTCGCTTGCGGGTGTGTGTGTGGTGCATTGTCTGCTTTTCGATTTCTTGTAAGTGGAAGGGCGGGCGGTGCACAGTGCATGTTGCATGAAGACTGCAGGTATTATTTAGCGGAATTAAGCGAAGAAATTTATTAATATTAATACTCCTCATTTCTTCCGGTGGGTGTACGTAAGAGGCGACTAACGGTATTGGGGCTTTTAATTTTACATAAAAATGTGGTTGTGATATATCTATGAAAGTGTGAGAAAATTACTTAACTCATAAAAATGTTCGATATTTTTTTCTTCCAGTGTTGGTTTATTTTTAAAAATTAAAATATTCAGAGAGTAGAATTTTAAACAACGCTCAATTCGGCATTTTGTGTAAAGCCAGCTTATCTGCCGAGTCCGCTTTCCATCAACAACATTAGCATAAACTCCTAATTAAAATTTCCACAGTAGACACCAAATTGAGTGAAACTCGGCTTTATAACAGATTTGTCCGTGACTTATTCATGGCGATTTTATTATTATTACTTAAAGGGTTCCTAAAAACAAAAGATGAATTTGCAAATGATTTTATCACATTGCATCATAAACCATCAATAACCAGAAAACATCAATATTTATTTTAACGGCTTTGAATCCATTCAATAACGGCTAAACAAATATTAAGTATTGGGTGGGTCAAACTACAATGCCCAAATGTCACTTCAAGAGCCCCCATACCCTTAGCTCTAAACTAATGTAAAGTCTCTTACCTAGTTTCAATGCCCTACAATCACTAAAAAATATCAAATTCTTACGACACTCTCACTCGGGAAGAAATAAATGAGTGTCAAATGCAAATGCCAAACGAACATACACTAATTAAATAAACCAACAGTATCCTAGAACACTATTCAGAAATTATTTGACCGCCTCTTTCATTAGCCAACAAGGGATCCGAATAAAATAATATTAAAAATTACCTTTACAAAAGAAGTCTCAGTGCCTACAAAATTAGTTCTATAGCTACGACGGACAACTTTCAGCGGATATTAAGGTCGCGAAGGGAACAATCACTGAGTAGAAAATCCATAAATCCTAAAAAAAAAAAAATTACATCCTTCCGATATTTCATAAAAAAATCAATTTCTTGTTTATAACTCTTCTTAATAGAACTTGGTTGACAATTAAGGTTGCCGATCAAATCCAATCGAAAAATTTCGACACTAGCAATAGGATCGAACCCGCGACATCCAAAAAATTTTTCTTTTCTTTTCTTTATTTATTAGTAGTAATCCCCACATGAGGTTTTCATGAACCAAAACATTCTAATTACATATAGTTTTAACCTACGTAAGTTTTTTTAAAGTATTTACATATGGCTAAACGATAAATGACAGCGGTATATGACTCATCCTAGTATATTTTGACAGCTTCAATAACAATTTAATTCTTCAAGAAATATTTGATGAATGACAAAACAATACAGTCATTGGAACTCGGTTTTGGTAAGCAGTTTTCAAACAACAGTTTGCTGTTTAGTGTCGGCTTAGAATAGCACTACCCCATTTCTTCCGGTGGGTGTACGTAAGAGGCGACTAACGGTATTGGGGCTTTTAAGGGATTTTTGGGCGATGCGGTTGGCGACCCATCACCAACAACCTTTATTTCACCATCTTTTCCCCACGCAACTTTCAAAGGTGGCTGAGAAATGTCGCATTCCCTAGCTCTGGCTACCCCTTCAAGGGATTTATAGCCGTGAGTATATGTATGTATGTATGTTTTCAAGCAAATTAACAAAATGTAGGATGCGAAGTATATTTTGTCCTAATGGCGCTAAGAGTTTTGACTGCAAGTCTAACATATTATTATATTATCTGGATCTAACTTACTACCTCCAAAAGTTTTGGAGTTTATCGCCACGAGTATCTCAGTTAGGTACGATACGACACGCCGCTATTTTTGAACACAAATTATTAAAACTTTACTTTAAGTCAGCTTTATATGTTTTTGTGTGAAAGTGTGAAATTGCTTGTCAATAGCCATTATAAACTTAAACAAATTATTCTGTCATCTTACTGGGTAGGAGGGCTTACATATTATTTGGGTGGTTTGAATACAAAAAATATGGATAGAAAGAAATGGAATAATGATGATTCTTTGGTACTATCTTACTACTATTCCTTTCCTCTTGTTGTGATTATGCTTCGTTTGAATATTAAAGTTTGTTAAGTTGCTGTTTTCTTCTTATGATTTTGTGTGTGTTTTTTATAATTACAATTTAATTAAAAAAAAATTGGTACAAAGGCTGTAAATGGGATTTTAATGTTACCAGGGTGATGTCTGGACACCTATATGAGCTGTGGCTGAGGGAATTCTAATTCTAAGCTCCGCACATAGGAGTATTTTCTTTATCTACGCGGCCAAAAGTCAATATAACAAACTTAAAGAAATGATACGACATTCGAATACCTGAGGCAGGGGACATTCCAAGGAACAATAGGCCGCCGTCCCCACCCCTATCCCGTTACGGGTTACCTGGCAAACTCAGTCGGTACTTTATTATCGAACAGGCAGCTTGTGTCAGTTATCGGCGATTTTTAGACAGCGTTACCATTGTGAGCTACACTGCAGTTTCCTGTGTTAACCTGGTTAAAAAAACAATGGATTCGAATACTTCAGGTATGTAGCAATCCAAATGTTATTTAAATAATATAATTTGATTCTGCTTAATATATTTTAGGGATCGAGAAATCATGTCTAAAATTAGTTGATTTTTTTAAAGAATTTTATCTTCAAAGATGTATTTGTTTAAGTATCGGGGTAGATCCGGCTTTTTTCGACATTCATGTTAAAAATATACATTCTTAAGTATCAAATGGTAATTGAATTAGCCGCGGAATAGCGCGGATACACTAATGCCGAGAACATTGATCTTGTAAAGTCAAAATTATTGAAATACTAATTTATGTTTAAAATTCATTTTAGGTTCAGCGGGTACCTCTGGAGTGAGAATAGTGACTCGTAAATCACTCTTCGATAAGATGAAGAATGAAAATTTACGTAATTTTGAAGAAAAGTTGTGTTTTTTAAGACAACACCTTTTCACTCAAGACGACCTTTCTGAAAGTCAGTTAAATAAACTGAAACACAATTTTGCGCATCTTAAATCAGAACTGAAGCAAAGGTGGATTAAAGCGCACAAAAAAGAAGAGGTTTTCTTAAAAAACAACCAGCTTTGGCTGGAAGGTACATTCGAAATTCCAGTCACAACTACAAATCGTCAAGGTCGCCCTCGCAAATCATTTGGTGAATCTAGCGAAAGGAGCAAAAGGAGGAAAACCGAAGATATTCGCTCCAATGTAGAAGATGGTGTTTTAATTCACGCAGCACAAGTTGAATTAAGAAAATCTGGAAAACGTGATGCTTCCCGCGTACTCCAAGATATAACAAGCTCTCCGACTCGTGCAACGAAGTACAAAAAAGCTTTCGATACCTCTAAGTGTAGAATATCATCGCGTCTAACCCCTATGGAAGCTTTAAAAATGTTTATAGATGCAGATTTAACACGAGGACAATATGAAATCATAAGAAACACAAACAAGAAGTTTTTTCCCTGTTATAGCTTAATTCAAGAAGCCAAAAAGAAATGTTATCCTCCTCCAGACACGACCACGGTAACGAGTACCTGCGCGGAAACCCAACTGCAACCATTAATTGATATTACTGTCAAGCGTTTATCAGAATTTTTAGAAGAAGTCTTATTGAGAATAAACAAACAAGAGCGGAACACTTTGAAATTGTTATGTAAATGGAGCTGCGATGGATCCCAACAAGCCCAATACAAACAAAAACTAGACAATGAGACTGACACTGATGCAAATATTTTTCAAAGCTGCTTTGTACCTGTGCGATTAATTTGCGGCACGGACAATCAAAAGGTGTTATGGGAAAATCCAACACCTTCATCTGCCCGATTTTGTCGTCCAATAAGATTTCGCTTCGTAAAAGAGACAACTGATATTACAAACGAAGAGATCAATTATGTTAAAAATTCCATTGGTAATTTGGTTGCGACTGAGGTGGATATTGACGGAGAAAAGTTTTTAGTGCATTCCCAATTTGTAATGACAATGGTCGATGGAAAGGTATGCAACGCAGCTACTGGCACAACATCCACTTCGTTGCTACATTTGTAGGAAAGTTTCCAAAGAATTCAACAATTTACAAGACAAAAGGAGAATTTCAAAGGATGCTACTGAATTCGGTCTTTCCATTTTACATGCGAGAATACGATTTTTTGAAAGCATTCTACATCTATCGTATAAATTACCCGTGAAGAAGTACCGGCAGAGAAAATCAGCAGAAGAAAAGGAAATGGAGTTGAATAAGAAAGTCGAAATACAGACCAGGTTTCGCAATGAAACTGGATTATTGGTTGACATGCCGAAAGCAAACTTCGGAAACACAAATGACGGCAACACCAGCAGGAGGTTTTTTGAAGATCCAAAACTATCATCAGATATTACAGGAATAGATTACGAGTTAATATATAGATTAAAAGTGATTTTGGAAACGATTTCGAGCGGATACGATATAAATTTAGAAAAATATGAAAAATATGCAGAAGAAACTGCTTGCTTATACGTGCAACTTTACCCGTGGCACCCAATGACACCCACACTTCACAAAGTACTTGTGCACGGATCAGACATAATAAAAAATGCATTGTTACCCATAGGGCACCTATCTGAAGAAGCAGCAGAGGCGCGCAATAAGCATTTTAGGTCATACAGACAGGATTACTCAAGAAAATTTTCTAGAGAGTCCTGTAACAGAGACATTTTCAATAGGCTTCTTTTAAGCTCAGATCCCTATTTTAGTGCCTCAAGGGTAATACAGAAAAATAAGAAGTCTTCTTTTCTTCCTGAAACATTGGATATGCTTGTATCTGCATCACCAAACCCAGCAGACACACCTCAATCCGAAAGTCAGGATGAGATTAATTTATGTATTGATTGATTGTATAATTAGTAAAATTGTAAACTCTTTTTTTACCTTTTTTTTATGGAATTTGAAAGAAAATACATTATTTATACCGTTCACATTACGCTTGTATTATTCCCATCCTTAGCAACTCAAAACCCCAAACAAATGTTTTTGGCCAGCTAGATTAACTAAATACCCCTATGTGCTCCGGCTACCTCTTTTTGGGTTATATAGCCGTGCGTTTATGAATATATGTAAGTATTTATTTACTACTAATAAAACCTTTTCTCATTGTCTTACTGAGACATATAAATAAAAAATATATTTGAAACCGACAGTTTAATTACTTACTTTATATGTTACCATTGAGTTCATCTAAATAAAAACCAAACATGAATTAATATGGTATGAACTGAAAACAAATCATACTTATTGAATTTGCAACAATTGGCTATACTACAATGCGGGACTGAGCATGGATAAGTTTTCCCTTTGAAAGCCTTTTTGGTCACAAAGACAAGTTCAATTTCACTTATAAGGTGAGTCAGTTACATCGCTGAGCCATAAATCAAGTAATCCCTTCAAAGCGTAATACTTTAAAATAATTGTTAATCTTATTAGTTTATTGTAAATGGTTTGAGAACAAACATGGCGTAAAGATGACTAAAAAAGTTCTGTTTAAAATATATATTACCCATTAAATAATTTAATGTTTTTTGACATGAATTCCTCATGTGGGGATTATTACTCATAAATAAAAGATGTTATTAAAGGAAAGAAAAATTTCGACACTGGCGGGGTTCGAACCCCGCCAGTGTCGAAATTTTTCTTTCCTTTAATAACATCTTTTATTACTACCGCTGAGGTTTCCCGATTTCTTAACTTATTTACTCACCTGTTCCCGTTATAGACGTTTTGGTTGGCTTTTCAACGTTTTGTTCTTTTTATCAGGGCAAATTTTGTCGTGTTTTTAAATGATTATTCTTATGAGAACAAATTCCAGATCCATGCTATTTTATTGATTTCTTAATATCGTGTGTCAATCACAATGCTATCAGCGAAGTAAGAGCTGCGCTCGTGTTCGCGTACAATCGGCGCATCTAATCGAACGTCGAACACATGTAGGATGCGAGAAATTGGACCTATCACTTGCGGATGTTGGGCTCAGCTAATATATTATTAGATTCCCGGATAGCTTGCAACGTATTTCACCTTGGTTCTCCATTTTACCAGTAAACAGTTTTAATGGTTAAATCTAATCTAAGAATATCTAATATTTAACGATCTACCATTGCTTTATTACTTCTATTTATGATTTAGGCGAAGCAGCTTATCCAGCATGAATGATCTTATTGCCCTCGGTTTGTCAATCCTGGGTTGAAGCCCAGCCGGCAACCCGGTATCAGTAGTATCATCTAGCGTAGCTGAATTTAAGTTTTGAGTTTATTTAAATAAATCCTTACGATTTCTAATAAATAAAGGAAAAAAAATTCGACACCAGCGGGGATCGATATCCTATAGCTCAATTGGCAGAGCGACGGGGGCGTAAACCTGGAGGTCATGGGTTCCATGGATGGATGGATGGATGAATTCAATTTCCAAAAGTGGCTGAGGAATTTCTAATTTCTCAGCTCTGGCTACCCCTTTTAGGGATTTATAGCCGTGAGTATATGTATGTATGTATACTACTTGTAACGTTTCTTTTATCAGGGTCGGGGTTAGGTAAATTACCTATAGTGAATCGTAAGTTTTGAAATGTTTATAGAAAAATCCCTATTTGAAGCAATTAAATATGATCGTATTATAATATTCGTTTTAACCAAAAAATCAAGATAATTTAATGGTTCAGAGCGTATTTCGAGAGCAAGGTCGCTCCACGACAGGTAAGCGAATAATGGATAGCTCCTCATTCCTCAATCCTCACCCGGCGGTCATGTCAGTTGCTCCGTGGCCCTCATTTGACACGTCATCCATCCTGTCTACGTGCTCCCATGATGCGCCGCCTATCGACACGGCACACCACTAACGACCTGATTTATTGACTTGTTTTGAAAGCAAATATTCATAAGTAATATTGTACACCAAAAAATATTCGTATTGTTTTAAGGTCAATACTGAAATAAATAAGAATTAAGAATGCAACTTAGTTTTATGATTTCAGGTTCAAAATTAAACTCAAACGTTCATGCTGTATATCCCCAAAAGGGTTGGCAGAGCTACTAATTGTCTCCTGTTGTTCAAAGTATCCACGTTTTGGTTTGACGGTATTAATTGTACGAATAAACTGTCACATGACTAAGTGCAACTTTGTTAGGTGGGTTTCCTCACAATGGTTAACAATGGTTAACAACCATGAGGGAAAAAAGACAAACTAAGGAAAACAAAAAAAACCAACCTAATTATCTCACTTTTTGATTTAATACGATATTATGATTGTTAGTATCGCTTTGGATTTTGGCAGGCTTTAGGTATTATGTATATTTGAGTAAATTCGAATTAATATTTCTGTTTAAATAGGATTAAAATATTTATAAAATCTGTACGTATTTAAGATCCTCAATAAAATTAAAAGCTAAAGCAACATACGAATTAGGAAAAGGAAAGAACGGGTGGCTTGCAATGCTTGCAGTTAGGAATGGTACGAGTGTGTTTACTGAACAAAGTTTTGTACTAAGTAAGCGACTGCTCCCTCAATCCTTTTGTGTGAAACATTCAACAGTCCATCATGTTTCGGCAAAATGATTTTTCACAGTTGAGATTTTTTCCACTTGAGCTACCCAAAAAAGTTTGTATGATGCGCTTCTATAACATATTTGGCCCTTGCGTTCTCGTGTATTGTTTAGCTATTTAGCTATGTATTGTATAGCTAGCTAAGAATTTTTTCATTTGTCAACAGCTAAATACCTACAATAAAAATAATCTAAAAATAATACACGAAGAGACCGCAGAACAAGGGATCGGTGAATATATTCCAGTTGAATAAAGACAACGGTAATAGACTTCTAGGGAACTGTTATAATATAATATAGTGTAAAATTTTACAACTTGTTATATGATATGATTATAATATTACGTAAAATATTGACCATAATCAATTTTTCCATACAACCATTCATTGCCTTATTTGTTGTTTATGCATTATGTAATAAAATTGCCGTATAAATGATCATTTCTCAAAATCGGTCCCTATGTTCTTATCATTTATGTAATAATAAATCTGATTCCGAAGCTCTAGCTACTCCTATCAAAGATTTATAACCGTCAGTATATGTGAGTATGTCCAGAGCCTAATCGTTTAAATGTTTAAACTTTAAATGTACAAAAAACACAAGTGATGTGAAATGCAATCAATAACGCTTAAAAAGGTGATTCGTTTTTGTCATGAAGGAGCTTTTATTTTCAGCAACCGATATTTTTCAGACGTTAACTGTCATCTATACTTATAATAAATCTGTAGAGAGGTCAATTCTGTACATGAAATATATTTTCAAAATAACTATCAGGGGGCGATTAGTGATCGATACTGATGCCAAAAATGCATTCAGTAAAATTTTTGTCTGTCTGTCTGTCTGTCGGTTTGTATGTTCCTTATGGAAACAAAAACTACTCGACGGATTTTTACGAAACTTAGCACAATTATTCTTCATACTCCTAGGCAGGTTATAGTATACTTTTCAGGAGAGTAGTGAAGGGGAATTTTGGGAAATTTTGGGAAAACGGGAGAAGTTACTCCATTTTTAAAGCTTCCGTCGCGTGTGTAGCCTTAATGGTTAAACTTACATAGAAATCATGTATGACGGAAATATTTTTCATAAAATTGTCTAAAAAATTTCACGTAACAGTATATGTCCATCTTTTATGGTTGACTCACAACACATGTAACTCCTGATAGCTTAGCAGTTCAGAGCATTCTGATTATATTTATTTACTCTTACTTTTATAATACTCTCATTCATCCCTAATTTAAAAAAGGTAACATTATTGCCTATTCAATAAAAAAATAATCATAGAAATCAGTAGAGAAACATTGAAATTATACATGAAATAAGCCATCGCGCCCGTGACCAAAACCAAATCGTTACTAATTTACATATTACATACTAGATGGAGCCAGTATTTGCATCCTACATCACGTAATGATTTATTTTTTAGATTGTTATAAATACTTCATAGCGTTTTATTAAAAAATTTGCTAATAAACGGAAATACTGAAGCGTTCATAAAAGCGCATTCAAAAACACCAATTTAAAAAACAAAGCTACCCGCGCGAAGCTGGGCCGATCCACTAGTTTTCAATAAAGGAACGGAAATACGGAAATAAAGAATGGAGAAGATAAAGTATCTGGTGGACCACAAACGATGTGAGACTTCTCAAATGAAAGTAACAAAAACGCTTTTATACAATTTTCATCATTTAGCATTTTGTTTTTCAATATTTATGTCGTTTTATACTTCTTATATTATTATAAAGCAGATTGTTTCCTTGATTTAACCTTTACAAAAACCAACGTAAAGTATTTTTCATACGTAAACGGCTCATTCCTTGACTATGTCCTGTCATGTCTATTATGCCAAAAACATAAAATATAACTAGCTGACCCGGCAAACATTGTTTCGCCACATCAATTATGTCTAAGGAATTCTTAGTATATAAAATAAAAATAAAATATTACGGGAGGACCACCCTTATAACTTAGAAGCATGAAAAATTTACATATACCTATTTATAGACCTACCAAATGTGTATGCAAAATTTATTTTATTTTGTTTCAGCAGTTTCGGAGGAGTTTTGTGACAAACACTGTGACACGTGAATTTAATTTATTAGATACAAAGTCAATAGTAGTATATGAATTTCATGTTCTATAGAACTGTGACATTGTATTTGTAACCCTCGTGACGTGATCATAAATGATTAAAGTATTTATCAATACGAATCTAACAAGCACATAATAGGTTTGTGTCGTTGTTTTTATGAGACCCTACGACTACTATCCTACATATTTAGAGCTAGAGCTAGAACTAGGAATTTGATGAGCAGCAATGCAAACCATTATTAACGACCACCTTTCGTAAACGTTTTTCGAGATGGGTACCTCACAAACTTACCGATGAGCAGAAAGACCGTTGGGTGAATTGGTGCCTATTCATGATAGATCAATTCAACGGAGGCGAGAAAAAAAACGTATATGATAAACTGACAGGTGACGAAACATGGCTATATAACAATGATCCCGAATCAAAGCGACAGTCGACTGTATGGTGCTTTGAAGACGAGCCAACTCCAACGAAATGTCGCCGTACACGAAGCACATAACATAACATAAACATAAACGTTCACGCCGCATATCCCCGAAGGGGTTGGCAGAGGTACTAATACTTCTGAACATCACGTGACTTTGTCACCTGGTGTTCAGAGTACCCACGTTTTGCATGGACAGTGTACTCACGTGATAGGGGGCAGGCCTATCGCCGTTTTGTACGAATACACTGTCACGTGACTAAGTACAACTCAGCCATGTGGGTTTCCTCACGATGTTTTCCCTCACCGTTAACGACCATGATAAATTAAGCACACATATGTCTTTAGAAAAGACAAATTGGTGTAGGCCCGACCCAGGGTTTGAACACTAGTCGTTTGCACGATAACCGAGTGTTGTACCCACTGGGCTATCACGGTGTTGTGTTGTGTAAGCACATAGAAACAAATGGTCGCCTCGTTTTTCTGCAAAACGGATCATATTGCTACTGTTGCGCTAGAGAATGAAAGAACGGTGAAATCCGAATGGTATGTGATAGTTTGTGCTCCAAAAGTAATATCAGCTTGGTGTGACAAGCGACCGAAGTCAGGAATCCGGCACCTTCTCTGGCACCACGACAATGCCGCGCCGCGCTCGTCTGCCAGAACACTACACTTTTTCAACTCGAAAAATGTGTTAATTCTCCCTCACCCGCCATATTCCCCTGACTTAGCGCCTTGTGATTTTTACTTGTTTCCAAAAATCAAATAAAAACTAAAGGGAAAGAGGTTTGAAAGCAAAAAAAATGCGCTGGTTGCCTATAATTTCGAGATTTTTGAGGTATCTAAAGAAGAGTGGTCACAGGTATTTTCCAATTGGTTCAGACGTATGAAAAAGTGTATACGTGCTCAAGGTGAATACAAAGGTAATCGATTGTAATAAAGAATAAATTTTATAATTTTTGAGTATCTACTCGTAGTTTCTTTTGGCATGCCTCTCGTATTTTCACCTGGTGTTCAGAGTATCTACGTTTTGCTTGTACAGTGTACTCACGTGATTGGGGGCTGGCCAATCGCCGTTTTGTACAAATACACTGTCACATGATTAAGTACAACTCAGCCGTGTGAGTTTTCTCACGATGTTTTCCTTTCCCTCACCGTTAACAACCATGACTGGGCCGGTCACATTAGCCGTATGCACCCAGACAGATTGGTGAAGATCGTCACAGGCTGGGTGCCACAAGACAGTTACCGGCGTAGGGACAGGCCGCGGCGGAGATGGGGAGACGATTTCAATAAGTTTTTCCCGGGATGGCCGTAGGTGGCACAGAGCTGGGACGTGTGGACTCAACAGGGGGGAGGCCCAGTAGTGGGACACTGTAGTACAGGCTGCATAAAAATAATGTCTTTAGAAAAGACAAATTGGTGTAGGTCCGACCCGGGACGTGGTGTTCTACCCACTGAGTTATCACAGCCGTGAACTATCAGAACAAATAAAAACTTTTTAAAAGAGCTTCTCAGAAATCAAAATCGGTATTATGATTACTGGACTTGAGAACAAGACTGTATTAATTTGTTTCATTATGTTATGTTTTAGTAAAGATACAGTAAATAATGTTTAATCAATTTTGGGGTCTTTTATGAATATTTCATGTCATAAAATAATAGTTCTTGATGCATGTTTTAAGTCTTTAAGTTACAGACCAGATTTAGAAACTATTAGCTAGTTACGGAAACGTCGTAAGTTAACATTTTCAGTAGTATTTTCTATTAACTGAAAAGTGTATAAGAATGTCACCTAGTACACAAGAGTTCAGCAATTAATCTCAGTTTAATCATCGAATTATTAACACAACAGCGCAACATCTAATCACATTTGCTGAGCAAACTGAGCGGAACAAACAGCGAGGACCATGTACTTTGAAACAAACTTTAATTAAAGGCCAGGATTATTATTAAACTGAACTTGTGAAAAAGTGGAATAAACTGTTATATTTTTTGTTTAGAATACACGCTATAATTATAGAAAATTAATACATACTTACAACATAGTGTAAAGAAAGAAAGAGAAAGAGAGATATTTATTCGCTGCACAGATGAGCAAGAGACATACAGTTAAACATAAAAAGAAAAATAGAAGCATTGACACAAACAACATTGGAAAAAAAACCATGAAAAAAATTATAATAATAATAGAAAAAACAATGTAATACAGAACGTATTTCAGAGCAAAGATAGGAAATAAAAAACTTGTTTTTTAAACCATAGTTAGTTAGGTATTATATTATTGCCCTGTAGTGACAGCTTAGAATGTCACTACCACTTTCTACCCATGAGTGTCGTAAGATGCGACTAAGGGTATGGAGGTTTTTTAAGTGGTTTTCGGGCGATACGGTTGGAGACCCATCACCAACGATACTTTATTTCTCCCATCTTATCCCATATCAACTTTCAAATGAGGCTGAGGAGTTTCTAGTTCTGAATTTCTGGCTACCTCTTTATGGGATTAATGGCCGTGAGTATATGTATGTATGGATGTATGTACTTCTACTATGATATGTTGAAAAGAAATAGTCCGTTCTACTAAGATTAAAGCTTCGCGAAAATAGAATAGTGAAAACAGTATGTTTTTAGTTTATTTCCGTAATTTCTAAGACTATAAAATGGGTAGATGGATACCGTAAATGAGTAAAAAAAAAACATATTTTAATAATTTTGTTCCATTTGATAGATGGAATATTCTGAGGGGCGAAGAGAGCTCTCCACAATCTCAATAAAAAACGGCTGTATATTTCAGATGAAATTCAATTATATATGAAATTTAAATTGTATCCATGTACTAAAAACTCAAACTCAAATGGATCGTATATCGGAATAATCAACTCCACTCCATAAAGAAGCCCTCAGTAACAGCGATGTTTTTCATTTATTTTTAAATCCTATCGTAGACCCATGGTTTAAGAAAAACAGATTTTACTCTTACAAAAAAAAGTAGCAAGATTGCTAGATGTTAAAGCAGCGTCTCAAATCTCGCACACACTAAGGAAAAAGACGAGCCTGCTCCGCTAAAACTAGACCTCAAGGCAACTGAAAGTTTTTACTGTAGATTTTCAAAATGGTAGCAGAGATACCAATACGTCTAATACTCATGTGATATTTTTGTCTCCAATTGTTCAGAGTACCCAAATTCTGTGTTCCACATCAATGTTATGGGGCGTGGTGTATAAGGTCTATCGCCGTTTTGCTCTAATACACAATCAAATTACTATATACAACGCTAACAACGCAACTTGTTGTGTTTTGCCAAGGTTTCCTCACTGTAATTTTATTGAAAAATCCATTTAATTAGTTACTAGATAATGTTACAAGAAAACGTCAAAACTAACAATTATTTAATGAAAGGAGTTAAAATTTGCTCCGTATAATAATAAAATATACACATCGAACCATCAACTAAAATATATTATAATAATATTATATATATATGCCTGCCTTAATAATAAATAATATATACTAATATTTATTATTAAGGCACTACGCCACGATTGAACGCATTAATATATCCTGGACAGTCATTTGCGGAACTCTCAGACTTCTTGCATGCAACTAGCGCTCATCGGTTTTAAAAAAAAATAAAAAAATAATCATTTATTTCAAAATAAAAAGATAAATCTTTGTTTTTTGAACGTCAAATTTTAACTTAATACTAAGTTTACTTCGGATTCGGAAGGTGTTTTGTTGAGAGAAGAACCCGTAAGAAACTCGTCAACACACATCTTTTTTTAACGTCCATTACAATTTTGGTGTTAGCCCGGAAACATCCTGCACAGAGCCCTGATGACACCAAGCCACTTCATCATTAATGTAATCATTGACATTGTAATAGGCTTTCGAACTAAGATTTTTTTTAACTGCTGCTTTGAATTTTGTTTCTGTTAAATTTAAAATGTCCTCAGGTATTTTATTATACATTTTTACGCATAACCCCATGAAAGATGTATTTACTTTTGACAATCTGTATTTTGGTACTGATATTTTATTGTTGTCTCTCAGGTTTCGAATATGTCTGTCACAATTTTTCACAAAAGAGGCCTGATTCTTTCTTACATACATAATATTTTCATAAATATATTGACATGGCAGTGTCATTATATTTATTGTTTTAAACAATTCCCTCAGGGAATCTCGGGATCTCAAATTGTATATAGCTCTTATTGCTCTCTTTTGGAGAATAAATATGGAACCAACATCAGCTGCTCTGCCCCAGAGTAAAATACCGTAAGACATTACACTATGAAAATAGCTGTAATAAACTAATCGAGCTGTCTGTACATCTGTCAAATGTCTTATTTTCCTAACGGCATATGCAGCACTACTTAGCCTGCCAGCTAGTGAGCTAATGTGGGGTCCCCATTGGAGCTTGGAGTCCAGAGTTATCCCTAAGAAAACTGTGTTATCCGAAAATACTAACTTTTCATTATTTAAAATTATTTCGTTATCAATGCACCTAACATTAGGTAATACAAATTTAATGCATTTAATGCATGGTTTAAGACAAACGTAAGTGCATCAAAGTTAAACTTGGTGTTCTTTGCTATTCTGTTTCTCATCCATAGTAAACGTGTAAAAAAAGTATTGAAGTGTGACACAGAACTTTACGATACTCTAATGTGTCAGTAACACAACGCCATACACATAAACGTGGCGGCGGCTCCATCACTTAAAGTGTTTTATCGTCCTTTGTGACATTTGCCTACAATTTACGATAAGCCACATCGTAAAAACACCACAATGGTGCACCGTAAACTTTGAAACAAAACAGACCTTATCACGAAATAGATAACATCGTTTAATTAAAACCGCATACGAGAATGAGAAGCGCAAATTATGAAAATTTGTTTGAAACGATCAACTCATTTGAAAAATTGCAACTGTAATGGCAAAGCATGTCCTGGATATATGAAAAAAATACCAATATAACGTTCTAACTATTTAATATCAGAAAAAAAAACACACTATTTAATTATATTAAAAGAAAAAAAACAAAGTAAAATTATTAAGTTACTAAAAATAACAATAATATAATAATAAAGTGGCTGAGGAAATTCTAATTCCTTAGCTCTGTCTATCCCTTCTAGCTGTGAGTTTATGTATGTATGTAACAACTTTTTATTTCAGCAACTTGTAGCAGGATTTGTTAGCTGGTGCATGCTGGTTTTCAGCCAGTACCAGTGACCCCGAGACCAAGACTTGAGAGTCGTTACCCACTCTAACTTTCATCGGACCATGGAGGCTAGAATATGAATGTACTTTCTCATGGCTACTTGATAAGCAATTATTATTTATAAAAGAGACTTATTGAAAAACAAATCTCAAAGGTTTCAATTTATAAGAAAAATAACTTTTGAAAGGTTTATAGAAAGAAACCAAGATGTTTTTTCCTCAAATAGAATTCAGCTAGCTGATATCTATTTAGAAAACATGATTGAGTTAATAAAGGAGAAAAACGAACGCTTTAGAAAGAACCATTTGCATTGGGTCGATGATCTATTTAGCGAGGAAACACTCAAAGAGAAACTGAATTTCTCTCAGTGGAATTCCGGTAACGAGATTACATAGAAATATTTTATATTCAGAAAATTATTGTCAATTTCTGCTCAATGCATACTTAAGTTAGACTGAATAATGTGTTTTCGTCAGTAGCTGTCATAGGTAGCGTTAAGTGCTATTGTATTCTTTTAAAAAATACAGTTAGATAAGCAATTTTTAAAATGGCGGCAATATTTTTGTAATAGAAAGAATTTAGCATTTTTTACGAAAATATGTGAAGATTTCAATGTAAGTTACATTATGGGACGCTTTTCTCCGTTTATATTTGTACTTCTATATTTGTTTGGGTCGCATAGCCGCATCAACTATTGGTAAGCTAATAATCATTTTGTATCAGTTAGTTAAAGGAATTAAATATCAAACCAAGTACTGGGAGTATACCAACATAGATAGGTATTTTTAACCGACTTCAAAAAAGGAGGTTCTCAGTTCGATTGTTTGTATGTATGTATGTATAATTGTCCGCGATTATCTCGAGTTTGGCTTAAGCTATTTGGATGCGGTTTTCAGAACAGTATTCGTTACATTTAGGAGAAGGTTTTAGTGCCTTAACCGACCAAAAAAAGAAAGGAGGTTCTGTGTTTGACCTGTATGTATGTCTGTTGGTCCGCGATTATCTCACGTTTGGCTTAAGCTATTTGGATGCGGTTTTCAGAAAAGTATTCGTTACATTTAGGAGAAGGTTTTAGTGCCTTAACCGACCAAAAAAAGAAAGGAGGTTCTGTGTTTGACCTGTATGTATGTCTGTTGGTCCGCGATTATCTCACGTTTGGCTTAAGCTATTTGGATGCGGTTTTCAGAAAAGTATTCGTTACATTTAGAAGATGGGTTAAGTGATTTAAACGACTCGAAAAAAAGGAGGTTTCTTAGTTTGAAATATAAGTATGTATGTAAAGTTATCAATACTAGACAGAGATTTATCAATGTATGTTAATAAAGTTTTTTTATTAGTAATAAACAGAGTTACTAAATTATTAAACAAAAAAGTATATAAAAACATGAATAAATTACTCTTAATTATATTGAAGAAAAAAATTGCAACATCATGTTTTTCATCCTGGTCATTTCAATCAAGGCTTTTTTGTCATGGGGATGGTTAAGTAATTTCTTTGAATCTATATCACTTAAAGCCATCTCATCAAGGGATTTTACACGACTCAACGCTACATATATATAAGAGTGTTTCTTCGCATTTGTGATAGGTGAACTTCTCTTTGCTCATCTGTTTCGGACGCTGACGATCTCTCTCATTCTCAAGGGCAAGCACGAGTTATCGACACGATAACGGTTAGAATGAGATGGCAGTATACGATACTAAGTAAGTGCGTAAAAGATGGCTACTTTATCCCACGCGATAACTAGTTTAAATACGGCTCGTGCTTGCCCTGCTGAAGTCTTTGTTTTTTTTCGATGGGTGTTTCGTTCTCCCTTACGCGACTTTTCCTTAAAGCATCCTTTGATTTTCTATCTAGGCCCGCAGGTAAACAAAATAGTAACAATTAAGCTAAAGTCATAATAACAAATATTATAACTACCTGTTAAAAAAACTATAATATAAACGGACAGTAAAACTTATCTCTAAAAAACTATCACAAATTCTCTAAAAAAACTCAGAGTGATTTAAGAACTTATCACTAAAAAGTATAAAATAAAAAAGAAAAACAAAAACTTCAAATTAAAAACTAAACAGAAAAATTAAATATTATTATTTTTTATTTAAAAAAGAACCGCCTTCAAAAATCCAACTGAAAAGTATAAAATAATTTTTATTTATTTTATTATGTACAACTCTATTCAACTTCTTCTTTTTGAAGTCGGTGCCAAACAGACAAATCCAAAATGAAAATTGCTACATAGAGAAAACCATACGAATAATAAATCAATCGATAGCGCCTCAACAACAGTAGGTAACACAATCGCGCTCAAAAATCAAGAAATTTCATCCGCTCGCAACGACGTCGCTTTATAAAGGATGGAATTGGGGGACAGTGAGCGGTGCTTAGCCTGGTGTGCATGCGTCGCACTCCGCAGAGAAATTATCATAATATACATGTCACCGTAAAACTGTAAATACTAGTAAATTATAATTTTAGATAGATAGCGAGATAGTAAACTAAAGTTAGGTTAGGTTATGTAAGATTATCAGATTTCAAACTAACGGAATTAACAATTCGACAGAGACATGCATGCACCAAGTTGGCACAACCAATACTTCTAACACTTTGTAAGAAGACGATCGAGAATCTAAATCACTACATAGTATAAAACAAAGTCGCTTTCTCTCTCCCTGTCTGGTATATAGGGACATCCTTATGTATACTTTAATCTGTAAAACTACGAAATTAATTTTGATGCGAATTTTTTTATTAATTGATTAAAAAGGAAGGTTTATAAGGATGACATACGCTGATGGGGTGGAGAACTCACTCAACTTAATATTCGTTCTTCTTTGTCATGAAAATTGGTTTGGCACCGACTTCAAAAAGAAGAAGTTGAATAGAGTTGTACATAATAAAATAAATAAAAATTATTTTATACTTTTCAGTTGGATTTTTGAAGGCGGTTCTTTTTTAAATAAAAAATAATAATATTTAATTTTTCTGTTTAGTTTTTAATTTGAAGTTTTTGTTTTTGTTTTTTAATCAAATCTTCACGCAAGGGGTTGGCAGGGGTAATAATACTTCTGAACACCACGTGACATTGTAAACTCTTATTCGTTTTCGTACCTAAAAATACATTTGAAATGAGTTAGTTTTCTTTTCATTTCACGTTTGTATAATTTCCCTAGGTTTTTAAAATTTCCTTTTTTATTTTGGTAAGGTTAAGAACGAAGCCTTAGTTACATATTTTTTATCAAACAATAGCATTTTTGTTAATAGTCTTCAAAGACACCAATGTATTATTATACATAGAATTTTAGTACAGCAGAGTCGAGGAAAAACGTGGTACCGTATTTTTCACATACCAGTTCCGTCACAGATTTAAAATAGTTCAGTGCATTTTGTATTATTCATCGTCATAGATAAATTAAAAAAGCTTGACAAGGGTACCATATTGTGATGCTATACTAGAAATAATAGCGCAGTGTCAACGGGCCGGCTCTTAAATGTCGCGGGGTTCCATACCCCCTGAGGTCGACTGTATGACAAATATAGATGTTTGCTTCTAGTTTTATATACTATACATACATAAATATATATACTCACGGCTATAAATCTAATGAAGGGGTAGCCAGAGCTAGGGAATTAGAAATTCCTCAGCCACTTTTGGAAGTTGCGTGGGGAAAAGACGGTGAAATAAAGGTTTTCGGTTATGGGTCTCCAACCGCATCACCCAAAAATCCCTTAAGAGCCCTAATACCGTTAGTCACCTCTTACGTACACCCATCGGAAGAAATGGGGTAGTGCTATTCTAAACCGGCACTACACAGCTGTACTGATTTATTAAGATATATAATTTCAAATTAATTAGGATTTACAATACTTAATTTAATTATTATTCTCGGACTAAGGCAGATTGTTTAAGTCCTATATCCTAGGGTATGCTACATGTACTAATACTTTTGCACAACACGAACTATTTTTGTGTTTATTAATGATTATTATTAATAGGATTTGTTGGAGCGAAGCTTCATTTATTACCACCCATTTATACTCCATTTACCGAATTTTGTATTTCGCTTATAATACTTTTCCTATACATCCGTGTAGTGCCGGCTTAGAATGTCGCTAACCCTTTCTACCCACGGGTGTTGTAAGAGGCAACTAAGGGTATTGGGGCTTTTATTGGATTTTTGGGCGACGCGGTTGGAGACCCATCACAAAAAACCTTTATTTTTACCATCTTTTCCCCACTCAACTTCCAAAAGTAGCTGAGGAATTTATAATTTAATTCCTTAGCTCTGGTTACCCCTTCTAGGGAAATATAGCCGTGAGTATATATATGTATGTATACTTTTCCTAAAGGGCTAGACCGATCTCTACAAACTTTGCATGATGATCATAAGCATCGTGTACCAGGTAGCGGCGGAGAGTTAAAAAAAAAGTTATTATTGAGTAATACTCACCCTTAAAAGTTTCCCATGTAAGTCTATGGAAAACTATTGCAAATAAAACGAGCAAGTACTCATAGAACTTTAACATGTTCAAATCTACGGAAGAATACCTTTAACTTCGAATGCCGAAAGCGAGGAAAAGTTTGTGCCACATAATATTCTTGACCTCTAAGAGCGTAGTGGTTGTTTTAACAGATACCATTTTTTATTTTGACCGTCTTTGCTCCAATTTTTGGCATGCGAAGCTGCAATGCCAACCTTGTTTTCTATATAAAATTTCGCTATGATTACTTACTTACTTATACTCACGCCCATTATTCCCATTGGGGTAGGCAGAGACTATCGATCGCCACTTAGTACGATCTTGACAAACCTGTCTTGCTTACCTTACAATCATTATTCTTCTCATACATGCTTTTTATTCTTCGCACTTCAGACCCCCGTCTTTAAACCGTCCTCTACTAACAATTCCATCCACATTGGCTCTATATATCTCTTTCACAACTTTATTTTCATACATCCTATCTATGTGCCCAAACCACCTCTACATGCCTTTTTCTATCTTGCATACTACGTCATCTTTCAAACCTACTCGTTCACGAATCACACTGTTTCTCACTCTATCTCACAACCTTACATTACATATACTTCTGAGGGATCTCATTTCCACTGCATTAACTCTACTTTCATGCATTCTGGCTCGACATCAGACCGTTCATGGCTCCAATCACCGCATTTCCTTTTTTACTCTCCTTTCAATATCTTCCTCACATTTTCCATCCCTAGTAAACAAACTCCCCAGATACACGAATTCTTTCACTTGTTCCACTTTCTTACCATTTATATTGTTCTCGCATTCTGTCTTACTTTCTTCTCTCTCAAAAACCATTGTTTTGGTTTTAACTGTTTATTTTTTATATCATTAAAATATTTTTACAATTAGTTAAATCTTTATTGATTTTCATTAAAAAGAATTATTACCACAATTTTATTATTGTGCCGCGTAGTGTCTGCTTAGAATAACTCTACCCTATTCCTACCCGTGGGTGATCGTAAGTGGCGACTAAGGGTCTAGGGGCTTTTTAAGTGATTTTTGGGCGATGTGGTTGGATACTCGTTACCAAACTCATTTATTATTACCATATTTTCCCCAATCAACTTCCAAAAGTGGCTGAGGAATTTCTCATTCCAAAGCTCTGGCTACCCCGTTAATGGATTTATAGCCGTGAGTATATGTATTATTATATATTATGTATGTAATTTTATTAATTTTACGAACTAACGATAAGGATATACAATTAATATTGACCTGATATAGGCTAAAGAGCCAGAATTACTCTAATAGCTATAATGTTATATTACTTAATATTTCCCGTGTCTTCCTGTTTGTCGGAATGCGATAAACTTTTAAACTACCTAACGGATTTATATGCAAATAAATAAAAAAAATGTGTACATTTACGATCCGAAATAGTTTTGGTTTTGTGAAATCCAATTTGTTATTCCGAACACGTTTTTGTCGAGTTTGCTAAGTCCGGGATAGATATGACAGGATAATTCTAATTGCAAGCCAGTCCGTCGGTTTTGGGTAGACAAGTTGACTGAATTTCATTATTTATCAAATTCAAAGAGATCCCTACATTCCCGTTATGAAATGAAACGTATCCCCAATCATCCTTTCTTGTGCGCTGCCTAATATAATTATGTCAGAATCCAATTAAAATAATTTACTTATCAAATTTTATTCACCATTATTTTCAAAAATCGCAAAGGGATCTTGTTATTGTTACCCTTAATTTTGAATTGAAGCAGAATTTAGTGAAGTATTTTTTTATATTTATCGTTACTTGAAAATATGATACGATTTTATTAAACTCTCAATCGGCTTATTTAACCGATGTAATGTAAAATCTACATAGGAATTAATAGAATCCTGGTAATAATAACATACATAAATATATTGACTCACGGATATATATCCCGGAAAGAGGTAGCCGAGGCGATACATACATACATACATATACTCACGCCGTTAATTCCCGTTGGGGTAGGCAGAGACTATCGATCGCCACTTCGTACGATCTTGGCAAACCTCTCTTGTTTCGTCTACATCCATCAATCTTTTCATACATGTTCTTTTATTCTTCATACTTCGGACGCCGGCCTCTTTGAGCACACTTTCAATTTGGTCCAAGTGTGTCTTTCGTGGCCGTCCTCTACTAACATTACCTTCCACATTAGCTCTATAGATACCTTTTACCAATTTCCTATCATCCATCCTCTCGATGTGCCCAAACCATCTCAACATTCCTTTTTCTATCTTACTTACAATATCATCTTTTACACCACACCTTTCACGAATCACATCGTTCCTCACACGATCACATAACCTAACATTACAAACTTTTCTGAGGGACCTCATTTCTACTGCATTCACTCTGCTTTCATGCTTCTTCTGCCACACCCAACATTCACTGCCATACATAAGCGTAGGAACAAGAACGGCATCATGCACAGCCATTCGAGCCCTTTCGGACACCGATTGACTAGACATTAGGCTATCCAATGCTCCATTAATCGCATTACCCTTTTTCACTCTTCTCTCAATATCTTCATCACATTTTCCATCCCTTGTAAACAAACTTCCCAGATATACAAACTCCTTCACCTGTTCCACATGCTTACCATCAATCG
The DNA here is from genome assembly GCA_963576735.1 of Bedellia somnulentella. NCBI lineage: Eukaryota > Metazoa > Arthropoda > Insecta > Lepidoptera > Bedelliidae > Bedellia > Bedellia somnulentella. The sequence continues at coordinate 4,512,600 of OY755186.1, read as the reverse complement.
CAATCACGCATTCTGTCACATCTTCCTGTCTCTCAAAAACCATCATTTTGGTCTTATCCACATTCACCCTCATTCCCTTTCTTACAAAAGACTTACATGCAATATTCATCATCTCTTGCAACTCTTCTGCCGATGATGCAAGTAGCACTTGATCGTCAGCTTACAAGAGGCATTTAATGATGAATCCACCCATTCTTAGTCCATAATCACTTTCACGCAACTCTGTCAAACAGTCATTCATGAACAAATTAAAGAGCCACGGAGAAGCTACACATCCCTGTCGGACACCCCTAGAGATTCCGAACCAGTCAGTGTTTTCCCCGTTTACTCTTACACATGAATTACGTACGGCTGCAGCCCAAGATACAAAAAAAACCAAAATTATTTAAAACTAATTTAATTAATAAAGATTACAAATTAATTACAACTAAAGTTAGTCTCTAATGCCCGATGGTTATGACAAAAGTGAAATATGATTTTCCTGGGATCGCGGCGCCGACGCTCTACTCTGTCGCTATGCAGCGGTCACGTTGCCTCACGTTGCGCTGACGCTGCATCGAACAAATGGAAGTTGCGTGTAACTATGAATTGAGGTCGGCTCGCTAGTCAGCATATCCCGGGTTTGGTTGCGACATTACACCTCCCTCCTTAAAATCAGCATTTATTTGAAGACTTGGGTTGAAAATAATGATGAGGGTTGTGGTTGATTTGGGGTGGTGCTTTTCTTCTTAGTTATCTCGGAGTATATGGTTGGTTGGTATATCTTCACGGGTTTCTTCTTAATACGTTTCATAGTGGCGTATATCGTACTTGCAATTAATATTATTCCAATAGCTGAATAAATGGGTATCGTGGTATGGTAGATACTGTTCGTCTGCTCGTGCCATGATGGAAATGTTGGTTGAAGTGCAACTTCCATGTTGGTTGAATGAAGACTTTTTAAGCTGATCGTCTTGAGTGTAAATGTGGAATTAGACTGGTTATATTTTTCAGGTTTAAAAATTGGTAAGTTTATGATTTTCAACGGCATGCCCTTTATTTTATCTTGACTGTTGGTTATATTGAAAACTGGAGTTTGAATATGACATCCCTTCGGTACGGTTATCAAGTAGCTGCCTTCTAAAGATACATATTGGTTTTGTGAACAGTATGAGTGAACTTTGGTTGGCTGCGGGAAGCTGAAGATATAGTGTTTTTCATCTAACTGCTCCATGGCTTCTGTCGTTAGAATTACAGATGTGAAGATACATGAATCGATAATATGTTGCGTTGTTATGTAACTATGAATACAGTCTTGGTGCTCCTGATGTTGATTCAGTGGTTTTTCGCAAAAGAATCCAGAACTGGTTTTCGGGCATTCTGCCTCAATGTACATGAACTCTTTGTCGTGAATTGCTATATAAGGATATGGAGGAATTAGGATATTTCCAAGGTAATTCGGAGTGAGGGAAAGTTTAAAGAGGTCGAAGATTAAAGGGAAAACAATCGGGAATTTTAGTACTATTACTAGAGACTGTAAATTAAAATAGTATCCTGTCTTTACTATCTCGAAATATTCTCTTAAATCTATATTAACTATCCTATCTTTCCCATATAGTAAGGTTAACCTATTTATCATAGAGCTAAAGGTGCTTGAATTAAACATAGAATGGTGCATACTATTAGTTCTAATAAAAGCTAAAACGTTTTCTAAATAAACTAACTCGTTTGAGACACTATCTATATTATCGCCTAAAATTAAAAGAAGTTGATATAAATGAGCATATAATAAACTGTTTGACTGCTGCTGGACTGTCGAATTATTAATTAAATTTATTGCTTTCTCGATTGAACCCTGATTAGATACTAAACTAGTTAGAACTTTGGTGTTTTCTGAGGTCCATTTTTTATTTATGCTTATTTGGTGATTAATCTCAGAAATAATTTTATTCTCATTTAATTGTATTGTTTTAAAAGCGTTATCATAACGAAGTGCATCATGAAAGTCCAAATTACCAGATATACTTTTTATAACTGTGCCCAAACCGTTGATGAGACCTCTCTTAGAGCGTTTACGCTCAAAAGTTTCCAATTGGCTTGATAAGTAATTTAATTTCAATCTTAAGTAATGGATGTGGGGTTCATACAGAGATACTACTTTATTATCTAATTGGGGTAAAAAGTTGTCTAACTGTTCATTAACTAAACTAATACTTAACCTAATAGAATCTAAATCTACTTCCTGTAAAAAGGAATGATAATGGGACACTAGCTTGGTAGGACCCAAGCTGAATGGTAAAATGCCAGGTCCATTTTGCAGGCTTTCAAATGTTATCTCCTCTGCTTGTACCAGGTTCAGTAACAGAATCAGTATCAGTGCCCTGCAACAAAACATTTTTGGGAGCTCTTTTTTAATCGAGATTTCGCGACTGGGCCCCTCTTTCTCTTTGTATAAACATGCATGGGTAAATCGGCTAATATTGTATCGTGTATATAACGGGGAGCAACTTTTTGGCGAATAGCGACGGGGTTTTTAATGAATATTTGTTGATCAGGATTATAGCTTGTTTCCGGTTCGCGATCTTTATTAATATTTTCGGTAATTTCAGTACGGCGATGAAGAGAAGTTTCGTTGAGAATGTCGTATACTTTTAGCATTTTCTCCCTATGTTCCTGTATATATTGCTGCATTAAATGTTCTGAAAGGTTAATATCGAAGGGATCTCTGGGATCGAAGTGGCCTGTAATAATATCAAGTGGTCTACATTTGGTAAAACTGTGAATAGAACTATTATAGCCTAATAACGCATATGCCATAAGATTTGTTACAGCTTCCCCTTTATGCTTTAGTTTTAGAACTCTTAAGTGTTCCAATATGGTAGAATGAAATCTTTCGACTATTCCGTTTTCGTTAGGAGCATAAGCTAATATTTTATGGTGATTTATATTGTGTAATCTGACAAATTCTAATAAACTGATTTGTTAAATAACTAACTGATTTGTAATTGTAATTAAATAACTGATTTGTAAATTCGGGACCTCTATCAGTGACTACTGTAAGCGGTAAACCATGATGAGTTGAAAATTGTAACAATGCTTGAATCACACTCACAGCTGTCGCATCTTTCAAATAATAAGCTTGAGCGTATTTGGAGAAGGCATCAACGATAGTGAGATACTTTTGCGTTTCTATGCTTAAAAGGTCAAGGTGAACAGTCTGAAACGGTTTTGAAGGAGGAGGCACTATATTGAATTTTTGCTTAATGGGATTACGGTCGTATTTACTTTGTCCACAAATAATACATTCATTGATATATTTAGTAATAGAATCTTTCATCTTAGGCCAATAAAATTTGTGTGATAGGGCAAGAAAACATTCGTTTATACCGCGATGGTTGGTTTTACCTTCGTGATATAATTTAATAATTTCCTGCTGTTTCAAGTAATCTTTTACATTTTCTATTTCCTTTATGGTTAGTAAAAGATTAAAATTTGTGTGTCTGAGTTTTTAAAATTATTCTGCAATAAAGGTATGACTGAGTACATTTCTAAGGCAGGCATTTCAATTAAAATTCCGGTTTTTACTTTAGGGTTAACAAATTCTTTAACGGCATTTACAAGGTCTTCCTCTAAGAATGATTTACGAAGTTGTATTACAGTTTTAGTATGAGTATCAAACGGCTTAGAAACAGTAGTTTTCCCTTTGATGTCTCCTACAATAATGAAGTGAATCTGCTTATAAAATTTATTAAGGGGATCATCAGTTATTGGTATTTCAAGAATGGGGTTTTCCTTGCTGGTGTGAGCTGTGGCAGTAGTTGAACCATCAATCGAAGGTGGTTTTTCTGATGGGTTGGCTATAATGGAGCTGGTTTCTTCATTGTATATTTCAATACGTGATAATGCATCTGCGTTTGTGTTTGCTTTGCCTTGCTTATAACACACTGTAAAGTCATATTCACTTAACTTGAGGCGCCACCTAGTCAGTCGGGAATTGGGCTCTTTAAGGTTCATCACCCATTGTAAAGGTCTATGATCTGTTATGATTTTAAATTTTCTACCAAAAAGATAGGGCCTAAAATATTTTGTTGCCCAGACAATGGCCAACAGCTCTTTTTCTATAGTGCTATAATTAATTTCACTACTGTTTAACGTTCGGGAGGCATATGCTATGGGTCTATCGGAACCTATAGTACCCTGGAAGAGGACAGCTCCTATGGCTAAATTAGATGCATCAGTCGTGAGGATAAAATCCTTTGAAAAGTCTGGGTACTGGAGTATGGGGTCGTTGGTAAGAAGTGTTTTACACTTTTCAAAACAATCGATATATTCAGTATTTAAGTTAATTTTAGAGCCTTTCTTTAAGCATTGAGTCATGGGCTTTGTTATGCGGGCGAAATTGGGTATAAATTTACGATAGTATCCAAGTAGACCTAAAAAACGTTTTATTTCGGTAGGGGTTTTGGGTTAGGGGTAATTTTTAATAGCTATAATTTTATCTGGGTTAGGTTTTATTCCGTCTGTACTAATAACATGTCCAAGATACGACGTTTCCAATTTAAGAAATTCAGACTTGTCCATCTGGATTTTGAAGTTAGATTCTCGTAGTTTTTGAAATACCTTTTCGAGGTTAACCATATGTTCCTGTAAGGACGTGCTAAACACTATTATATCGTCGAGATAAACTAGGCATATAGTATTTTGAAGATCGCGGAGAACATTGTCCATCACACGTTGAAAAGTAGAAGGACTATTTTTAAGACCCATAGGCATTCTCAAAAATTCAAAATGACCATGTTCTACATTGAAAGCAGTTTTCGGGATATCTGCGGGGTCCATTTCTACCTGGTAAAATCCGGACGCCAGGTCGAGGGTAGGGAAATACTGACAGTTACCCAATTTATCCAGCACGTCTGAGATATTAGGGATTGGGTACTTATCATCTATCGTTTTTTCATTTAATTTACGGAAATCGACTACAAGTCGCCACTTTTTCTTGCCGGATGCATCGGCCTTCTTTGGGACTACCCATATGGGTGAACTCCAAGCTGAGTCCGAAGGTCGGATAATACCTTGTTGCAACATTTTAGAGATCTGATCCTGGACTTCTTGTCTAAGAATAAATGGATATCTATAACTCCTAGTATAGACGGGTAATTCATCAGTGGTTTTAATTCTATGTTTAATCTTGTTAGTAAAACTAAGAGATTCGCCTTCAATATAAAACACATCGGCAAAGCGGGTGCATAGTGACTCTAAATTAATTTTTTCTTCGGCGTTAAGATGATCAGTGCGCAAACGGGATAAAACTTCTTTAGCTCGAGGTGTATCGCGATTATTTGAAAAACATTCTAAATTATATGTCTCGGCGTTTAATGAACAATTTAATGAAAATATGACATCGTTATGACTAGGATTAAATACTTCTACTATGGCTCTATTATTACGGACTTTAGTAAAACATTCTCTGATGTTGCAATTTGAAATGAGTTGTTCCTCTATGAAAACATCACAATCCTGAAGATATACTGGTATTCGCACTAATTTTGAAGAGTTGGCTGGTATTATTTCCTCATAAAGATTAGAGTTGCGTGATTCATAAAAATTAATTGGTGTAGTGTTATTTTTAGTCTTAAGTAATTTATCTTTAAAATCTATAGTTGCTTCGAATTTTTCCAATAAATCGGAGCCAATAAGTCCATCAAAATAGTCATGAAATTTATATATAAAGAAGGTCGAATCACCTGGAAACTGAAATTCAGGAAAATTTGGCAAAGTAATGGAATAGTCACTACGACTTACAGCATGCACATTACTGACTTCAAAGGGTTGATAATTTAATGGAATATTTGAAAAATATTGCTCAACTGAGTTAGGACTGAGAAATGATTGGTTTGCACCGGTATCAATAAGCAGCTTTAATGGTGGAGAATGAATTTGAATATAAGGCCTCTGCCTCTGAGATTGAAGGTTAATTTCTATTTTGGCTTGTCTAATGGTTGGGTCACTGGAAAATCCTGGGGTTGGGCTTCTTTATCGTGGCTATAATATTCATCATGCGAGTTGTCAGGTGGCATATTGCTAGAAGGAGAGTCAGGGTAGGCTACTGGATACTCGTGACTATAATCTAAGTTTTCATATGGATTGTTATAGTAAGGAGTACCATAGTCATATTGATCTGAATAGTTATCGTCGGAATAATTAGGCTCGTAACAATAATTAAAATGCATTTCTCTTGTTTTAAAATAATTGGATGGCGGAGGGTTTCCCTGCTTGTTCCAATCATGTCCTCTAATAGGTGCTGGTTTGGTAACGTAGTGGCTTACACCACTCATTGGTTGAGATTGGTTAAACACATAAGGTCTTTTATTATTCATTTGGAATTGAGGCTTCATTCTAAATACATTACTTTGGGGATTGTAATTAGGTGGGGGAGCCCGAAACATTTGTTGTGTCCGGGTCATGCCGGGGTTATATGGGGTTTTAAATTGATGAGAAACCATCTGAGGTGGTCTAGAAAATTGTTGTGTTGGGAATGGACGCGAAGGCCCAGCTATATCAAATGAGAAGGGCTTTTGCGGAATGAAATACTGGGGTTTTGGTGGTTGATTTAAAATGGAACTCCTTTTATCTAAATTATCGTTTCTTTGTTGTAAGTAAAGTGTATTTAACTCTTCCTGAACAAATTCGAGAGCCTTTTCGATAGTCTCAGGGCGCATGCATCGAATACGAGAACCCAGTGGCTCTTTAAGGCCTCGTAAATAGGCTTGGAGGGTTAACTTCTTATACAGGTCCCTTTTTGCCTCAATAGTTGTACCTATAGTTTCATGTAAGGAAACATATGTAATAGTACTAAATAAGTTAAGACAAGCTTCATAAAATTCTTGTGGACTGCGTTGTCCTTGTGTTAATAAAGCTAAATCATTGTAAAGAGCCGTCTCATCGCGTTGATCTGCAAAGTTATTTATTAAAGCCTTCCGTATTCCTTGCCAATCAGACGGTATACCATTGGAGTTAATTAAACGCGCGGCAGGGCCGGAAATTTTATTTAATATACCATTTAATAATGCACTATTTGTTAAGTCAGCGCCCGGTTTAAGAATATTGACAACTAATTGGTCGCAAAGTTGAATAAACTTAATAAGTATATTCGGGTTTCCATCAAATTCCGGTACTAAGCGAAGTGCCTTAAACACGTGGTCTAAATCCTCCATTTCTCTAAAAGAATCGTCAGAACCACTACTATCTAATGATATATCCCTATAGCTATCTAAAACTATACTTCTACTACTACTACTACCTATACTAGAAGACCCAGATTGTCGCGGATGGAAAATCTTGAAGGATATAAAATAACACGGGAAAAATAAAGTAAGGATGAGCAATCACTAAAAAGGTTCAAGTGTACTCACATAATATATTGGCTTCTTTTGTAGTATCAATGTCTGGATACTCCTGGTGCAGCACGACGTGGGTTCGGATACTCTGGATGCGACTAAAAAGCCACTCGGGCGGCTGTATACGGAAATCTTCTGAATACGCGACCCGCGAGTATCCTACCGACTGCGCCAATTACGTACGGCTGCAGCCCAAGATACAAAAAAAACCAAAATTATTTAAAACTAATTTAATTAATAAAGATTACAAATTAATTACAACTAAAGTTAGTCTCTAATGCCCGATGGTTATGACAAAAGTGAAATATGATTTTCCTGGGATCGCGGCGCCGACGCTCGACGCTGTCGCTATGCAGCGGTCACGTTGCCTCACGTTGCGCTGACGCTGCATCGAACAAATGGAAGTTGCGTGTAACTATGAATTGAGGTCGGCTCGCTAGTCAGCATATCCCGGGTTTGGTTGCGACATTACACATGCACTAGAATCCTCATAGAGTGATACCAATGCACGTATAAGTTGACTCCCCAAACCGAACTTGGATAACACCTCCCATAAACACTTTCTTACCACCCTATCATACGCCTTCTCTAAATCAATGAAGGAGCAATACACCTTTTGGTTCTTAGCTAAGAACTTTTCGGTGATGCTCCTAAGAGAGAAGATTTGATCCATACATCCCATTCCTTCCCTAAGTCCTGCTTGCACATCCCATGTTTTCTCATCAGTTTCATTCATCACTCTTTCAATCAATACCTTTGCATACAATTTACCGACAATGCTGAGTAGGCTAATGCCGCGGTAGTTTTTAGCCTCCTGGCGTGACACTTTTCCTTTATACAGGGGCACAATCACCGCCTTGCACTAGTCTTGCGGTACTTTGCCACTCGACCAGCACTTTTGGAAAAGGAAGTACAACCAAGAAGCCACCAACCCTTTACCAGCCCTCAGCATTTCGATAGTTATCCTATCATACCCTGCCGCCTTCCCTATTTTCATACTCTTCATTGCTTTCATTATTTCTTCCATACTGATCTCACTTTCACTAAAGGCACCCATCGCATCGTTCCAATCAACATTACTGTCGATTGGCAAAGAAACGGATGCATCCTCTTTTTCAAAGAGTCCCTCAAAATAGTTTTTCCATACTCGTTTCATGCTACTTTCATCCGTCGCCAATTCACCCTGATCATCTTTCACTACATTCACTCTCGTGTTTTGGGAAACTCCCTTTTCTTTCCGGACATATTTCCAGAACAACTTTTGGTTATACCGGAAATTATCAGAGAGTTTCCTCTCACACCATTCTATCAGATCACGCTTTTTCTTATCTATTTTCTTCTTAACCTCATTCTTAACTCTCTTATATTCATCTTCACTATTTCTCACTACATCATCTGTTACTCTCGCATCCATTCGTTTACTAGCTCTGACCGCTAGTAAATCTAACCAAGCTTTCTTCTTATCTTCGACTGCCTCTTTCACACTCTTATCCCACCAACTTGTTTGATTTTGACCTTTTACACAATCTACATACTTCCGTCGCACATTCAACCATTGTCGATTTGAGTACATTCCATACTTCTTCTATTTCCATTTCATCCCTCATCTTCACGCAACTTAGTCTATCATCCAATTTCTTCACGTATTCATCACTGATCTTTTCATCATCTTGCAATTTCTCCACTTTTATTCTCGCAAGATCCGTTGTTGACACTTTGGCCCTATGACGCCATCGCGTGCACAGACCTCTTACTCGGGATATAACAAGGAAGTGATCTGTGCCAACATTCGTGCCCCTATAGACTCTGGTGTCAACAACCTTTGCTCTCAGCCTTTCATCAACAATCACAATATCAATCATAATTCTCTCGTTTCCTCTTTCTCTTGTATACATATGGTTATCTTTGTGTTCAAACAACGTGTTTGTAACACAAATATTCCTCGCCAAACATACCTCAATAACTTTCTCGCCATTTTCGTTTACCCTTTGATCACCATACTTTCCTAAAACCTTTTCACAACCGTTGCGGGACACATCAACCCAGCCATTAAAATCTCCTAACATTACAATTCTCTCATTCTGATCACACCCATTCACAACATCATCTAACAAATTCCAAAACTCCTCCCTCTCGGAAAGTGACTCAGACATGTCGGAGCATACACACAAATTATGCGCATCCGGACAAGCCCTATTTTCACCTTTAGCCACAGGAGCCTTGGACTCACACATTCGTAACCTTTCGTACATTGAGCCATCCTTTCAGATATCAGAAGTCCCACGCCTTGGCAAGCCCTGTCGCTGTCAGCCACGCCTGACCAGATTGCTGTAATGTTGCCAAGTTGTGAAACCTCTTTTTCCTTTCGCTTCGTTTCATTCACACACAGAAAATCTATGTTTCTTTCATCCATTATCAAACATACTTCATCTAATTTTTCATGCATCCCTCCACACACATTCAACGTACTGAAGCGGGTCTCTCTAGCCGAGGCGATATAACCAGAAATTCCCCATTTGTTTTACTATAAGTATCCAAAGGGGAATTGGTTTGGTCAAAAAGAAATTTAGGTCAAATAGATGTAAAATAATGAAAGTCTGACCTGAACTGGATTTTAAACTTAATTTACTATAAAGCGATTTTTTTTGGAATATTTAATCAATCTTAGTAGAGCGCTGATTGAACTTTATTCATAACTGATTTCATTTTCTTCGCGTTTTGGACTTTGTGGGGTTTATGAAAATATCTTATATTATTTAAGTGAACTGAATTTTATTAAATTCCTTAACTTTTATAATAGAATCAGCTAAAAAAAATTTATCGATTAAGTTGATTAAGAAAGTGGCGATCGATAGTCTCTGCCTACCCCAATGGGAAATAATGGCGTGGGTATATGTATGTATGTATGTAAATACACAAAAGAGGTAGGCAGAGCTTCAGAATATTAAATTCCTCAGCCTCAATTTCTGAATTGAGCTGGTCTCCAACCTCCAAGCTCTTCGCCCAAAAATCATACAAAAAAGCCCCAATACTCTTAGTCGCCTCTTACGAACGCCCATGGGTAAGTAGCAGGGCAGCAGGTAAATTGATGGTCCTATTCTAAGCCGACACTAAACAGCTAATATTTAAAATTTACAAAATTAAGAAACTACAAAAAATATTTATGTAATTGCAAATCAAAGTTAATTCAAAGGTTGTAATTTAAACATCCAAGTTATGTCAAAAATACCATATCGCTATTATTTTATTTTTAAGAATACCTGAAATCTAATCAGATGTCTTTTACCATGGATACTCTTTTATATTTCTGAATTTGTATTGAGGGATTCATGTGTGGCAACGACAAAGTATGACTAGAATAGTTGTACTCTATTATCTTCTGTACACGACATAAATAAATAAATATATACAGACTTGTTATACACAGATCAAGTTAGTCCCAAACTAAATATAACTTGTATTTTGGGATACTAACTCAACGATGTATTGCATATTATATAATACACATATAAATAACATCCAAGACTAAAAAACAAGCATTTACGCTCATCACATAAATGATGCCCTCAGCAGGGACCGAACCCGCAACCTCCGGCCCGAGAAGCTAGTCATCTATCCACTCGGCCACGGCTGTCGTCAAAATTATTAATATATTAATCTAACGATCAAATAATCAGTTCAGCTCCAGTTGTTTCCTCTTTTGAGTAAATTTAATTTCAAACGACGACGGCGAATTATAGCTTAGTGGGTAGAACAGACTACTAACAGTATCGTGCACACGACTAATGTTCTAAGCCCGGGTCGGGCCTACACCAGCACGGCAAGCACGAGCCGCGTTTAAACTAGTTATCGCGTGGGATAAAGCAGCCGATGCGATTAATGGAGCATTGGATAGTCTAATGTCTAGTCAATCGGTGTCCGAAAGGGCCCGAATGGCTGTGCATGATGCCGTTCTTGTTCCTACGCTTATGAATGGCAGTGAATGTTGGGTGTGGCAGAAGAAGCACGAAAGCAGCACTCTGTATGCAGTAGAAATGATGTCCCTCAGAAAAGTTTGTAATGTAAGGTTATGTGATCGTGTGAGGAACGATGTGATTCGTGAAAGGTGTGGTGTAAAAGATGATATCGTAAGTAAGATAGAAAAAGGAATGTTGAGATGGTTTGGGCACATCGAGAGGATGGATGATAGGAAATTGGTAAAAGGTATCTATAGAGCTAATGTGGAAGGTAATGTAAGTAGAGGACGGCCACGAAAGAGACACTTGGACCAAATTGAAAGTGTGCTTAAAAAGGCAGGCGTCCGAAGTATGAAGAATAAAAGAGCATGTATGAAAATATTGATGGATGTAGACGAAGCAAGAGAGGTTTGCCAGGATCGTACGAAGTGGCGATCGATAGTCTCTGCCTACCCCAATGGGAATTAACGGCGTGAGTATATGTATGTATGTATGTATAAAGCAGCCATTTCTTACGCACTTACTTAATATCTTATCACTTATTTAAATTTTATGGCTCATGTTGTACCAAATGTCGACGCAGGGCTTAACGTAGATGTAGGATACTTCGATTTTAAAAAAGCGTTCGATAAAGTTGATGGAGATATTTTATTTGCAAAATTAGCTAAAATGGGTTTCACGCCGCATTCTCTAGAACTTTTCCGAAACTATCTAAGCAACCGAAGACAATACGTTAGTTATGGGGAGTACACATCGGAAGAATACCCAACAAACTCGGGCGTTAATCAAGGAAGCAACTTAAGCCCATTGGAGTTCCTAATTATGATAAATGATCTGCCGTCAGTCCTCCAACATTCAAGTTGCCTAATGTTTGCAGATGATGTAAAATTATTTCTCCCAATTTCTTCACCTGCGGATTGCGAATTGCTTCAAAGGGACATGAATAATGTTGTTAATTGGAGCAAAGCAAATAAGTTAGAGCTGAATTTAAAAAAATGTGAGGTTATTACATTTAGCCGACAGCGTGCACCTCACATTTATAATTATAAAATCAAAGGCGTAGAGTTGCGTCGGGTGCAGGAGGTTCGCGATTTAGGGGTTTATTTCACAACAAACCTTTCTTTTCGTAATCACATTGTTGACATTTGCAAGAAAGCGTTCAAAATGCTTGGTTTTATAATACGCACATCTCGTGAGTTTACAAATTTTGGAGCGATGAAGGCACTGTACAATGCTTTAGTTAGGAGCAATCTCGAATTTAATGCAGTCATATGGGCTCCACATGAGACGAAATACTGTCTCATGTTAGAGAAAATCCAAAACAAAGGGTCTCGGTCAAAATGGGCGTAACACCAACAGCGTTAAGATATATTTTATGTGAAAGCTAATGATCATAACTTAATTTTATACTATGACGGCGATTACCCAAACAACCGGAGAACAGAGATATTCAGTGATGTTCAAACGCATAGAATCCAAAACAATCACTCACCGCAGAGATAACACGGACAATATCGTGCAGTACTAGGCAAAAGATATCAATCTATTGGTTGGTAACCTAACGAATTACTGCATTCCATCCCTTTCTAACGTCTCTCACTCAGGTACCGAACAAAGAAAGCGGGCGTACGCGTCACTGCGCGTCAGTTAGACATGCGCATAACCCTTAAGTGAAAAGAACTTAGTTCATTTAGTTCCTTCACTTAAAAGAACTACTTCGCGAATGTAGTCCAGTAGTCCACTTCGTTCAGCGGCTCATTAGGCTCCTTCAGAGCCGTTGGACTAAATGAACTGCAGAACGAATTAGACTAAATGAAGAGATTTAGTTGGAAAGATGAATAACTTGCGGTTCTCGCGTTCTCGTATCTTTCTTATAACATTCGCTAGTTCGCGAATGAAAAAAATGATGCTTTTGATAATGTTTAATGAATGAGTCCCATATGTTGTATTACTTGTATTTAATTTTGCAGAAATAGAGTTATTTATCATGAAGTATCAGTAAGAATAAATATCTCGATTGTCCTCCATACTTTCCAGGCTTAGGACTGACAACCATAACATTACTAATATTTTCACTATTAGAAAATAAACATTAAAAATAACTCATTGACGGGTCTCGAACCTCATATTTATGTTTTTGTATTTGTGTAAACGAATAGTGATTTAACAGCAAACAAATATAGGTCTTAACACCATGTGTGGAGAGTTATTTTCCCCTGCGAGAGAACAGCAATGCATAAGTGAGGTGAACTAATAAGGTGTCAGTATTAGATTTGCGATCAAACGAATATAGTCCTTAAGACGATTACCGAAGATTTTTTTTCGCCTGACGGCAAAGTATTATTTAACCAACCTTTGTGTTTTTTTTGCAATAATACCCGGTCCATATTGGGGATAACAAGTATGTAGGGGTTATCAAGACGTGCAATAAAGTAAATTACAACGCATTTTATTACTGTTGGTATAACGCCCAGCTCCTATACAAAAATGCCCATGATCCTTTACACGCTTTCTTTATTTTAAAATGTATGGAGTCTACCCTTACTATCCTTTGATGTACCCTACATTGTTCGTGTTGGGTATGGTGGGGTACACCAATCTGGGTGTGAGGAGGGATCTCAACCTAATTGTTTATTTATTTAAAGTATTGAGAGGTTCTACACAGAACACCATCATAATGAGCCAACTTCGGCTGAACGTACCAAGTGGTGCGGCTGGGTCGTCTCCTAACAATTCCTGCATCGCTCACTAACTTACTGAGTGAGAGCTCTCTTACACGCGCAATAGTTGCAGTTAACCATATTGCCGAACAAACGGACATATTTTCCTGTTCCTTGGCTCACTTCACAAGCGTAGCTTTATATTTTTTGTGTTATGGGATGTAAGATCAATTTGTGTGGGTTATGTTTTTAACTTTTATTTTTGTACATATATAAATTAGTTGTATTGTCATAAAGTAAAATATGTGGGTTATAAACCAGCTATAAATGTATTGTCTATAATTGTATGTTGTAAAGTAAAATTTAGCCGAATTGGATTTAAATCTGTAATGGTTATGTTTATGAATGAATAAATAAATAAAAATAAATAAATAAATAAATATCGTATACTGCCATCTCATTCTAACCGTTATCGTGTCGATAAAATAGCGCTCGAACTTGCTATACTGATAATCTTTTCTAAAGACATGTGTGGTTTGAATATCATGGTTATTAACAGAGAGAGAAAACATCGTGAGAGAACCTACATGGCTAAGTTGTACTTGGCTATGTGACTTTATATCTATGGCTAAAGTATAGAATACTATCATACTGACACACATCACTACCCATACTATCAAATATATTCGAGAAATCTCAATGTTACTTCTATGCGAAAGAAAAACTAATTTGTGTTTAAACTTGTTAACATACGAGTAGTTCATTCAGTATATTTATGTATTCTGTATGATTGTTTATAAAAAGTAAAGTGTGCAAATATGTCAATTTTATAGTTTGATTATTTTATTGGAGACAAAACAATAATTTTATTTAGTTTTTTTAGCCTTTTTAAAGCATTTTTGTCCTAATTATCTGTACGAAATAAATGAGATATACTAGTAAATAAACTGGAAGTTTTCAAATTATGAACCGTTAGAATACGAAATAATACACAGCCTTATTCAAATTCTTTATGTGGCTCTCAATATAATTCATTCCTCTCGGCAAGAGGTGAGGTAAATTACTAAAGGTGTGAGTGAACTGATTTGAGTGAGAAATATACGAGAGATTTGTCTGTGTAACACTTTTAGAGCGGTTCTTCGAGCTGAATAATAATGTTACATTATGTCATAAACAAAATTAGCCTGTGAAAACATTATCGAAGTATATCGTGGTAAAGCACATTGGTTTTAGTAATGTGGTAGTATTAAATAACACTCATAATGATAACACTATAAAAATAAACGAGATCCCACGATGATACAATAATAGCGAAAATATCTTCATACTAACAAACGGTTGCTAATTACCTCTCACAAGATGTGAGTGCGCTCACATCCCGCAGGCAGGCTAATGAGTATTAAACGTATACTGGAAATTAATTAAATATTTACTTAGGCTTTTAGTAATAGGCTTTCCGCATGGAAACTGATTATTATTATTCCGTGAACGATATAACATCTAAATCGTATAGCCTTATCTGTTTAAGAAGTGTAATATTTATGCTTTTACAATTCTGTGGTCTCGAGTACATAATACGAGAATAGTTTTTATGTTTATTTGCCGACGTTTTTTCTATAAAAAGCAGTCTTGAATCATCATGTTTCTTTTTATTTACAAAGTTAACATCACGATTGCCATTCAATTTTACAAATTAATTTTTAATTAATAAAATTTACTTCAATAAACGCTTAGTATCATAATGAATGAAAGTTTTTTTTTCTTTTTTCTAATTATTTGCTACTACTTAAAATTTAATACTATGATCTAATGAGTTATTATGATAATTTTGATTTTACCTAAATTTACTAATTATGAACATGTCAAAATTTTACAAACACTAATTATGAACATGTCAAAATACTACAAAATTACTTATTTTCGTTTAAAATTATTCATAATAGAATATACTAAGTACGAGTAGAAAATTTATATGTAATTTTAAGAAAATATGTTGTATAAGAATTGCCTAGCGGTCTTTTACTTTATTTCGGCTGTAATTTCAATTGAGTATTTTCTCATTAAAAATGACATTCATTTCCACTTATCAATACACTATTTACAGATTTTTATCTCTTGTAACAACATTTTTATGAGTGAATTGTGGCCAAGAACAGCACTAACCCAACTCTTCCTATGAATGTGGCATTAGGCTAGTAAGGGAATTTTGACTTTTAAAACGTTTGTTTGGCGATATGGCTCGAGACCCGTCACCTTCTTAACTTCTTAAAATAGCCGTTACATCTAATATTGACTCCCGTGTTGCACGTTTTTTAAATTAACTGTCATTGACTATGCGTACACATATATGTAGTTTTCGAAAAAAGATAATATTACAATCAATCTGCTGTGTAGTGTCGGCTTAGAATAGCACTTCCCCATTTCTTGCGGTGGGTGTACGTAAGAGGCGACTAACGGTATTGGGGTTTTTAAGGGATTTTTGGGCGATGCGGTTGGAGACCCATCACCAACAACTTTTATTTTACCATCTTCTCCCCACTCAACTTTCCAAAAGTGGCTGAGGAGTTTCTAATTGCTTAGCTCTGGCTACCCCTTCTAGGGATTTACAGCCGTGAGTATATATATGTATGTATAATATTACAACAAAACGTGGCAAAAATCTTAGAATAATTCGGAAATAAAATTCCAGTCATGTTTTTTAAGAATTGTGATGTTCCTTCGTGATGTATATTTGCACTAGTTTGGAATAGTTGGTGAACCCGATCACGCAGTATTTACAATGTCTTCAATGAGATGTCACCATGTTACTACGTGACTTCCTGCGGAGTTATGTGGTTCACGGCAGTTGACATCTACCTGTTGTATATATGGAATACATTCTACGCATTTTCTTCGCAAAATAGGTGTGAAAGCTAAATACTAGACATAGTGCGGAGAAGAGATATTTATTGTAGAGATGTTTATCTATATAAATACATACATTCATAAGTACTCACGATTTTATATTATTTCTGATTGGGGTAGATCGCCTTTCTGAGCACATTTTTTTATCAATATGAATGTAAAGGCAATGAACGAACATATAGATGAGTTAGTTATGATAAAACATAAGTTCAAAGCCAGTGAACAAAATGTCGGTCGCAACTATGTATGATCCTGATAAATCTCTCGAAGAAGCTTAATTTCAACAATGATAATTTGGACATGATAGTCCAGTGGGTAGAACACCCGCCCGTGAAACAGAAGGGCGTGAGTTCCAATCCTGGGACGGGCCTACACCAATTTGTCTTTTCTAAAGTCATATGTGTGGTTAATTTATCATGGTTGCTAACGGTGAGGGAAAACATCGTGAGGAAACCCACATGGCTGAGTTGTACTTAGTCATGTGACAGTGTATTCGTACAAAACGGCGATAGGCCTGCCCCCTATCACGTGACTACACTGTCTAAGCAAAACGTGGGTACCTTCCCTGGAAACTAGATGGCGCTTGCCATGTGAGTTCAGGAGTATTGGTACCTCTGCCAACCCCTTCGGGGATTAACGGCGTGAACGTTTATGTTTATGTTATGTTATAATTTGGAAAATGACCTTTGATCACTCATATTTTGCTTACATTTCTTTTTGAACAATTTTTTATTTTTTACATGAATTTATATATAGGCAGTGGACAAACTCAACCGAGAAGAGTCAAACACGATAGTCTAATGGGTAGAATTACTGCACGTCAATATAGGCGAGAGTTCAAATCCCGGGTCGGGCCCTACATCGATTTGTCTTCTCTTTAGTCATATCTGTGGTTAATTTATCAGTGTTGTTAACTGTGAGGGAAAACATCGTGAGGAAACTCACATGGCTAAGTTGTACTTAGTCATGTGATAGTATGTTTGTACAAAATGGCGATAGGCCTGCCCCCTATCACGTGAGTACACTATCCAAGTAAAACGTGGGCACTCTGAACTCCGGGTGACAATGTCACGTGATGATCATAAGTATTAGTATCTCTGCCAAACCCTTTGGGGTTATACGGCGTGAACGTTTGAGTTGAGTTGAATTAAGTGATAGGTGAGTTAGTTATGAGTATAGCATGAATTCAAAGCCGATGAAGTATTCTATTGATTGCTCTTATTTACCACCCAGAACAAATATATCTGTTTGTTAAAACATTCATTTTACTGTCATTTGAAAACATAAAATTATATTAACTAAAGAAAACCTATATTACCTATATTAAATAAGTTATAAACCTATATTAAATAAGTTAGTTTTAAGGTAAGCTTATTTTGTGCATCTACCCAGATAACTATAGTTTACCGATCTCACCTTCCAAAGGTTGTCTGGAAGAGATCGCTTTTAGCGATAAGACCGCCGATTGTACCTCACTGTAAACTGTATGATAATTTCTTTTGTAAATTTGTGTTTTATGTACAATAAAGAGTTATTCTATTCTATTCTATATTTACCACGTCATATGTGTATTTGTCATACAAGTATATTCAGACAATAAAACCGGATTTCCAACAAAGTGAAATTCATTTAATTCCTATATTCGATTAAATATATTATCTTATTTTAATTGAAGTTTTACCTTTTACCGGTAATATGCTACCCGTATTTTAATAGCCGAGCTATGCTTATCACGTTTCCGGTACCATTTGCAACGGAGCTATATTTTAATCTTGACATTTTGCATTCGCTGAAATTGGACAGTTCATTTAAAACAAATTGTCTTTTAAAAGGTATCGTAGCATTGTATTACCTTATTTCCAGGCTTATTCTGAGCTGACTCAGGTGATAGTAACTAGAATTCAGGTGGTAAAGCAACTCGAAAAAGTGCCCTAATTGGTTTTAATATATCTTTTTTTCTTATTACCTACAGAAGAAATCCTATAAAACTTTCAATTCAATTGACACAGATAGTATTATGAGAATATTATTTATATTGAAACTTATTTATTTCAACAAACCTTTTAGCTTTAATATATTTCTTAAAACTTAAATATTTTGTTAATTATGAATACTATGTTGGCTCAAATTAATAATTGTAATAGATTACAATAAATTTACTTCTACAACTTCTAAAAAAGTGGCTTTAAACTGAATCATATTTTTCAATCACCATACATTACAAATTTACAACATAAATCATGCCTAACCATATTCAAATTTGTACGTAAAATAATAAGAAACGTGTAATAAATAATGTGGCGTAATGTAATTTGGTGAAAGAATAAAAGTATTAATAATGCTGCCGGCGGCGGCGGTGTAACTTGGACGTCAGTCGGGCCGGGGGTGGCCACCCTTCCTCCTGTAAGGGATTCTCATCTCAACTAGTCTTCTCAAATATTTTCCTTGTTACAAAAATATCATCCTCTTGAATTAGGCGGGTAAGTGATATGTTTTCCACAAACATAATTAATAATAGTTCTAGAATCATTTATCATAATGATTCAGCATGTTTCTCCCTAGCAGCAGTAAATGTAGTGTGAATTGGTGCTGAATCGTTAGAATATATCGATTAGTCTAAACGATTGTTATATTTAGTATTAACTTACTAGCTTAACAAATCTCATAGTAGGTGCTGTAAAATATTCTAAATGAATGTATATTTATTTTTACTGCTATTTTATATCATTTTTACAAAATAAGTACTCGTATGAAAAATGTACTTGAAACTTTTACCAATTTAAATTAAAGTATCAGAAGAATAGTTTGATTGTAGATACTGAAAAATTATAAAATTTATTCTTTATTACAAGTATAGATCTTTTCAAAGTATTCACCCTGAGCACGTATACACTTTTCCATACGTCTGAACCAATTGGAAAATACCTGTGACCACTCTTCTTTAGATACCTCAGAAATCTCGAAATTATAGGCAACCAGCGCATTTTCTTTGCTTTTAAACCTCTTCCCCTTTAGTTTTTCTTTGATTTTTGGAAACAAGTAAAAATCACAAGGCTCTAGGTCAGGGGAATATGGCGGGTGAGGTAAAATTGACACATTTTTCGAGTTGAAAAAGCCTAGTGTTCTGGCAGACGTGTGCGGCGCCGCATTGTCGTAGTGACAGAGAAGGTGCCGGATTCCTGACTTCGGTCGCTTGTCACACCAAGCTGATATTACTGTTGGAGCACAAACTGTCACATACCATTTGAAGTTCACCGTTCTTTCATTCTCTAGCACAACCGTAGTAATATGACCCGTTTTGCAGAAAAACGAGGCGACCATTTGTTTCTGTGTGCTTCGTTCACGTTCACGGCGACATTTCGTTGGAGTTGGCTCGTCTTCAAAGCACCATACAGTCGACTGTCGCTCTGATTCAGGATCATAGTTATAAAGCCATGTTTCGTAATCGGTCAGTATATCATATACGTTTTTTTTCCCGCCTCCGTTGTATTTATCTATCATGAATAGGCACCAATCGACCCGACGGTCTTTCTGCTCATCGGTAAGTTTATGCGGCACCCATCTCGAACAACGTTTACGGAGAGAAAGAAGGTCGTAAATTATGGTTTGCATTGCTGCTGATCCAATTGCTAGTTCTCGCTCTAGCTCTACATATGTAATTCGTCGGTTTTCGCGAATAAGTTTTTGGACTGCACGAACGTTTTCTTGCTTGACCGCGGTTGGCGGCCGTCCTGTCTTTGCTTCATCTTCGAGACATCCCCGTCCTCTTTTAAATTCAGTAAACCAATTGAACACTGTTGCTCGGGAACACACAGACTCACCAAAAGTAGAAGCCAAAAGTTCAAAACATTCTTGAGGCTTTAAACCTTTTTTAAAGTCATAATAAATCATAGCGCGAAAATCACGTCGACTGAGCTCCATTGTTGCAAGTGAATTCCCGCCAGATTCTCGGAAAAATAATGCTCATTCAAACAAAAAATAAATAAAAAAAAGTGGGTTTTATATTCAAATATGTCAATAAAAGACCGGCCTATAAGATGGTGTATAGCTTGCCAGCGTCAATTAAATGAGAAAACAGTATATAACTTCTATTGGCATGCCCCTCGTTTCATGTTGCTATATGCTATATAATAATAACATAACATAAACGTTCACGCCGAAGGGTTTGGCAGAGGTACTAATATTTCTGAACATCACGTGACTTTGTCACCTGGTGTTCAGAATACCCAGGTTTTTCATGGACAGTGTACTTACGTGATAGGGGGTAGGCCTATACCCTATCGTAACATATACAGTAAAGTTAGGGCCAGCGCTGACTGCCGGCATGGCATGGCATGGCATGGCAAAGGATTTCGGTACAGATATAGCATTTTTAATCTTATTACCATGAGCATAGAATTCATTTTACTTCATTTTGACACAACGATGCCGACGTTCTGTCCTACCGCGGCCTTCCTCGGCATCGTTGTGTCAAAATGAATTCTATACGCATGGCAATAAGATTAAAAATGCTGTATCTGTACCGAAATCCTTTGCCATGCCATGCCGGCAGTGAGCGCCGGCCCTTACACATATATCTACTACTACCATAAAAATTGGCTGAGGTGTTTTTTTATCGTAAGCTCTGGCTACCCCTTCTAGGGATTTATAGTCGTAAGTACATTTATGTATGGATAATTGAGGTCAATCAAAATTTAATATAAGCAGTTAATGTGATGAATTAAGCTTAGTGAGCAGTTCCTTAATGTTACTTCCCAGTAACCAGCTTCTCTTCTCTGCAATTACGATGGCAAATTATAAATACTTTAACTAAAGAGCTTATTCCATTTGTCTGAATGAAGACGTCTGAAAGCCACATAATCTGAATTCAGACTAGTGGAATAACGTTCAAACTGAAATTTGTGTAGTGGAATAACAAGCGTCTGCGGCATTACCTTCGAAGGACGTCTGAATTCAGCATCGACAAAGTGTAATGGAATAAGCTCTTAAGACAGTTATCTTTTTGTCCAGGGTTCATGAGTTTCATGACCGCAAAGATAATAGTTGACTACATATTTAAAAGAAGGGACAGCGAAAAACTTTTATTAAAGGGCAATAAAACGCCTCGATCTACGCCTAGATTTGCTAGGCTTTGAGTTGTTTTCTATACTTATTATGTGCAACATGAAACAAACTCCTTTATGGAATTGCTTTACAGTAACACAACACAGAAGACCTTATTATCTCACATATTAACAGTTATTGTTGATACATTTCCTACTTATAATCGAAGATAGTTATCATTAATATGGTAATTTTGACATTGCCTGGAGACAGATCTAATTTGATCTGTGTAATGAATATAAGTGACACATTTATACGTTAAGGTGATAGAAAATAATGACTTCCTAATAAAATGCATAGATCAGTAAAGAGTGGAATAGTAAGTTCGATGAACCATAAATTGTTTTCGAAATGTACAAATAGCTAGCAAACGGTTATTTTGGGTTAGCTAAGTAATGTGCTATTTAAAATTACTTATTGACTAATAAATAAAGAATAAATAAAGGAAAGAAAAATTTCGACACAGGCGGGATTCGAACACGCGACCTCGGGTATACGCCCCCGTATATTGGCAAGAGCGACGGGGGCGTATACCCGAGGTCGCGGGTTCGAATCCCGCCTGTGTCGAAATTTTTCTTTCCATTATTTATTCTTTATTTATTAGTAATAATCCCCACATGAGGTTTTCATGAACAAAAAGATTTAAATTACTTATTGACTCTTGTTTCATTTTATAAAAGTATACAGTAATAAAGTATAAAAGCGTTGTTTAATGATGTTTTTTCTCAGGTTGACAGTTTTTAATTACTTCAGATAACTTTGTTGCTGTACAATTATGTTATACTCTTGGTAATCTTGGAGTGCCGGCAATTTTTCTTGGAAATTTCAAAGTAATAAGATGAAGTAAGTAAAAAATGTAATGATCGATCAAACTTTTTAGTAGCTGACTTGTAGTTTCGTTAATTGGTAGCGCAATAAACTTTTATTACAATTGAAATTCGGCGGTAGAAAAACATCATCATATCATAGCTAATGTTAGTCACCACTGAGTTTATTCTAAAGATACATACATACATATAACACGGCCACAAACCCCTTAAAGGGGTAGCTAGAAGTCGTGAATTAAAAATTCCTCAGCCACTTTTGGAAGTTGCGTGGGAAAAGATGATGAAATAAAGGTTGTTGGGGATGGGTCTCCAACCGCATCGATAAAAAATCCCTTAAAAGCCCCAATACCGTTAGTTGCCTCTTACGTACACCCACCGGAAGAAATGGGGTAGTGCTATTCTAAGCCGGCACTACACGAGAGAGCCGGCAACACACGGTGTTTTGAGAGTTTGATATTATATCATACATTTAAAAATAACTTATATAACTTTTAAATTCAGCGTATGAAACTTATTTTGGAAAATAATATAATAGTTATGAAAATATCAGAAATACTTCTCGCTACATTCAATATTATAAATTAACCAAATAAAAGATATTAATTTGACACCAAACACAAAACAATATCTAAAAATAATACAAGTTGAAAACAGATGGCAACAAAAACGCAAAGTGCCTCAGCTAGATTCCCAACATTACCCGCAGGACACTGCTGTGGAGCTGGTTTTCTGGTAGTACCGCCTGTTATTATACCCCTGAATTAAATGATTCTATATCATTCCAAGGCATGCAGTTCTTGGGTGAAATAGCAAAAAGGATAAACGTAGGATATGATGACAATGCAACAATAATATTGAATTACCATCCAAAGGCAGATATTGCTTGAAGTGATATAACCGCCAATTGTTCCTAATTATTTCGTTCAATCATATTATTGCTGTAATGTTGTAATTTTAACGTGTAATAAAAAGTTTTCTATTTCAATATCACGAATATTCATTCATACATATTCTCAGACATTAGTTTTCACGGAAGAAGGCAGGAACGTGTTTAAGATATCCAATAGTTTTGATAACCGAATTATTGTCACAATTTAGTCAAAATAGCGTTATCCCAAATCAAATCCCTTCAAAAAGACACTACAATTTTGCGCAATGAAAATGATTAGGCGAAAAAGGTCAAAAATCAATAGGAAACCCTTGGTTGTGGTGTGTCGGCACGCGACCCTCCAATTTTAACAGCCCGAATTCCGCATCGGAACTTTACTCTTGCATTATTCTCAAAGGTGCCGCTTCTATGTCCGCACAACATACGTGATATCCTTAATACATATATCTTTAACAAAAATCACAAGCACGCATGCTAACCGCTATAAATCTCTAAACGGGTAGCAAAGACTTGAAAAATAAAAAAAAACCTCAGCCTCTTTTGTGAGTTAATAATAATAATAATAAAAACACTTTATTGTACATCGCAAAAAAGCAACAAATACAAAAAAAAGATCGATACAAAAGCCAAAGTACAACTGGCGGTCTTATCACTAAGAGCGATCTCTTCCAGACAACCCATGAATGGAAAGATTTGCTGGATTAAAAATATGTTCGGTAGATGTCCAATAAATTAAACTGATTTGCTTAAAAACTAAAATTATTCGTCAAACTATTATCTATCTATTTTAAATATTACTAAATATTTATAAGTTCTAACATACTTACATTTAGTATTCCATAAAATAAATAATATTCAATAAATACAATACATATGCAATATATATAAAGATTTTTAAATAAAATACATATATACATTTAACGACATATATAATAGAATATATAAACTTTTGTATGCAACACAAATAATATTATAGTGTTTCGGAGAGGAAGTGTTTTTTTTACCATGTTCTTGAAAATAGGGAGAGATTTAGCTAATCGCACCTCTACAGGAAGACCGTTCCATAGTTGTACAGCCTGGACGGTAAAGGAGGAACTATAAAAATTGGTGGAATGGGAAGGGGTACTCAACAAAAGATTGTGGTAAGAACGCAGATTAAGGTCATGTGAAGAGTGAAGGAATTGGAAGCGCTCTTTAAGGTAGGAGGGGTGGCAGGCTTAAACAAGATAGAGTACAAGAGAGACAGAGTATGTGCATTCCGGCGTAGACGAATTGGAAGCCACTGAAGTCATATTTACGCAGTCCGAAAATAAACCTAATACATATGTTCCGTACTGGAACAAGTTAGTTTATAATTTTCTTTATTAGGTGTGCACAAGACAACAAAACATAGTTTACATACTTTTTAATTCACGTTAGAAATAGATTTATTTCATGTGGCTTATTTTCTCTAACACTACCTCGTTGATGCGGGAAACTGGCAACATTGACGTCTGACGTCTTACAACTACATCCGTTTCCGCAAGTTAGTCTCTTTTTCTCAACACGCCGATGTGAATGCACACGTTCGTATAAAAGTTACCAGATAAATTCCGAATCAAGTCTATTTCCCGAACAAAGTGAAAAAGGACTGAACCACATTTATCTATGGACCTATGGTGAAAAGTGTAAGCCTGTGCTGTGATTCATCAATAAACTCTCGAGAGTTCGAACGCCACCCCTGCCAGCCACGTGCCTGGTAAGTGTTTAAAGTTTAAATAAGTCACACGCGGCTACATAAATTATTTTGATCCTATCGAACCGGATCCGATTTCATCTTTTGTTTTGTTGTCTTGTGTTGTGCAGTACTACGTACTCAGTAATTTCAAATTCATTTCAATCGTTTGAGTCGCCATCTTTGTTACGCAAAATGGCCGAGAACGATCATGTTTGTGAACAAGACATATTCGAAAGGGACTTGATTCTCGAAGAACTTAGGCGTACATTACAGTTTGCAACTACCGATGAGCAGCAATTTCGTTCGCGAACTATAGACATTTCAGCTCATCAGAGAAAGTTTACGAAAGTCCAGTGTAAAATAGAAAAAATATTGTTTAAACATAAGTGCTTTGATAAAGATGAACAATTAACTATTCGGAATGAATTTAACGATTTGTATTATGGCATCTTAGCTCATCTTAACGACCTTAAGCAAAAGGAGGAACGTGTCCGTCGCTCAAGTCGTATTTTTCTTTCATCGTCTGAGGCTCCTCAGCAGTGTCATCACAGTAAAACTTTGCCTACTTTACCATTGCCCTCGTTTAGTGGCGATCCTACGGATTGGCCATCATACATTGATTTATTTAAGTCGTTAGTGCATAGCAACAGTGCCTACACGGATGCCGAGAAGCTTAGGTACTTAATACTTACTGTAAAGAACGAACCTTTTAATCTTATAAAATCCTTGCCGATTTCCGAAGATAATTACGCCATCGCTTTAGAAATATTAATTTCTCGTTATGAAAATAAGCGAGTCATCGCGTCAAAACATCTCGATCGAATTCTCGACATCGAAAATTGCAGTGATAAATCGGTTCATAGCCTGCGTCGGCTACTTAACGTCTACCAAGAAAATATTAAGGCACTTGAAGCTATGCAGTTTCCCGTGGGCCAATGGAATTTCATACTTTTAAACATTTTACTACGTAAAATTCCAGTTGGTACTAGGAAGTGTTTTGAAAGATCGCTAGTGAAACCATCTTCTATTCCCGATGTAAACACATTGATCACATTTCTTGAAAAAGAAATTTCCGCTGACGAAATCATAAACATTTCCGTTGGTGGGCAGTCCATTTCACAACAAAATACAAAAGTGGGTAGTTCGCTATCAAGCCGCACTATCACGCAGCAGCGATCATTCAATGCATTAGCTGCAAACAATGTCGGCCTTCCTACTCGTCAAACAGACGAAAATCAACGTAGTTACAACGTAATTAAGAAGCAAACTTGTATATGCTGTGAAGCTCAACATTCGTTGACAAAATGTTCGAAGTTTTTAAATCTTACACCTCACGCGAGGTACAATTTAATTCAAAATAAAAGTATTTGTTATAATTGTTTAAATGTAGGTCACAATGTTATCAATTGCAAATCGAGTTATGTGTGTCGCTCGTGTCACAAAAGGCATCACAGTTTAATTCATTTGTCTAATCAAGCCTCGCCGGTAGTCAGTGACTCCGCTGTTATCACCCTCCCCCCTGCCAAGGTAGACCCAGTGCCGCCAACTCAGTCCGAGTCGAATTCTATTCATAATAATTGCGCTTCGAATTCCAATGCTCCTTCTATGCGAACTAGCACGGTGCTACTCTCGACCGCGCTCATCGATGTATGTGTTGGCTCTTCTATACTATCGACCGTTAGGTGTGTTGTGGACTCGGGAAGCCAGGCTTCCTTTATAACTGAGTCGTGCGCGCAAAGGTTAGGTTTAAATCGTAAGAAAATAAACATTCCAGTATATGGTATTGGTGATAGCGAACCAGTTAAACCAAAGGGTGTAATTTCGTGTTTAGTCAAACCCAAGGGTAAACAAAACCCTATAATTCAAGTAGAAGCTTTAATTCTACCAAAGTTGATGTCTCACATGCCGAGCGTACCACTTCCCCAGAAAGGGTGGACACATTTAACCAATTTGACCTTAGCTGACCCCGATTTTCGTACTCCACAACCCGTGGAAATGTTGTTAGGAGCGGATATACTATCCCATGTGTTATTAGGTAATATCGTTTCCGGTTTGCCTGGTTCTCCGATCGCTGTAAACAGTGTATTCGGTTATTTATTATTGGGTAAATTAAACTTAGATCCCGTGGTTTCGACTCCACCCCATGTGTGTTTTAGCTCATTCGACAATGACAATTTGCAAAGGTTCTGGGAGCTGGAGTCCCTTCCTGAGAAACGGAGTTACACTCCTGATGAAGAGTTATGTGAATCCCTTTTTCAAAGGACGCATACTCGCGATGGTATTACCGGCCGCTACGTCGTTTCTCTTCCGTTTAAACCCGATGCTCCGCCCCTCGGCGAGTCGCGGCAGACAGCCCTCGCGAGGCTTCATAAGCTCGAGTATAGGCTCGAACGTAATCCAACCCTCAAACGTGACTACCACGCGTGTATCCAAGAATATTTAGATTTAAACCACATGGAGCCCGTGACTAGTGATGCCGCCCTGGGCGCCCACTATTATATTCCGCACCACTGCGTGGTTAAAGAGTCCAGTGAGACCACACGTACCCGCGTAGTATTTGATGCAGGGTGTAAATCATCCAACGGAGTATCCCTGAATCAAGTGCTACTCACTGGACCCAAGCTTCATCCCGACATTGTGGATATCCTTCTTAAGTTTCGTATTCATCTCATAGGTTTCACATCAGATTGTAAACAAATGTATAGAAATATAGGTATGTGTAAAGATCATCTGGATTACCAACGTATCCTCTGGCGGAGTTCACCTGCGGAACCTGTACAGGATTTTCGTCTTCGTACAGTCACCTTCGGAGTTAGCTCGTCCCCGTTCCTCGCTCTGCGTACTATTCAACAGTTAGCTCATGATGAAAGTCACCGGTTCCCGTTGGCTGCACCTATACTCTTGGAATCTATATTTGTAGATGACGTGGTCGCGGGGGCCAATTCCGAGTCCGATGCCCTAGCGTTACAGCGTGAGCTTATTGGTATTTGCTCCTCGGCTGGGTTTGAATTAAGAAAGTGGCACAGCAACTCGCCGGCGATACTTGCCGCGGTTGAGTCGTCATCTCCTCATGGTGGGCGGCAGGAAACCGTCTCCGTTGCGCATCTCGAGAAGGATACACACACTAAAGTCCTAGGGTTACATTGGGATCCGCGAACTGATTGTTTTAAGTTTAATGTTCAGGTCAATTCTGAAAAATACACTAAACGGGCAATCCTTTCTGAAATAGCTAGGATTTACGATCCGCTAGGATTTGTGTCCCCTCTGACCTTATACGCAAAACATTTAATTCAATTGCTATGGGTAGCTAATATTGGTTGGGACGAAACCCCACCTATTGATATTATTAATTCATGGAGACTTTTTATTCAAGAGCTACCGATAATAAAATGTATTTCTTTTCCGCGTCACATTTTAGATAATACTTGTACCGTACAGGTGCATGGATTCGCTGACGCGAGTGAAACCGCGTATGCCGGTTGTGTTTATCTTCGCTTAACAAGTAGTGACGGAGAAATTCGTACTTACCTCGTTATAGCTAAAACTCGTGTGGCCCCTTTACGGGTTCGTCTAACAATACCCCGCCTTGAATTAATGGCTGCCTTATTATTATCAAAATTAATAGACAAAGTTATTTCAATCTACGACAATCGGGTCGATATGGATAACGTGTATGCATGGTCTGATGCGTTGATCGTGCTAGCTTGGTTACACCAACCACCTCATACTTGGAAGACCTTCGTCTCCAACCGCACCAGTGATATCTTGTCTGTTGTGCCCGCATCTCGTTGGCGCCATGTCCGTTCTGCTGACAACCCCGCGGACGTGGCCTCGCGCGGTGCACTGCCCCACGCGCTACGCGCACACCCCCTGTGGTATCACGGCCCAGCTTGGTTACAACGACCTTCTCATGCATGGCCGTCTTTCAATGAACAATTTGATACCAATGAAGAGAAGCGTATTGTTTCATCAAACGCGTCTACGACGATTAATACAGATATTGAGATTATACAGCGTTATTCTTCGCTAGGTAAATTAGTACGAATCACCGCTTGGATAATTCGTTTCTACAAAAAATGCAAACATTTAACTAACCACCACTCAGATTATATAACGGTTCCAGAATATAATGAATCCTTGAAAAAACTCGTTCTTTTAGTGCAACAATCGGTTTTTACCGAAGATATAAATAAGATTTCAAAAGGGAATTTGCCTTCTCAATCATTAAGGCGTATTACACCATTTCTTCATAGTGACGGTTTGTTACGAGTCGGTGGTAGGATTCATAAGTCACTCTTATCTTATGATAGTAAACATCAAATGATTTTACCAAAGAAACATACATTAACTAACCTAATCATAGATGATGCTCATGTGTGTTATCTACATGCCGGACCTCAGACCGTTCAGTACCTGCTCTCGCAAAAGTACTGGATAATCTCGTGTCGCGATATCGTGCGGCAACGTATACATCGCTGCGTTCGTTGCTTCAGCGCGCGTCCGACACCAGTGCAACCGCGCATGGGACCTCTCCCCGCTACTCGTCTGCGGCCCGCGCGACCATTTATTAAAACAGCTGTAGATTATGCCGGCCCTTTCTTTGTTCGCGCCAATAAGGTGCGTAATGCCAAAGTTATAAAATGTTACGTTTCAGTATTTGTTTGCATGAGTGTCAAAGCTATTCATCTCGAAATCGTTTCCGAGCTTTCCACTGAAGGTTTTCTTGCTGCGTTACGACGTTTCACTTCCCGTCGTGGATTATGTACCGATATATTTTCCGACTGTGGTACAAACTTTGTGGGTTGTGACAAATATTTGAAAGAGCTTTATGCCTTTTTAGGTAATTATTCAGTTCAAAGAAATTTACAAAAGGAAACTCTTCAACAGTGTATAACTTGGCATTTCCAACCAAGCCATGCAAGCCATTTCGGGGGTCTTTTTGAAGCTGGGGTGAAAAGTTTTAAGCACCACTTACGTAGAGTACTTGGAACTCGTACCCAAACGTATGATGAAATGCACACACTTCTGTGTCAAATCGAAGCGGTTCTTAATTCGCGTCCTCTGTCCGTGATGAGTTCGTCAGCTTCAGATCCGCTTCCCCTCACACCCTCTCATTTCTTGATAGGTGAACCGCTTACGGCCCTACCCGACGTTTCCTTGGTAGACGTTAATCCTAACAGACTTACGCGCTGGCGATGGGTTCAGCAATCCGTCCAACATTTCTGGAAGCGATGGAGTAGGGAATATCTTCACGAAATTCAACAAAGTCAAAAGTGGCTTCAAGACCGAGGCCCTTCTATTAGTGAAGGCACTGTTGTTATTGTACGCGACGACCACCTGCCGCCGCTGCAGTGGAAGCTGGCTCGCGTGCACGCGCTCCATCCCGGGACTGACAACGTCACCCGTGTGGTTACGCTCAAAATGAATAACAAATTTTTTAAGCGGCCAGTGGTTAAACTGTGTCCGCTACCTATTGAATAGAGTACTTTATACATATTTAAATCATAGTCATAGGTTAGGTTATATTTTCTTTTATTTTGTTAAAAGTTATATACTTTTAAGGTGAGCGGGTTTATGTTCCGTACTGGAACAAGTTAGTTTATAATTTTCTTTATTAGGTGTGCACAAGACAACAAAACATAGTTTACATACTTTTTAATTCACGTTAGAAATAGATTTATTTCATGTGGCTTATTTTCTCTAACACTACCTCGTTGATGCGGGAAACTGGCAACATTGACGTCTGACGTCTTACAACTACATCCGTTTCCGCAAGTTAGTCTCTTTTTCTCAACACGCCGATGTGAATGCACACGTTCGTATAAAAGTTACCAGATAAATTCCGAATCAAGTCTATTTCCCGAACAAAGTGAAAAAGGACTGAACCACATTTATCTATGGACCTATGGTGAAAAGTGTAAGCCTGTGCTGTGATTCATCAATAAACTCTCGAGAGTTCGAACGCCACCCCTGCCAGCCACGTGCCTGGTAAGTGTTTAAAGTTTAAATAAGTCACACGCGGCTACAACATACATTTTGTAAGCGCTCAAGTTTGTTCAGTTGAGTGAGTTGTGTGTTAAAACGATTATAAAAATGAAGGTCGTTGGTGATGGCTCCAACGCATCGCCAAAAAACACATTGAGAGCCCCAATACCCTAAGTCGCCTCTTACGATCACCCACGGAATAAAATAGGGTAGTGCTATCCTAGCAGACACTGCACAGATAACTGAAGGTTAGATTCAAATACTATATATGTTGAGAGCAGTATAAGTAATAACATACCTTTGCACCACGTCCTCTTGTTGATTTACTGTCGAGTAGAATTTTATGCCGCAAAGGTATTTATGGTGATCATTCAATGTCGTGAAAAGTAAAGGGGCGTTTGAAGTGATTTTTTGGCGATGAGGTTGGAAACCCCATCACCAAGAACGTTAATATAACAATCTTTTCCCACTCGACTTCAAAAACTTCCTTAGGAACTTCTTGTTGTGAAGTTCTGGCTACCTCTTTTAGGGATTTATAGCCGTAAGCATACGTGCATTTATGTGTTTCTTGAAAGCTTAGTGATAAGATAAGGCAGTATTTTTTACGCTAGTATATTTCTGACAGCTATTTAAGGGCATACATAATCTAATAGAGTAATGCGTATTTAATTTTACTAGTATTTGGTAAACTGCCAAATAATTATTGGGTTATTCAAGGACAAGATGATAGAGACTACTACTACTTTGAGAATAACTATAACTGCTCCAATCGGTACTTCAAGCTGGGGTGATGGGTCTATTGTATTAAACCGCACTCTTTGCATTGTCTCTTATGATTCCTACAGGAAGAGATTAGGTCGTAGTAATCTGAGAAACCACGAAACGGAAAATTATTTTTATCTCATATAGGTTTAACATTAAATCCCATATATTTTTCGGACCCTGATATGAATGGTTACACATCAGCATCGATTATAGTTTTCATTCTTAAGGCGTAGTGTAGTGATCGGCAAAGTGTACGATGAACGTTGAGAAGGGTTAGAAAACTTTTTACCTACATCATCATTGGAATATCAAGTTCTATATCTTTCAAATATTTAACTATTCTTGTCTTCCTATCAGCAGAATACCCTACGCAGAGATTACAGTGCAACCTATGTAGTATAATTATTAATTATTAAAA
The DNA here is from genome assembly GCA_963576735.1 of Bedellia somnulentella. Classification (NCBI taxonomy): domain Eukaryota; kingdom Metazoa; phylum Arthropoda; class Insecta; order Lepidoptera; family Bedelliidae; genus Bedellia; species Bedellia somnulentella. The sequence goes on along the minus strand of OY755186.1, from coordinate 4,480,000 downwards.
AAGTTAGTATAACATTTATTTGTAGAAACATATAAAACAAAAAAGTAAAAATATGTTCGATGTGTATTTTGTGTTGTTTCTGGATCCTATTTTCTTTAAGAATATATTATGAATAGATTGAATTTCCATACTTGCTAAAAATTTTACAATGTCCCTTTTTTAAATTAAATACAAAATAACTAAAAAATAACTAGGTATATGTGCTGCAAATCTCAGTAAAAATTATCTAGGATTTATTTTAATACGATAATGTGAGTGGTTTTTGCCTTGTTACACATTTTTAAATTTATTTATTTACATACATACATACATATACTCACGGCTATAAATCCCTTGAAGGGGTAGCCAGAGCTATGGAAATTATTTATTATGGAGCTATTTATTTACTTTGCACTTTATACCAGTACAATGCTACTCTGAATATCAATCTATCCATGATTTATATAAGTTACTCTGAAATCTTTCGACTTTTCTACACTGTTTTAAAAGGTTACTGAAGGAATACCATTTTTTTTCTAAATTTTTTATTAACAAAATATCATATAGTGTCACTTTGGTACAAAACAAACTTAACAAACAATTTGTAGCAACCAATTATCTGTATCATCTAAAACACATTCATTTATACAGACCTATAACAACCCACAAATTAAATGTACAATGGTATCTCCCAATAACAACCGTATTTGAACCATTTATTTCTTGATAGTACTTTATTTATAAAATTTACTTCAACTTGCTAAGAAATATATATTGGTATAAAGTTGCAGAGGTTAACTAATATAACATAACATAAACGTTCACGCCGAATATCCCCGAAGGGGTTGGCAGAGGTACTAATACTTCTGAACATCACGTGACTTTGTCACCTGGTGTTCAGAGTACCCACGTTTTGCATGGACAGTGTAATCACGTGATAGGGGGCAGGCCTATCGCCGTTTTGTACGAATACACTGTCACATGACTAAGTACAACTCAGCCATGTGGGTTTCCTCACGATGTTTTCCCTCACCGTTAACAACCATGATAAATTAACCACACATATGTCTTTTAGAAAAGACAAATTGGTGTAGGCCCGACCCAGGATTTGAACACTAGTCGCTTGCACGATAACCGAGTGTTCTACCCACTGGGCTATCACGGTTGGTTGTTGGTTAACTAAAATACATGTTAATGCGAAGAAATATGAGGAATGAAATGTATTCAAGGACTATGCACTACATTTGGTAGGTCTCACAGGTTGAATAATTATTAGCTACTAAATCTTATCATTATTTTTAAGACATAGGAAAGGTTTGTTTACTGTACTTCTATTTACATTTTATTTGATTATCTTAAAACAATATTATAAAATATGGGAATGAAAACAAGTTCAAAGAAGGTGATTTCTGGTATGAGTATGATATGGTATAAAGAACCTGAATTCCCATACATTCAAATCTCACTCTACAGTTAATATTTACAACTACCTAGTTGATCAAAACTCATATATTTTACATCTGTTGCGTACAACTAATATCATACTGAAGTAGTTATCTGTTCATGAGCTGATGCTCTCGTCTTCTACAAGAAGGTCGACATGATCCCCCTCGACTCCAGGTGTTACTGCGATGTGCCAGCCCTTCAGGAACGCTGTGCGAAGGTCGCAGCGTACTAGGACGATAACAACAGTCTCTTCTACAACACTCTGGATATTAGTGAGCGACAGAGCAGTAGCTTCTGTTTAACGGAGCAGCATATAAGTATGATTTTGGCAGACGTGGCGTGCAGGATTGACTTCGCCAGGTGCAGTAGGCAGTGGCTCCTCCCACGCTGCAGACGCACCACGGTGGGCCGGAGCGCGGCGGCGGCGGCGTCACACACGGACATGGCTCAATGATAGGAGGAGCGGGCGTCGAAATAGGCGCCTCAGGCTCTCTCTTAGAAAACCCCACAAAAAACAACAATAACGCTCCGATCCACGTCGCTGCCGTCGAAAAGTAAAACCCCGCTCTCGGAGCTTGCTCGTTTATATATCCGGTTACCGGAACACCGACTATAACCGGAATGGCTTCTGCGCCTTGAACAAACCCTAAAAAGAAACGTTCTATGAAGAAAAATATTCATTAGTATAGCAAAGAAAATTATTCATAGAAATTCACATAATACTTCGAAGCTTACCCCAAACTTTTGCAAAATGTTTTCCTCGAACTCGCTCCATCGTGAGCATTTTGATTGAGTACAGAAAACCGCCAAGACATAATCCATACATCCATGCGAAAAGAACGTATCCATGGTATCCTTCAACGCTGCTTAGTGCCAGCATAGAGATGACTAAAAGAAGTCAGGTTATAATTTAATGCTGTGTAGTGTCGGCTTAGAATAGCACTACCCCATTTCTTCCGGTGGTTGTACGTAAAAGGCAACTAGGTAAGTAATAGGGCTTTGGTTGGAGATGATTTGGCGATGCGGTTGGGGACCCATCCATCATTAGAAATTGCTCCGCTATTTTTGGAAAGTTGAGTAAGAAAAAGATGGTTAAATAAAGGTTGGGTGATGGGTCTCCAACCCCAACGCCCAAAAAATCCATTAAAAGCCCCAATACCGTTAGTTGCCTCTTACGTTCACCCACTGGAAGAAATGGAGTAGTGCTATTCTTAGCCGACACTGCACAGCACGTCTAATATAATACTAGTAACTTTATGACTTGGGAGTTAAATGATAAGCCTACTAAAATATAATTAATTATAGTTATTTCTTATATTCTGATTGTAAATTTGTGTTCATGGATACATGTGAGTTTAAGAATTTATGAGAAATTTTAAGATGACGATATTTGAAACCCATAGAAAACTTTCTAAGGTATGGATGTTAGAAAGATTTTGTGTGATAATGGCTTAAAGAATCAATAAAAAATCAATCTGAATGAAATGGTCAGCATACCAATGTGGAATGAAAAGTTACAGTTTTGCCAAATATAAAGCGAAATTAATTTTTTTTATCAATAATGTTAGTGTAGGACGAACCGAGTGGGACCTATTTGCATCAAATAGAAAATGTGCTCAAAAAGGCAGGTGCCCGAAGAATGAACTATAAAAATAAGGCGTAAGAATATGTATGAAAATGTATGTATGATTATCATTGTAAAATCTTTAACCGTTTAATAAATTTAAAAACCTCACCTATTCCAAGCATAGCAGTTTGAACAAGATACTGTTTCGAGACAAGGCACTGGGCAGAGGCCCGCACCAGCACAAGTCCAAACCCAGCACATCCCAGAACAGCAGCAACACCAAGAAAAGTTTGTAACAAAACTAACGCACTCTCTTCTAATCCTTCTTCGGATCCTTGAAGAGCCTGCAAAATGATTTAAATTATCAATTTTCTATTAATTTGATTCAAAACCATTTAGCTGTTAATAAAGGCGCTTACCAAGAAAAAGACCGGAGTGTAAAGACCAAAAGCCGCTAATCCCGCTGCTAATGACAACACTTGGGCTGGCCGGGAGCGAAGCGGACTGAGGTCAATTAATGGAGCTCTCTTGAGACCTTTCTTTTCTTTGACGTGCCATCAAGAGAAAAACTAAATAGTTTTCTCAGAATTTAGTGAGTAGCAGGTTGAAAAGTAATATTAACTAAAAAGCAAAGTTTTCTTGCCGCTAATGAAACCGCAACGAACGTTTGAATTGAAGACAAAGTAAAATAATTAGTCTCGCCGAAGTTTAACTTTTAGTTCAACTTTACTAACAAGATTTCGATTTAAAATTTTAAAAGGAAATGGAAGTAGTTTTAATGTTATGGAAATTTCAAAGAAAGTTACCTTCCTCCTTTGGTTTTTAAGATGCAAAATTGCTCGTCTCTGTGGGTCGTACAAGGAAGCACTTCTGTACACAATAGTGAGGAAGAAAGCAAGGACAAGAGCTCCGGGTATTGCTTGCAATCCCAGACGCCAGCCTAGTTTACTGAAAATATCAAATAAAATTAAGGAAATAATCCAATTTTAAATTGAGATTTTCTATATAGGATTTTAGTAGTTACCCCAAAGCTTTCTTATAGGCAACACTGAAAAATGCTATTCCAACTCCGCCACCAGTGTGAGCAACCAATTCTACGAATTGCCTCCTTTTGCGAAAGTACGCCCTAAGGACTAACCCTGCAGCCTCTCGGACTAGGCCACAGCCGATTCCAAGCACCACACCTGTAAAATTATAAAACAGTAGAATATAATAAATATTTAGAAATAATACGACTTACACTTAAGTGCAATGGGCGGTCTTATCTCTAAAAGCAATCTTCCAAACACTCTTTGGTTGGCGAGATCATTATAATGAGACTCTTGTTAGTTTAATGCCAATCTTTAGTCAGCCGATCTATAGTGGAAGCATACTATTTAGATATTAGTAAACCATTTTTTTAGAAGAGTACTATCAGTACTTACCATAACTAAGCAAAGTTTGGTGCAGTTGAGTGGCGAAAGAAGTGAAGAGGCAAGCTAGAGGCAACAACAGCCCACCAATTAGGGCTGCCAAGCGAGGAGATCGACGCCGCGCTGCCACTAGAGCGCCGGCGGCACTTGACACCCCTACGCAAAAAGCTTCGGCCCATACTCTGCCCATACAAATCTCTCTTCCAGTCAGTAATGTCATACTGTATCTTGGCCTGGGGTGGAGCAGCGAAAACAGCTATGCTTGAAGCAGAGAGATCCCAAAGATCCGTCTTGAAAGTCACTCTAAACAAACCATTCCGGCATCCCACAAAATTGCTATATCAGGAAGCTAAAGTGCTTTCTGTGCGTCAACTTTTTATATTACGTGCCTCACTCATCTACCACACCATATACCGAAGGTCGAATGAACCAGGCAAGTTGCTTCCATCTCGTGTTCAATCTATACCCCGAGCTAGAACAAAAAAAACCTTTGCGCAGAAATTTTTCAACTTTTTGGGACCTTATCTGTATGAAAAAGTTAACAAAATATTAAAAAAGAATAATCAAGGCAATTTTAAGTCTGAAATTATTAGCTATCTTCTTACCCTAGACTATGAAGAGACTGAGAATCTTCTAAAAATAACAAAACGAATAAACGAGTGACCTAACACAAAACCACAAAACTGACACGCAAACACACACACACTTACACACACACATACACCTACTCATTCATTATATAAACCTTATCTTAAATAATAAAAATGTATACATATTATTGTACTAATTCTCCGACCAGACAGATTGTTCCTGTGGCTGATTTCCTTATCCATCCTCAGTTTAATTCTGCTAACTACGACTACGACATTGCCCTGGTGTGGACAGCAGTACCGATCAGATTCAGCGACCGCGTTGGACCGGCTTGTCTGCCGCTGAAATACGCCAGCAGCAATCTGGCTGGAGTGGTTGTTACTGCTTTAGGTTGGGGCACTCTCTATCCAGGTGGACCCACTGCCAACACTCTTCAGAAGGTCAACCTCAACGTGATAAGCCAGAACACCTGCAGGTCCAGCTACAATACCCTCACTAGTCAACAGATGTGCACGTACTCTCCGGGACATGATGCTTGCCAGGAAGATTCCGGCGGTCCCCTCATATACACGGAGACGAACACCAACCGCATGTATGCTGTGGGCATCATCAGCTACGGGTACTTCTGCGACCCAGGCAGACCCTCAGTCAACACCAGGATCACGGCGCTGCTGAACTGGATCACCTCGAACACGCCTGATGCCCAATATTGCAATATATAGATTGATTTAATTGATTTAATACTGAAAAATACAGATATTTAACTCTACTTATTAGTATAATTATAAAGTTATATGGAAGTCTTGAGAAATAATTTGGTACACTATTGTTCATGAGTATGTTTATAGGTACATGACTGCTTCCACATGGCGCTAGTTACTTGTACATGTTCGGGTGCGTGCATGAACTATACGCATCGTGTAAACAGCGTTCAATATCTACAACAGTAACTTATTATGTCAGTCTACGAGATTATTTTTTTAGTGAACAAAAGATTTTAAAATAATTCAATTTTTGATAAAAATTCAGTATGAAAACATAAGTTTTTTTTATTATTCCAACCAAATTTTTCAAAAGATGTATAGTACAGTAGTTCAACAACAGCTCAACCAAAAATTCAAGACAAGGAACTGTGCCTGTATTAGTTTTTTTCTAATTTGTTCAGAAAAGTCCAATCAATGTACAATCTACCTATACAAAGTACATTACTTATAAAACCGTACAACAAAATCGAGATAACATGAACCTAAAAAAATGCTAACAAAGTTAACGGAAACCAATTGATCTCGAGTGTAAATTACATTAGTTACCAAGAAAACATTGAGTATTACGCAGCCTAAAGCAGTAATTCAGTGCTAGTGCGTCCTAATTGTGTTCCGAGTCCCAATTGAATGAGATATAACGACAGAAAACACATTTACCAGAACGTGACAGAATGCTGATTCGGGTTTCGCTTCTAATTACGGTGTTGGTTACCTTCCCTCGGATGAATGAAACTTGGACTACAGTTTAGTTAATTTGGGAGCTACTCACGTAATAACGTAGTTTTGTTAATATGAACCATGTTTCATGAATGAATCATATAGTATAAAAAAGTTGCTTGTTTAACATTTCGACTAAATTTGATAATGGAAATTAACAGCTATTAATCCTTTTTACTGTCACTAACTCATGTTTTCAAATTTTAAAACCTGGCGTATTATTAAAAAATGGCAGCATTTAAAAAAAAAAAATCTAAAGCAATACCTGTGCGATGATTCATTAATGTTATAACTATGCTCACAGAAAAGGTGACAGAAATATGGTTAAAGAAAATTCACTTTTTACCGTAGTAGTAATATATAACATCACGCCGATAAATTGTACAAGCTATAATAAGGTATTTTTCCCATATCATAAAATTTTCTTAGATCTAGTACCTTAGTAACCTTTCAAGTATATACGCTGTGCATTTAGTTTAATAACTACCAATGTCTTGATTTTTACTGAGTGATACTTTTTCAAAAGTTTTGATGGATTGAGTTTTTGTTTTCTTGGTTTGTCAGGGATTTGGGCACATTTCACTTAGGGGACCGGGCTTTTAATTAAATTCTTAATTTACAAAAACGAAACCTCCTTTTGTTTCGCTACTAAATTCTCCTAAAGAATCTTAATTATGTTATTCATCTTTTAAAATGATTTCGTATTAGAATATGATAATATTTTCTTTATATGCTACGTTTTAAAATAGGTTAATTTATTTTTATTAAAAGGCATAGTTTGCTTGAGAAACTAAACCTGCATATAATTTTTTTTATCAAAATTTCATACGTAAAGGTCAATTCGATAATATTTCGTACTTCATAATTTCTATTGACGTTAAAAGAAAAACTTTCTAGAGAACTTAAATAGAATGAACAAACTTGTAACTATTTAATACGAATTAATCGATTCCTAGAAGTTATACTACCAACCACAATATGTCTGTAATATGTTGCAATTTTACTTCAATATTTTATGAAATTTCCTAACAAACAACCGAGGAGAACCATAAAAAACATAGCGGAGTGCTGTCGCAACCAGGGTTTTGTCATTCAGCATCGTCACAGCGCGGCGCGGCATTTTTTATTCATATTTTTATGGACTGAGCAGTTTATGCCTTTCAAGTCATTCGCATACGAAAATATTCACAACAACAACAAAAGTGGATGAGGGCTGCTTAAAATTTAATTTGATTGAAATCGAAGAGGGTATGTTGTTTTCAAAGCTACGATTGACCCCTCCTGGGATTAATAGTCGTAAGTATAGGTTAACTTAGGTTATTGTTGTTCACAATTCCTTTTCTATCTGCAGATGAGCTACGAAAGTGCCCTATAATCTCAGTTTTGGAATCTCTATAATTATAAATCTGTCTTTTAGACCATTCTGGGGACGCTGATTTATTGAATTAATCAAGTCAGCTTCTCGGCAACTGAATATTAAGAAGTAGTAGTAAGGTTGGTTTAAGAGCGGTCTTCGTAAAGGCGGCGTAGAGGATCTGATCTATAACTCAGTCAGCTTTACACGAGGCTCTAGCACGAGTTAGTCAAACACAAACACATCAATAAATGTCCGAGTATCATGTTTATCTTCAGCAAGTATTAATAGTACATCAATATATTTTGACTTTATTTGCTTGTTGGTACTATCCACAGCTTTTCAGTGATTTATAAGTTAGTTTACTCTATTTATTTAAGCTATATGAAATATAGGGTATATGAAAACAAATCCAAAGCAAAGGAGTTATTGTTAAATATATATGTTGTATAATTAAATAATGCTTGAATTACATCATTATAATTAATCATCTGAAACATGTTTTGGATGTCAGGCCTTTTGTTAACATAACAGACGCCATAAAACACTCTGAAAACGTTCCAGACAAACGCAAATATCCTCAAAGATGCAACACCGAGACTGTTGGAAAGCCAGATTGTTTAACAAAAAACCATTTGATGCCATCTTACTATTATCTTGCTTCTGGGTACGGAGATAATGAGGTAGATTCTGTGATGATTGATAAATATGGAAGAATATTTTTTAGTTTTTGTATGTTATTTATATTTATGTATTCACCATTCAGATCATATGATTTCCCCAATTCTCCCCAACAGATCCTGCAATTGCCGATAGATTAAACAAATATATATATATATATATATATGTTAACCTAACCGTGATAGCCCAGTGGGTAGAACACTCGGTTATCGTGCAAACGACTAGTGTTCAAATCCTGGGTCGGGCCTACACCAATTTGTCTTTCCTAAAGACATATGTGTGGTTAATTTATCATGGTTGTTAACGGTGAGGGAAAACATCGTGAGGAAACCCACATGGCTGAGTTGTACTTAGTCATGTGACAGTGTATTCGTAAAAAACGGCGATAGGCCTGCCCCCTATCACGTGAGTACACTGTCCATGCAAAACGTGGGTACTCTGAACACCAGGTGACAAAGTCACGTGATGTTCAGAAGTATTAGTACCTCTGCCAACCCCTTCGGGGATATTCGGCGTGAACGTTTATGTGTTATTATTATATATGTTACAGCTTGTATTTACCAGCATGCTGCGCCGTAGGTCCGAGATGTTTGTGCGCGTACACATGCAGCGCTCCGTACGCCAGCTGCAGCCCCGTCGACAGCAGGTGTGCCAGGAACGCGGCGCCGCCCGCACACGATCCACCTGCATCATATATCTTTCGAGTATTGGGAGATTACTGGATCTTGAGCCAAACATATCTATGAATGCTAGCGCAAAATTGGAAGGCATGGAATTTGATTTAAAGTTTGTCGATTCTTTTGTAGGTGGTACGTGATTGTTTGTAGTATATTGTATTGACAATTTTGCATATTTTTGGAGACGACAACTTAATTTGACATATTGTATAATGTTGTCAACTACACTGTTTCAGAGTGTAATGAAATTGTGATATAACGTTGAAAATACTACAATTTATAAGATTATAGTGAGCAATCGTTCAGAATTCAAACTAAATATCAAAGCTATACAATTCAGTATTAGTAACTGTCTTCTATAGATTTAAATCATATATTGGTCTTTGTTTTGGGTTCCAAAAACTTAAAAATCAATACAGTTTGAATAACTTACTCCGATGGGTAAAGAAGGTGTTGGAGTCTTGATAAAGCAATTCTATCGGAGACTTCTCTTTTTTCAGAAAATCAGAATGCTATAATGTAAGCTTTTAATTTTCATAAATGTAAAATGCTAAGTTTTTTTATGTTCCAATATGGACAATGAAAACCGTGTGTTTCAGTTAAATATTTATAGATGCCTAATGATACGGTTGCCCTTTAAAAATATTTCTTAGACAGGGAAACTTTTTGATTTGATCCTCACAGCCCATATATGTCCCCACCAAGGGGCTCGAGTCCACCATATATCGGGTCTTAGTCCACCACACTGGCCAATAGCAGGTTAGCAGACTGACAACTACTACCGTAATAGCAGCAGGGACCGACAGCTTAACGTGCCCTCCGAAGCGCGGAAACATCTTAATTTTCGGATAATCAGGTGATTTAATCCTGCAATATCCTTCCGGACTGGGTTAATCCTACAAATTATATTTATGCGTTTAGCCCTCGGGGATCAAACCCCAGACCTCCGTACTTGAATTCAAGCGCTTAACCGCGAGACCACTGGGGCACTCTGGTTTGATAAGCACTTAAATGACTACAATAAAAATATTGAAACATTCTTCGAAACTTAGAAAAGAATTGAGAATAAAATAAAATTTCTATAATATATCAACAATTGAAGTTTAAAGTTATTCTATTTTATGATGATAGTAGAAAAACTGTCCTCATAAAATTAATCCCGCATTAATATTTATGAACTAGACATAAACCGTAAACATTATGTCGCGTCAACTAAACACTTACAAATCTTCTTCTCTTGGGAAATTTCAAGGATTGTTAGCGCCCCGAGCGTCTTGTCTGACAATTTATACTTGTGCGAATAAAAGATCTAGATATATTCTGTTGCAGAAAAATGATCTGCAATATTTCTGTTTTTTTTTCGTGAATATATCATAAAACTTCTCAATCCACAATTTAGTTTTTCAAAACAATATTTTGTTAAGTTTCGTACGAGATAACTAAAAGCTCAAGGGATATAAGTGATTGGTGGGCGATGGGTAAATTAAACATTTCCTACCCAGTCAAATGCCAAGTACGGATGAAAAGTTGATATTCGGCTTCAAATCTATCTAAACCAAATCACAATTGGTGGTGACCATTTGGTAAGTTTACATAATGTAAGGTTGTTTAAGCTTAATATTCATCGTTATTCCACGCAAATTAATAATTATCACAAAACCATTAAAATGGTACCTCCGGTTTCCAATTAAAATCACAAAACCTAAATCCTGTCCTTTATATCATGGAAAACAATGGAGCGAGATATCTTAGTCTGCGTTTCTAAAGTCCCGAGGATATACAATACTAGTGTGCCATATACAACTTTGATAAGGGGGTCGAGGTCTCGTTGTTAGTGAGGGACCGAATGCGACAATTTTGTTCCAAATGTTTACTGTATAAAAGTTAAATAAAACACCTATTCAAGGGCTGTAGTTCTACAATTTAATGTAGTCACAGACGCCACGTTTTGGGTTAAGTATTCCAGAATCGTTATTGGATCTAAATATCTACGTGAGGGACGAAACTTACATGAATTAATAGGGTTCTAAATTGTTTCATTGGTTTGTGTTGGATTCCAACTTTAACTTAATTTTGTGGATAGGTTATATGCGACTTTTTGAGCAATAAATTAATAAAGGTTATATTACGATCAGAGGGTATGTATTGTACATCCCTACCGTACCGAGGCAGGAACATAAAAATAAGTAGGTATTTAATGTGATAACCAAACGTATATAATATATATAAGTTAGAGTGTGATTTTGGCTTAAAACAAAATTACATTTATCAATATCTTTATCCCATCCCCTCAAAACAATGTCCGAGCAAAGCTACTAAGTATCCCCGATAGGCTGAGTGCGTCAAAACCCATAATTATCAATCTTGTATTCCACCGTCTGTCATCACGGCCATTTAACGAAAAGGGGCAGCTAAAGGTTCAGAGTTAGAAACTCTTCCACATTTTGATGTTCAAAGGAAAAGATTGTTAGATAAGCAGACAACCAGACCAAAAGATAGCTCAGTGGGTAGAACACCACTTGTCGTGCAGACGATAAGTGTTCAAATCTGGGGTCCAGTTTACACCAATTTGTCTTTTTTAAAGTCATGTGTGGTTCATTTATCATGGTTGTTAACGGTGAGGGAAAACATCGTGAGGAAACCCAGATGTCTAAGTAAGTCTTGTGACAGTGTATTCGTAAAAAACGGCCTGCCCCTTATCACACTGTCCAAGCGAAATGTGGGTACTCTGATCACCAGATGTCAAAAGTCTCAATACCGTAACTCATTTCTTACGACGACATCCTAAATCCGTGTACGTATATACGAGAATACCTTTTTGATATTTAGACTTTGCGTTTATGTAAGTCGGTATATATACTAGGAAAAACCCAAACATAACTGAATATAACAAACAAAACCTGATATTTGATTTTCCAATAAAATTGAGCGATTCCATGAAACGCTTCACTGGTTAAACCAATTAGTCGGAAGCTTTGAATACCAAAACAAATGTAAAATTTAGGTAATCTTTTTCTTGTTCCTACCTTACAATAAGAATCGCGCTTTACAATTGAATTATTTAAATACTACAAATATTTTACACTTCTATCTGTTTTGGAGTTGAATTATTAATAGTTTTGACCTAAAGAACAAGTGTTATCATTATCCAAGAGATCGCTGCAGCCCTTCAATTTGTATCAAGAAAATTTTTACGAAAAAACCGTTACTACTTACTGACAAACAAAGGGAAAACGTCTAAGAAGTATACTTACCATCGTCGTGGTCCTTGGGCCTGAATTCAAGATCATAAAAAGGATTTCACGAGAGATAAGTCCACAACACCAACAACGTGAGTACTGGAATTTGTTTATAAACACTGAACCACCACTGAACAGCTCCCACAGCACAACATAAAACGTATTATTTATAAAGAGATAAGGTCATATTGGAAAACGAGACCAGTTTCACAGATTGAAAACAAATTTTGAATTGAATCTAAATCCACTCATCCACTAATTAGCTTAAGGATCAATTAATAAATCGTCCTATTACTGCAAATACCTGCTAAGTGACATTTTATAGAAAATAATTTTATTACACCATCGAACTGCATTTTTCAAGCTTTATATGCTGGTAAAACCCTTTTTTCGACATGAACCTTGGATGCGAAGATGGGAATATCATAAAGCATCATTTTATCAATTTTCTACAATTATGTACTAGTAGAAACTGAAATGTCTATGATAACAAAATGTTTTTTGTTTTATCTCCACCCAAAAACTGTTATTTGATTTTAGATTTTATTTGCAAAACCGTTTTATAATATAATTTCCATTTTGTGTTCTGAATGTAAGTTCTATACGTACTTTACCGTTATTTGCATAAAAGTTGTTAAAGTGTAATATTTATTTTACGACAACCAAAATACACTAAACGTGTGTATCGTTTTTTACCAGAATATTTTAATATCATTATACTACATTATTGAACAGCTATAAAAAGTTACAGTGACTTAGTTGTTTTTGCCTGTAACTTTATTCCAGTTTTAACGTGTAGTCGTACAGGAAAAACCAGCTAAATGTGCTGACAAGCTTCGCGACGTAGCTAACCTCACTCAGTTGCGGCTCAAGCGCCGATGTCACAGTGTTGATGTTTGTAGCTGTCGTTAAAAAAGTTGTTTAATTGTTGTTTAAAAGCTAAATCTAATGATACTGAGCGATAAAAATGAGTACAAGAAGTAGAAGACTTGTTAAAATTGTTACGGGAGATAAGGACATAAATAGTCGCAATCAAACATAGAAATAAACTTGGATTTTACTCCGGTTCTGACGGACGAGGACATAAAATTCCTCCAAATAAAACTTCTCCAGAAAAGGTGCAACAAGTAATCGATCACATTTCTTCCTTTCCTTCAATGGAGGGTCATTATATCAGAAAACAGTCAAAGCGCAAATACTTAGAAAGCACACTTTCTATTAATAAAATGTACGAGCTTTATTTGGAGGAGTATGGAAAGGATAACCCTGTGTCTGCCATAACATACCGCCGAATTTTCTCCACTCAATTCAACCTGAGCTTTTTTGTTCCAAAGAAAGACCAATGCCAGGTTTGTAACAAGTACGCCTCAGCAAAAGAAAAATATAGAGCTGATCTAGAGGCTTCCTATAACGAACACGTAGAAAGGAAAATTTGCATTCGAAGCTGAGAAAGAAAGAGATAAAGAAAAAGCGGGGACTGATCCAGCTTTTCTATCGGTCTCATTTGATTTGCAAGCTATTTTGCAATTACCATGCTCGAAGATTGGTTATCTTTATTATGTGCGAAAATTGACTGTATATAACTTAACGAGAGTGCTTTACCCAACAATGCTTTTTGCTTTCCTTGGTCCGAGGTACATGGCAAGAAGGGAAGCGCGGAGATAAGAACAGTTTTATACCATTACTTGTCTTCTTGCATCCCGCGTCACGTCACAAGTATCTCTTTGTTCTCCGACACCTGCGGTGGACAGAACCGTAACCAAAATGTTGCAGCTATTTTGCTTTGGGCTGTTAACGAGATAGAGCATTTAGAGGTAATAGAACAGAAATTTCTTGAGTCCGGGCATTCCTATGTGGAAGCAGATTCCATGCACAGCAGTATTGAAAGTGCGAAAAAACACAAGGACTTATACTCAATGACAGATTGGAAAAACATTTTTAAGAGTGCTAGATCAAAAGGAGTCTACAAAGCAGGCAACAAGAAAGTGAAGAAAGATCCTTACAATGTTAAAGAGTTTAAGTACAATGAGTTCTATGACCTGAAACAACTTGCTGAAGCTACAATAAAAAACAAAACTAAAGACTGCAATGGGAACAAAGTTTCATGGCTAAAGATTAAAAAAAAAAATATGTAAAAGGTGACCCAAAAATCTACTTCAATTACAATGCATCTGAAGAGTATTTAAATTTTGATACCAGAGCAGTTGTACCATCTCACAGAAATGCAACTTCTCAATCTGGCCCACGATACAGCACAAGAAAAGGAAACCAACGCAACAAGTCCAATCCGAATTCTGTAGAGCCACCTGCAACTCCTGAATCACTCCTACGACATGGATTAGAGAAGTTGTACAATAAACCTTTGGCGATCTCTGCAGCAAAGAAAAAAGATTTACAGAGTCTTTGTCAAAACGGTATCATTCCGGAAGAATACCACGGTTGGTATCACGGGCTCCATTGTGAGAACGATATTGTCGACAGGGTTCCGGATATTGCAGCCTCAGATTCAAGCAGTGATGAAGATTGTTAGCTTTGAATAAAACTGACTTTACGGTTTTAATTCGCAGATTTATTTCGTTTTTTTCATGATTTTTACCGACGTTTCGAAGCCCTTAGTCAAACCTTGAAAATGAGCGCTGAAAAGGGCTTCGAAACGTCGGTAAAAATAATGAAAAAAACGAAATAAATCAGCGAATTAAAACCTTAAAGTGAGTTTTATTGAATGAGTAACATTCGCGTAAACCCAAGAAACAAAAATTGTTAGCTTTGTACCTCTTTGTTTTGTATTTTGATTAATAAAGTAGCTTGCTATACTGATTAAAAAATGTTTATTTATTTCAACCATTAATAGATACACCATTGTTACACATTAAATGTCCCTAATACAGTAAAATAAATTCATTAAAACCACTTTCTTAAAGAAAAACATTAAAAATGAGTAGAATTTAGTGAAGTTAAGATACTTTTAATAAGATATTCCAAAATTGTGTACAGGTAAAACCGGCTTTATTGTTGATGATTTTAAGTAAAATAAAAAATACTCGCCAATATACTGGTATTTTTGATTATTTTGTAGTTTGTAGGCATATGGTACGAAAACTAAAGCTTCATAAAATAGAAACATGTTCATAAACACTTAACTGAACGAAATATACAAAAATATATTTGTTCAGGTAAAACCTGCTAAGTGTGTGACAATTTTTTTTCAATCATGTTTTTATGGTCAAATAATTTCATTCTAGGTCTCTTCAATTAGTAAAATGTAAACTAAATACGATAAGGCTTAAGAGTATATAAAAACACTTAATTTTTTTACAAGTTTCAATAGAAAAAAAATTGGTCAAACATTAAAATGGCCATATCTCGAAATGAGATTTTTGCAGATAGCATGTATTTGCAGTAATAGGACGAAATAAACTCAGACAATTCCAAATAAATATTATCTACGCAAGCTCCACCTAGAGTATTCATCGCAAACTTATTTTAGTTAACTTGAAGAGAGGATATTGCCGACAGTGCCGACTTGCCTCATTGATTCATCGACTGCAGATTATTCATCTTAGTTCCGCCTGCTCTCACTAGATTGCACTAGTTGTGATACAAAATCTGAATTACGTTCCTACAATTACGTAAATCGCTTTGCTCAACGATAACCCGAGAAAAAACTTGTATCACTCCACTACTAGTGCCACTAAATTAGAGGGAAAAGTCTATTAATCGAATATCCTCATTGAATAATTATAACCATGAGCTGCGGTGTTTGCAACTCCACTTTAGAAGAAAATGACAGTGCCGGCATTAAATGTTCTACTTGCACATTAACCTTTCACTTGGCATGTTTACAACTCTCCAGAGATGAAGCAAAAAAACTTCGATCTCACCCCGCAAGCTTAATTTGTCTTAAATGTAAAATAAAAAACAAGCAAAGGATCAATGACAAAACCCCAGCCAGCCCTCCAGGGTTCCGTCAGATCATACACCCCGAAACGACCGATACAAATACCACGAACATAGAGTCCACACGAGACGTTCTATTTCCGGAGTTGCCATCTAACATTACTAAGGCATTCACATCCTCACTGGTAAAGTTGCAAGACACATTCGACCATATGAAAGCTGAAATGATTGCCTTTACCAAATCACTTAATTATACGACCGAACAGATGACTACGTTTCAATCCGAACTCACAGATATGAAAGCACAGCTTCAAGAACTCCAAAAATGCAGATCTGAGGTAACTTTTTTACGTGCAGAGGTCTCGGTGCTACGGGAAGAACTCGCGATGCGCGAACAAACCAGCTTCCTAAAAGACGTCGGGATTACTGGTGTCACTGAACACAAAAACGAAAACCTGGATAACATCATCAGCTCTCTCTCATCCCAACTGCATATTGATATGGACCCACGTGACATCGACAGCGTAAGGAGAATCGGGCTTAGAGGTGGAGGCGCCGGTGGAGCTGAACGACCCAGACCCATCATATTAACCTTAGTCAGAAAAGCCACACGTGACCAAATACTGAAAGCTGCGAGAGTGCGGCGAAATCTTACAACCGAATCTTTGCAAGTCCATGGTACTCCCCGCAGCATCTATGTGAACGAACACTTGACCAAAACCCACAGAATCCTTTATAGTAAAGCCCGTGCCAAGGGTAAAGAACTGAGATATAAGTATGTTTGGGTGAAAAACGGCAACATATTTATGAGGAAAAGTGAAACTAGTTCAATCCAACGCGTGACTTCGGAGAATACTTTAGATAAATTAGCTCAAAAAGATCTGAACCCCACTCAGTGCTCCTAGTAAGATGATATGCTTTCTCTTCTGTTTATTAATAAGTTTGTATATTCATAAGTTTTATAATGTAACTCTTGAGTTTATCTCTAGTTCAACTCAAAAAGTTATTAATTGTCTTATATGTATATGTGAGAACATAGAGTTATCTATCTTGAATAATTTATTTAATACTAACAAAAACAATATAAATAACACTTGCCTACTATATCACACACTGTACTCTTTCCTCCATATAATTGTTTTAACTGGGAGATTCGACCTTAAATCAATACTTAACTTAATAAAACTCTGTATTTGCTTAAACGATTCATACATTATTTTAATAACTTCCAACCATGTCATAAACTTTAACTCCGTATTTATAATAAGAATCTTTAATAATGGATAGTCTCGACTTGGAAAATGACTTTGATACAACGCTAGATATTAACTGTATTAAAATAAACTCTGCGGAGTCGTGCAAAGTTTTTCTTAAACCTAACCAATTTACAATACTATCAAAAAATTGTGAAAGTCTTGGATGGGGGACAGAAATGTATAGTGGTTTTCTTAGACTTATCAAAAGCCTTCGATACTGTCTCATCTTTAATACTGTTTAGAAAACTAGAAACACTAGGTATACGGGGTACAGCTCTCAGTTGGTTTAAAAGCTATTTAGAATTAAGGAGTCAAGTCACCAGAATAGAGTCATTTCAAAGTGATATTTGCCATATTGACTTCGGAGTCCCACAAGGGAGTATACTGGGTCCTACTCTATTTTTAACATACTTAAACTCGATCCAAAACGTTGATCTTGAGAGTGCGCAAATAGTTTGTTACGCAGATGACACCGCTATTATGTTTCATGGCCCAACTTGGAATGAAGCAAAGACTGCTGCGGAGAAGGGACTATCTAAGATGAAGGAATGGCTACAACAAAATTTACTAACTCTTAACACCCAGAAGACACAATTTATGTGCTTTTACAAAACAGCCATATCCAGGCCAGACTCTTTGTACTCCCTAACCATGCACAGCTGCAGAAATGGTGGAAGTGGAAGCCAACCTTGCGACTGCATACAAATCAACCGGACCAAAGAAATTAGATACTTGGGTCTCATTCTGGACGAACGTCTTACTTTCGAGGCCCACATAGGTAAAATCTCCAAACGAGTCAGGAGCCTCACCGGGGTCATGAAACTCCTCCGAAGTTCTGCTGACATACATATTATGAAGCAAGTCTATTATGCGCTGTGCCAATCCTTGCTTAACTATTGTATAGAGGTCTGGGGAGGGGCAGCTAAATCAGTGCTCATTCAGTTGGAGAGGGCGCAAAGAGCATTGCTGAAGACTATGTACCGCAAACCCATGACCCACCCTACGGAGGAATTATTCAAGCTAGCCGAAGTTCTCACGGTAAGACAGCTCTATTTCCAAAAAATATGCCTTACTATGCACAAAAATTTGGGTAAACCAACCGATTTGACTTTGCTTAAATCAAATCGGGTTCATCAATTTGTCATGCCTATCGTAAGTTCTAACTTAGCCAAACGCATCGGGAGTTTTGCATATGCTCACATTTACAATAAAGCAGTTAAGAAGTGTAGTATTAAAAAAGAAGACTCCTTAGTTATACTAAAATCTAAGTTGACGCGATGGTTAAGTTCTATGGATTACGAGAGTACAGAGTCAATAATAACAATTTAACATGATAAATTATACAACATTTACTAATAAACAATAATATCACAAAATTATATATATGCCTCAAAAATTTATGTAGGTCGTAGGTGTTTTCTTACCGTATTTATGAATATTTATAACACCCTCACTAACACACTAACAACGACTACGTTTTTATTTTATTTTTATTACTAATATTAAATTTGATTCTTTTATTTTTATATTATATATATGCACATGTAGGTATGTGTGTGTACCTTCTTCTTGTAGTGTTAATTTAATTTTATTGTTATTACTTATTTAAATTTGAAGCGCATACTCTATTATAATAAGATATTTAATTGGTTTCCCAAGATACAGGCTGTGCCTAGTTTGGGAACCCCTGTTAATGGACAAAGCTGTATTTCTTTTAATAAATGTATTTTTACTTTTACTTTACTTTTTACTTTAATCGTTCACCTACTGTAACTACCAGCTATACAATAGAACGACTATGTGAAAAAAGCATATTGTGTTTTGTTGCTAAAAGACCTAAAAAATAAAAGAACTAGGTAAAATGACTGCAGCCTTTTTATTTGAAAAGATAAGATAATGTGTGTTTAATATATCGTGGTTGTTAACGGGGAGGGAAAATGACGAAAGGAAACTCGCATGGCTGAGTTGTACTTATTCATGTGACAGTGTATTCGTACAAAACGGTGATGGGCTTGCCCCTATCGCATGAGTACACTGTTCTAGCAAAACGTGGGTACACTGAACACCAAGAATGTCACGTGATGTTCAGAAGTATTAGTACCTCTGCCAATCCCCTTCGAAGATATACGGCGTTAACGTTTGAACTCGACTGAGTTGAGTGATATAAAGCCATTCAATTAAACGTATAAGGTCTCGTTTTTTAAATCGATTAACATTTGATATTTTCATCGATATAAGATAACTCTTTAATTGACTTCACTAATGCCCGTAGCACACCTCCGCTCGAAACCATAACAACGGAACCGCAGTAATTTCGCCATGTCTTGTCCGTATGTAGGAGAAGCGGAACCTTCGCGGAAATGCCTGTTCTAACGCATAGATCTGACTATAATTCTATCTCTTTCCCCGCGCGATATTGTCGATCTGCTGCGACGCCATACACACTTCCGCGATCCGGCCGCCATTTTGTTACGGTGCCGTGTTGTTTTCGGCCATGTTTTTAGCAGTCGACAAACTTAAAAAGCAAAACTTACATTTTTTCATATAATGGACGTAGATTTTACTGAAAATTTTATGCCAGAGGTCAGAAATAGACCTATTCTATATTTACTAAATCATCTAAATATAATATTCATACTAAAATATGTGTAGAAACGATCTTCATGTGACTCTAATTCTTTACGTAACCGGATTTCTCCTAATTTCTTTCTTTGTTCATTAATCTCGTGCACCCAAATTCTACGAGTTTTACGCCTTTTCAAAGTAAAACTGCGCAAAATTATTTCTTCCTCCTCTGACTCTGATAACGACGACATTTCGCTCCAATTGTCTCAACTCAACTGACTCGCGTTGCGTTCCGATGCCTGTTCCGCTAATCAATCTACACTTGATCGCAGTGGAATTCCTACAGCGGTGAAGGTGTGCTACGGGCGTAACGGGCGTAACATTCATGCTTTTAATATGAAAGTTTTTGAATAGTAAAGGAACCACTGTAACCGGGGAGATTCATACAGAAATGGAACACCGAGTACTGCATTGTAACGTTATATTAACTTTAATACTACAATGCAAATATATATGTATAACGAAAGTATTAGAGAGCTATATTCGTAAGTGTAAGAGAGCTGTATAGTAACAGTTTAGAATAACACTACCCATACCTTAACCTGAGTATCGTTCACGACGACAATGATTAACGGTTAGCAATTCGACACACCCTCTTATCCTTTACTTCACAACCCTTGCTGAATTCAATGAAATATTGATTCTCGATCGCGAGTACCTTCTTCGAGATTCAAGATTTGAGATTAGGTAGCAGTATAGAAAGTTGATTAATAACACATGTCAAATAAAATTTTACATGCAAAACATGCAATCATACTTTACACACGCCATTAGTTTCAATATAATATTTACATAACATAACATAACATAAACATAAACGTTCACGCCGAATATCCCCGAAGGGGTTGGCAGAGGTACTAATACTCCTGAACATCACGTGACTTTGTCACCTGGTGTTCAGAGTACCCACGTTTTGCATGGACAGTGTACTCACTGTCCGTGCAAAACGTGTGTCACCAACCGTGATAGCCCAGTGGGTATAACACTCGGTTATCGTGCAAACGACTAGTGTTCAAATCCTGGGTCGGGCCTACACCAATTTGTCTTTTCTAAAGACATATGTGTGGTTAATTTATCATGGTTCTTAACGGTGAGGGAAAACATCGAAAGGAAACCCACATGGCTGAGTTGTACTTAGTCATGTGACAGTGTATTCGTACAAAGCGGCGATAGGCCTGCCCCCTAACATAATATTTGTTCCATCGAAACATAGATATACACACATTAGATAGCACTTTTGATCGTTGTGTTTACTTCATACTAGCACTAAGAAAATTAAACATCTGTTGCTATAAGACTTCGCACAATATTTCCGCAACAATCGCACTGGAGTTATTATTTTTAACTATAGTTAATACAAATGAAATCACAACAAGAATGTGTTCAAAAATAAGAATAATAAAAGGGTTTGTATGAAAAGATTAATAGCAGTTGACGAATCTTGAGAGGTTAGACGGTATTGTAGAAAGCGGCGATCAATGGTATCTTTCTACTTCAATAGGAACTAATGGCCTTATATATGTATATATGTTACACAGATACTTAAAATTAAGGAAACAAAAGTCCTTACCCCCCCCCCTCCTTCCGGGCAGAAGTGATGTTTGATGACCGCAGCTCGCGCTCTCGCAGCGCGCCGCCCGTGGACTCCTCCTCGACTTCCCAGCCTTCTAAGCAAATTTTATATTAGCATCTTGTTTAAGTAGCGATGGGTAATATTTGTCTACGCTAATGGGAGATTTTTGGTGTGAGTATACGTAGATATCATGAATATTTTATCTAGTTTATCAATAGAGATGATGAGCTTAGCGCTTTTAGAGTACAGTCGAACACATTTATCGCTGTACTGTACCACAGTATAAAAATTGTCGGTGAGGAGTTTCAATTTGATTTTGATGTTTTGAATTGTTTCCGTTGTTGTTAGTTTTTCTCCAACCGATGAAAGAAAACGGATAGTGCTACTCTCAGCCACTCTTCTATGCCGGCATTGGCTGGAAAACCAGCGTCACATTTGCCGAATTCTCAACATTTGTGGCACCAAGCTTGGCCAGTGACAAAGATGCATAGGGTGAAGTATATTTTGAAACGTTTTATTATTTTCAATTACGTTGTATGCTAAAGTAATTCATGCTTTTGAAATAGTTTTAATATAAAAAATGATAATGATATTGAAAAAGAAAAATGTTTTGATAATTAAAAATAAATTGAATAGCTTGCCGCTCGCGACTACGAACGCGTAGACTGCATTGTTTTCATCCAAATCAGCCAAATTTCAGTTATGAATTTTAAAACAAATCAACCTATTTTGGTAGCTTCTCATACTTTTTTATCTTTCAATTTTTAGCTTACCTTTATCTTTAAATTTTTATCTTACTATCATACAATCTTTCAACTTCTTCTTGTATCAGTTACCCACAAATCATTAAAATAATATATTTTAAAAAAAAATGTCGAGATATTAATTAAACAGTTTAACAGAAAATTCATGTCATTCTTGTTGCATATATAGATATATTTATGGCCATAAATCTCAAAAAGGGGTAGCCAGAGCTACAGAACTAGTAACTATTCAGCCACATTTGGAAGTTTCAAGGGGGGGGAGATGGTTATTACATATCGTTGGTGATAAGTTTCCAACCGCATCGTCAAAAAATACTTAAAAGGCTTAAACACCACTTTGTACCCTTAGTCGCCTCTTATGATACCCGTTGGTTGAAGGGTTAGTGACATTCTAAGCAGCATACATATTCATACTTGTTTTGAAAATATTATTTTTTACGTATTCAGGCTTCGATTTTTTGAGCGTATTTTCTGTTATTTTTTTCGGGAATACTCATTTTTTAACTTCTAAATTTCAACATCAGTATATCCAGTAAGTAGCTTAGTTTTTGTAAAGTTTACAACCAGTAGCTTTAATTGGTCTGTATCGAAGAGTCTAAACTATTCTTGTCCCCGTTGGAATTATGGAAAACCCTTATTTTAGACACTTATAAGTTATATTATGGTAAGTACCAAGGAACACACAAAAAATGTGGCTACAGACTTATTATTAATTATCCCATCGAAATTTCAACATGAAAGGGTAACAAACATATTAATAAGCACACACGGTTTGCATTACAATATAAAGTAAGATTCACATTGCTATGACTACATCTTTACATCAGATCATATATATCAGTGTGCTCAGTAATGTGAACTTCACAGAAATAATGCTAATGGGTACGATTGTTAAATTTGAAACCCTGCGGGTGTTTGTTCAATTTGGGCAGCACGCATTCGACTAAAAGTTTACGAAAGTTCCTCTTGAAAACCAGCCCGAGGCGGTAGGACGTTAGACGGTAAGAGTTATGAATTGGACATCGGTAAAAGTGAAATTGTTTACAAGCAGTGTATAGTAGATCATCAACAATCATCTATGTCAACAATGATTTGGAAACTTGGCACTAATTTGACAGCATAAGAAAAACCACACAATAAGATTACAATTATTAAAATTTGAAATAAAAGAATTGAAATAAAAATTCGAATTGATTAAAAAAAAAAAAACAAAATTCATTTATTTACCATAAAAGTGCACAATACAAATTACAAATCTTTTAATATAATATTCGTTATGTTGCTGCAAAATAACATTACCATTGGTCTCCGCACTAGGCGAACCTGTATCGCGGAGGCCGGAATTTTTACTACGTCTAGGGGGCTTACAACGATTTATTTATAGAGATGAATTATATTTACAATTAATGAATATATTCTTTCCAATTTTATGTTGATTCTTAAACTTATCTTAAAAATAACATAAAATTAAAATGAAATCGATTGAAATTAAATAGGTACAAATTGAAATTAAATAATAAAAATTGACGGTCACAAGTCGAATTAAAATTATTTTGGCTAGGTATGAAAGGGATCAGAACATCTCGACAAAAATAAAATTAAACCGATCTTGTTAAAGATCCTGTGTAACAAATTGTATTTTTTTAAATTGTAGATCTGATTTAATTAAATAAATTAAGGGAAGATTGGGCGACGTAACATAAAATGGTATGTGCGAACAATTTTTCGGCAATGTGCTTCAAGCAATAAATTTTTGAAAATACTTTTGTAATCTTTTATCGTATAGGTATGCTTTATCCTTTTGAATTCCTTATGTTTACACCAAAAAAATTACGGAAAAGGGTTCACCTTTCACAATATTTGAAAGATTTGTTTCATTTTCTTTTGTGCGAGGTAACCTGCCTGGTAAAATAAATGAATAAATTTACGGACATGCTTGCACATATAAATAACATTCAAGACTAAGAAACAATCAATAACTATGCTCCTCACATAAATGTTGCTCTCAGCGGGAATCGAACTGGCAACCTCCGGACCGAAAAGATAGTGACCTATCCACTCTGCCACGGACCGATAGGCGACTAAGCTAATTCTTATCAGACCTGTCATAAGTCCCAAATTTTAGTTATAAATAATAGGTATCACGGAAATAGTATTAGAAAATACCATTTAGCTTATGGTTTGAAAAAATAGGCACATGAAGATATTTTACATTAATGTTCGCATGCAACTTGGCTTAGAAACTCTTACAGCATTGTCAAAATTACTTACGCTGCAAGGGAAGTAAACACTCATACAGCTTACAATAACTATTTTCAATGCAATATTGAAACAAAATTATTCATTTCAAGCTAACTTTTTTATTACTTAGCTATCACATAAGTAAAATAAAGAAAAAGATCTTTAAAACCACATTTGTAGTCATCATATAGATTTCAAAATAAATAACAGTATTGAATTCCGTACTTCACTTCTATATCAAACTTCGCAAAGACGTGCCGTTCCACAAACATCAAATGTATCTGCAAATTTGTTCCCGTTCCGTTTGATCGGATCAAACCAAAGTACTTTACTCAAGTAATTCTAGCTCAACGATATTAGGACACACCGGTCACATGAACTGCGAGTACTAGCTAGTTGTATAGTCCATTGCTTTCAAATTTAATACTTAAACATGTTTCAGTTGTCATCCTATACTACTATATTTAAGTTAAGTTAAATTAAGTTTAAACCAACTGTTTGCATGCGCCACCTAAATTTGGACTGTTAATAATTTTTGCCCGCCAATACACAGGTTACGCGCCTAGTGTAGAGACCACTGTATAACTATGTATTTACCGTTTTTTGAAATAAATAATATTTGTATTTGTTGTTGTATTTTATATGATTTACATTAATTTGAATACCTCCTGTGTTAACATTTACTAGTTCTGCGACATTTTTCCCTTACCTTTTGAAATTTTAGACCAATAGATCACTAATATAAATTAAAAGCCCTATTTCCTGTACCATTTTAAGACACATTTTATTTATTTATTTGAAATAACTTTTTTATCACGTACCAATTAACATTGTTATTTTGTAATTCAACCATGATTCAATACAAGTATTCGATCACATAGATTTGAATATAAATTGCAATATATAACTATACACTACGCTTCTATATCTAATTTCGCAAAGACAAAAAATAACAAAGACTACAAGTTCCACAAATATTCAAATGCATCTGCAAACTTGTTCCCGTTCCTTTAGATCGGATCGAACCAAAGTACTTTACTCAAGTAATTCTAAGCTCAACGATGTTAGCACACACCTGTCACGTGAACTGCGAGTACTAGCTAGATGTAATGCATTGCTTTCAACGGACCTAGTACTTTTAACATTTTATTGTGTTTCATTTGTTGCTTCAAACTTCTTTTAAAGTATCTTATTTGGTTTTTATTATGATAAATCAGTGAAGAGAACCATTATCTCTATGATGTGAAACATGGGTTAACATACTTAGTAGGGCCTACAAAGTAATGTGTTTTTTATTAAGTCTTTTACGTAGTTAATTTATCAAGGTTGTGAAATGAGAGGGAAAACATAATTAATTCACTTGACTAACTTGTACTTACCTAACCCAAAATATACCTAACCTAAAACAGGTAATATTTCTTTGTAATCACTGTCAACGTCCACCTCATAGATTTAAATATAAATGGCAATACATAATCCCATACTACGCCTATAGTCTCATATTTGGTTAGTTTATCATAGTTGTCGACTGTCAGGGTAAACATCACCGTGAGGAAACCCACATGGCTGAGTTATATTCACCTAACCTTACCAAAATACAAGTTACTTATCTTTTGAATTAATAATTATACAAAAACTCCGTATTATTTCTTTGTTGCCACACTTGTTGTCAACTACTTAGATATTAATACAAACGGTAATATATAATCCCATACTACGCTTCTATATCAAACTTCGCAAAAACCTGCCGTTCCATAAACATTAAATGCATCTGCAAATTGTAATCCGTGAATGGTGTTGTGTAAAAGTTGATATTGTAAAAAATAAAGAAAGGAATGGGCACATGGAGAGGTTTTGTGAAAAAGATCTATAGAGCCAATGTTGAAGGTAATTTTAGTAGAGGACGATCACGGAGGACTCACCTGGACCAAATAGAATAGAGAGTGTGCTCAAAAAAGCAGGTGTCCGAAGTATGAAGAATAAAAGAGCATGTATAAAAATGTCGATGGATGTAAAACCAGCTAGAGAGGTTGGCCAGAATCATGCTAAGTGGCGATTAATACTCTCTGCCTACCCCCATGAAAATAATGGCGTGATTATATGTGTATATGTATATCATTTACGGAAAAAATACAGAGAGATGTTCAAAAAGTTAAATTTTAGTTCTTAATATACTTTAGCTTCATTTTCTTGTTAAATTATATTGATGACATAAATATTTAGTTAGAATACAGAATAACAAACCAAACATAACAAGCATATTTGAATTCAATAAAGGACTAATAAATAAGGGAAAGAAAAATTTAGTCATAAGCGGGGATCGAACCCACGACCTCCGGGTATACGCCCCCGTCGCTCTGCCAATTGTGCTATAGTGTCAAGTGGCTTCTAGTGCGAAATTCTTCTTTTCTTTTATACTTATAAGTAGAGTAAATTTTTCTTTCCTTTATTTATCCTATATTTATTAATAATAGTCCTCACGTGAGGTTTTCATAAACAAAAACATTCTAATTCAATAAAGGTCGTTTATCAAATAAAGGTGGATTTAAAATGTAGGGTATTATAATGAAGAATTGAGTGAATAAATAAATAATTAAAGGTGTGCGTATGAAGACAATATTTACAAAGGCATTTCTTAAAGAAATATATCAAAGTAAATATTTAATACCTACTATGTTGTACCCCGCAGGGATTGACGAAGAAAAGCTTTTGATACTGATCAAGCACCCTCGTCATAAAATTGTATTAAAAAATGAATCTTTTAATTAAGAGAACCTATTACGGAACAAAAAGCTTTTTATAACGAAAATTTCCGGCCAATACTTTCGACTTTGAAGCAGTATCGAGATGGTTGATTTTTCTAAAACATGACTTAATGATATTATAATAAAAGATTTCATCTCATCGTTTACGCTGTTTATTTTCGAAGAGTGGCAGAGGTACTGGATATTTCTGACGACTTTGTGAAATTTTCGTCTTATGTTCAAAATGCACAACCTTTTACTTTACGCTTTTTCATAGCTATAAATCCTGAAAAAGATTAGCCAGAGCTGTCGAATAAAAGAATACGGAAATGATTTTAAAATAAAGACTTTCAAAGATGGGTCTGTAGCCAGATCGCCAAAAAAATACTTAAAGACTCCATAACCTTAGTCGGTCTTACTACACCAACAAGAAGAAGTGGGTAAGCACTATTATATGCCGACACTACACAAGTATACACTTTTTGTCTTTTTTGCAGACTGGTTTATTTTCACTTGTAAGACACGAGATTTAATGACATACATAATACATAACATACATAAACGTTCACGCCGTTTATCCCCGAAGGGGTTGGCAGAGGTACCAATACTCCTGAACTCACATGGCAAGCGCCATCTAGTTTCCAGAGAAGGTACCCACGTTTTGCTTAGACAGTGTACTCACGTGATAGGGGGCAGGCCTATCGCCGTTTTGTACGAATACACTGTCACATGACTAAGTACAACTCAGCCATGTGGGTTTCCTCACGATGTTTTCCCTCACCGTTAGCAACCATGATAAATTAACCACACATATGACTTTAGAAAAGACAAATTGGTGTAGGCCCGTCCCAGGATTGGAACTCACGCCCTTCTGTTTTTCGGGCGGGTGTTCTACCCACTGGACTATCATGTCGCTACTGGACTATCATGTCGCTACTGGACTATCATGTCGCGTGGAGATTTAATGACTGTTCCAAAATTCAGGAAAACTCACACTTACATTTTATTCTGTACTTAGACGAACGGACGCGGACGGTTCAATTCGAACTCTCTATTTTAAAGGAAGGTTCACCCCTTTGGCTAGCTATTACATGCTCCATTTAACATGAAGTTTATTCATATCATGTACTTTTATTACCCAAGTTTTTCATTGAGCAAGCTTCCTATTAAACTATGTATGCGGTTTATGTATACTCACGGCTATAAATCCCTAGAAGAGATAGCCAGACCTTTAGAATAAGAAATTCCTCAGCCTTTTTTGAAAGTTCAGAGAGAAAAGTTTGTAAAGATAAAATTTGTTGCTGACGGGTCTCCAAACAAATCGCCAAAAAAAAAACACTTAAAAACAGTCTTTTAATAATAGTCACTAAAAATAGTAAGAAATAACCTAGTGCGTGTCTACATTGCAAAATTATTCCTGTATCTGAAAATATACCATGTATGAGTATCTCGATAGAGCTACAGATGCAGGCAATTTAATTTTTTATTACTTTTGAGATATTTACACACAACACAACCGTGATAAGTAAGTGGATAGAACACGATGAGGGTTTAAATCCCGGGCCGAGCTTCGACAAATTTTATTTTTCTAAAGTGTGTGGTTAATTTATCATAGTTGTTAACGTTGGCGGAAAACATCGTGAGGAAACACACATAGCTAGGTTGTACTTTGTCATGTGACAGTGTTTTCGAACAAAACGGTGATAGGCCTGCGCCCTACCGCTTAAGTAGACTGCCCAAGCAAAATGTTGGTACTCTGTACACCGGGTGATAATGTCACGTGATGTTCAGAAGTATTTGTACCTCTTCCAGCTGTTTCTACCTCTTTGACTTGATTTGAGTAGGATATTTAATAAATAGATTCTAGTTAATGATAAACTGATGATGAAGATTAACTTATTACATTATTTTTTGTATAATGTTTGTTTATATTCAAGCCACCTAAAAGAGGCAGGGAGAACTTTACTAGCTTTATTTACTTCAACTAACTTTCCACAATTTTTTTACGATATTTGACATTGTCTTTGAGCGCAACTTTGTATTCCAGACTCTGTCTAAGAACCAGATTCCGAGAATGCTGCGCTGCATGTTTCGTTGGCAAACCCCGAGTTTAAACATTTGCGCGTCAGTCAAAGACCAGGTTTGGGCTCCATAGGTAAGAATGGGAAGAATGCACATGTCCATGAGCTTAGGTTTGAGGGAGAGCGGAAGTTCTCCCTTCATTAGCTCTTTCATAGACCAAAAGCTTTTCCAGGAATTTTCGACACGTCTTTCGACTTCCTTGTCCTGTCGAGCCTGGAAAGAGACTATTTGGCCTAGATAAATATATTTCTGGACATATTTGATACTGACCCTATCCACGTCCACTAAATGCTCCTTGCTGTAGACATGACCTTGGTCTTTGACATATTTATGCTCAGTCCAACTTCAAGGCTTGCTTGGCTGAGTTGTTGTAGCATAGATTGTAGCTCAGAAGCCGTGTTAGAGAACAGGACTATATCGTCGGCAAAGCGAAGGTTCGTAAGTTTAACCCCGCCGACATCTATACCCCTGTTTACCCAATCCGGCTCTAGTGACTTAAAAACTTCTTCCAATACACTCGTGAAAAGTTTGGGGGAGATAGGATTGCCTTGCTTAACGCCTCTTTCGATCGGGAATGGGACACCTGGAGTTTGAAACTTAATGTATGCTGTACTGTTTTGTATATTTGTTTGATAAGGTTGATATCTTGATTATGGAGGGCTTTAAATATTGATTGATGTGAAATACTGTCAAATTCCTTAGAGTAATCGACGAAAGCAACGTACAGTGGGAGGCTATATTCTTGGTGCTTCTCTATAATTTGTTTTAAATCTTGCAGATAATCGGAGGTCGACATACCGGGGCGAAAACAAGCCTGCTCAGGTGGTTGAGCAGCATGCGGCGCTCTATAACTTTAATAAAAGCCTTATACAGGTGTGATGTCAGGCTGATAGGACGGTAGTTGCCGATATCTGATCTCTCTCCCTTTTTGAATAGCAGTATAATTTCGGAATGACATATACTGTCTGGAAATCACCCGGTATGCATAATAGCGTTGAAAAAATTTGTGATGTGAGGTAGTAAAATGGGTTCGCCTAACTTCAGTACTTCTGTTGAAATGCCATCATGTCCTGGGCTTTTGTTAAACTTCATTGAGCGCAAGGCACAATGAACTTCATAGCCTGTGATTGGTGGAATATCATCAGGACAGCAGAAAGCTGAAGTAGGTTCTGGGGCTGGGTCTGTTGAATTTACTATTCTGGAATACAGATTTTGATAGAAGTCAGTACAAATGTTCTGAGTCCGGAATACAGAGTTGCGCTCAAAGACAAAAATTATAGATGTAGTTCAGAAGGCGGCCCAATTGATGTGGGATCGGGCCGGCCACGTTGCTCGGATGCACCTGGACCGATGGGCCAAAAGAGCCACACAATGGACTCCCGGTGTAAAGAGAAAGCGTGGCCGACCAAGGAAAAGATGGAGTGACGAATTAGGTCTCTGGGACAAGAAATGGTGGGAGACCGCTCAAGACCGTCTGGAGTGGAAAAAGAGGAGAGAGGCCTTTGCCCAGCAATAATAAATATTTGACATTGCCTCTTCCAATTAAGTTTATTTTACAACCTGTTAATTTAGAAAATATCATCACCATTCTAATAGATCCATGTCTACTGTTGGATATAGGACACCGTAATTTCCACAAACGCTGGCCACTTTCAGTTAGTTTAAATTGTAGTCAGTAAGATAAGCCACGTAAGTCGAGAGTGCAGCGATTAAGTTTCCACTTAACATTATAAATTCATGAGGTTAATCCTCGTTGTATGCACAAGACTACTTAGCCTAGTAAAAATTTCAGCTCCTTTTCATGTATTTTTTTAATATGTCTGGTGTGAAGCAAATTTTAAGTATATGTCAAGTAAGGAATCCGAGATCATGGAGAACCGTCTCTTGTAAAGTCAATTATCGAAATCCCATATGTCATTGAAATTCTAAATTAGACAAGCACATTTATCTATATTTGAATGAATGATGCTTCTTTAAATCATATTTACAAGAAAGATACAATTATGTTTACGATATCAGAAAGTCATATAGAAGAATGTCCTAGCTGCAATAACCATCATTCTTACCATAATGAGGTAGATAAGTGTAGTTACTTAAGAGCGTATGACGGCAGTAACAGCGGGGGCGAGGCTGAAAAGGGGGATCACCAGCCCGCCATCCAGGCCATGGCCGCAGCCGCATGAGAGTTCGGTCAAATATCCTAGCCGTAAGGGCTCATGCTCACGAGACGGTTTTAAAACGGCCCAGTTTTTTTACCGGCGCTTACTGTTTGCAAGCAAGCCGGCTTTAGCACCGGCGTCGAGCAGTTAGAGTGAGTTCATAGAGTTTCATACGTGACTGACGACCGCCCGTAGACACGGTTTGCAAATTGCGCTTAGCTCCGGAAAACCATCTCGTGTGCATGAGGGCTAAAAAAATTGGTTAAAAAGCTACTTACCATAGTTAGGTAGACAATTGTAACTACTGGAGAGTGGATTTCGGCAGTAACAGCGGGGCGCGGGCGGGGCGGGTGGCGGGGCGCGCGGGGGCGAGGCCGACGAGGGGGACCACCAGCCCGCCATCAGGCCATGGCCGCAGCCGCAACCGCGCTACTTGGCGCACACGCACCGCTCCACGCCTTCGCTTATGCTGTGTAAAAAACAGAATTCAGAAGTTATGTACATTCCGAAGCAACGATAGAGAATAAATAAATTTTGACGTTCAAAAAGAATCTGTAAAGTTTTTTTTAATTACTTTTTGTTTGAGTTATATGTACTTATACCTTAAAGTAAATTATATATGAGTCTTTTTCTTTTCTTAAAAGGCATTTAAGAATTACGGCAAGTACAACCCGCTGTGTACCAACTTATTATTGGTATTGATACTTAGTATTAAAGATCATTTGAAACCGCGATGTTGGATATGAGATACACGTCACTAATGTGTGAATGAGTCCGCTATAATGTGCGCGTGAGGTGACTTGGTACGTAGACCTGCCTGGTAGCAACATTACAAAATTAACCTATTCAGGGTAGGCTCAAAACTCTCGGTATAGATGTCCTTAAAGAGAGTTTTATACATATGGGCTGTGTTATAAATTACTTATACAATATAATATTATGACAGTGAGAAAAACGAGAAAGGTTTCTTAAGATCGAGTGTAATAGCAATCAATTATTTCTGACTTCCAGCGCCGGTATAAGTAAATGTGGAAGTAGAATGAAATATTTAGTCCTATAGATGAGTTATATCTGAACTATTGGTCTTGCCAAATGCAGCATGTAGATACGTTATTATTTGCAATGTGCCGTCCATAAACTTTCTAATCCGCTGATATACTTCTCAAAGTAAAATCATGTGCATCTGGATCGAGGGCCCAATTTTTTTGTCTTTGTAAAACAAATTGAGACTTACAGGGAATTCAGTTAAAATTAGTTAAAACTCATAGAACAACCCCATAAATTTCTTAAATATGAATTAGAGATACTACGGGCGAATTGATTGGGCCCTCAGTTCAGACGCGCGCATAAAGTGGCATCGTCAAATCTCAGAAAGTACTATGTCCGAGTAAATAATTTTTATTTTAAATTTTCCTAAGAATTACTTAAATTATTTAAGAAATTTACAATCCGCTAGAATATGGCTTTACAGATTTATGATAGTTTTATTTGGGCCCTCAATTCAGACGTTACTGTACTGAGAGCCCTAGTTAACAATGGGTTCACATAAGGTAACACATAAATTGACTTTTATACTTTATAGTTGAACACCTCTATAAATTAGTTAAAAAGAAATAATGACATAAAAGAGACAATTGAATAGTATATAACAGTCGTTTTGTCGTAAAAACATTTCATAAATCTGTAAAGCCATATTCTAGCGGATTGTAAATTTCTTAAATAATTTAAGTAATTCTTAGGAAAATTTTAAAATAAAAATTATTTACTCGGACATAGTACTTTCTGAGATTTGACGATGCCACTTTATGCGCGCGCCTGAACTGAGGGCCCAATCAATTCGCCCTTAGTATCTCTAATTCATATTTAAGAAATTTATTGGGCTGTTCTATGAGTTTTAACTAATTTTAACTGAATACCCTGTAAGTCTCAATTTGTTTTACAAAGAAAAAAAAATTGGGCCCTCGATCCAGATGCACATAGTAAAATCACATATTTTATTGTGATTGTGTTTTGTTTAGATTTGAAATATCTGATCTCGGATCTACAATAAATACTATAACAGACAATATATGATCATATCGTTTTGTTTTTTTGCTTTCAATAAAGTTGTCATTGTATAACTTTAGATGACAATTAGGTTTATATTGCTTGTAATACTTTATTACATTTGAAAGTTTAATAATTTCATCTAACAAGATAACAGCTATCCCAAATCGTTAATGGTTCAAGTTGTCAAATAAAAAAGTACATTTTCAACAATAAATCAATTGAATTGAAGTAGATATCGTATCGAGTTTGGTAACAATCGCTTTTCTTAATACTTCAAATAATTATTATTATAGAATCATTTTTGTTTCAAATCTAATGATGAGTTCATTACTACTTCATCGATAAATATTCCTAATAACATACATACATACATTCATATACTCACGGCTATAAATCCCTCAAAGGGGTAGCCAGAGCTAAGGAATTAGAAATTCCCCAGCCACTTTTGGAAAGTTGAGTGGGGTAAAGATGGTGAAATAAAGGTTGTTGGTGATGGATCTCCAACCGCATCGCCCAAAAATCCCTTAAGAGCCCCAATACCGTTAGTCGCCTCTTACGTACACCCACCGGAAGAAATGGGGTAGTGCTATTCTGAGCCGACGCTACACAGCAAATTAATATTAAAATTCCTAATAAATAATATAATATCAAGTCATAATATTATTGGTTAATAATATGTTGAACTATTCTTTGTTAACCTTAATAACAACCTTTATGGGTCAGAGGAAACACCACCGCTTATCATGAAGAAGACATGGATTCAATTTCTGTGTCGGGCCTGCACTAACGCAATGTGTCTTTTCTTACGAGTAAGTCATACGTGTGGTTTATTTATCTAGGTCATTGACGGTCAGGGTAATCATCGTGAGGAAACCCACGTGGCTGAGTTGTACAAAAAATCGATATGCCTGCCGTCTTTAATATGAAGGCACTGTATCAGCAAAACGAGGGTATTTTGAAGTACCTCTGCCACACCTTTCAATATTTCGAAAGTGAATGTTGTCTTTAGGTGTTTTGGTTAAAATACTTCAAATTATATTTAACGAACGCAAGATTATATTTTATTAGGATCATATTCATACTGCGTCGTTAACTAGTTTGTACGAAATGAAAGTTTTCAGACTTTTATGGTAATGTAGTCAAGTTACTGAATCAGTGCCTGCTTATCCTAAAATTAATAGTTTGTAGATAGGTTGCACATTGCATCATGCACTAGTTATTGAAAGGAACCCCAGAGTCAGAATTTGCTCTTACAACAATGGTAAAGTAAACACTAAAGCGATTGTTACGTTTATAACATTACTAAAACTATACAATAGTTACTAACCTGTACACGCTTCCGCTCATCAGAGGATTGTTCTACCCCAACTGTCAAACCACCCCGCACCACTTCTTCATGTTTGCCCCACACACACATTGTTTGCACATGTGTGCAGGTTTTTAATGTTTGATTTGATGAAATTGTAGTTCCAATGCCCTTATAAAATTGTAAGTAACCCTTTATGTAACCCTATAAGAAGATATACAAATTATGGTTCTAAATTAATAACAAAGATTTGTCATAATTCAATCAGATATTAATTATTGACGGTTCCCTTGACACATATGTTGCTGGAATGACAATCAGAACTAGGAGATTACCTCCTAGCAATTCGCCTTATTATAGATACCATTAATATTACAATGTTCAATGAATATCTGGCTGAATATTAGATACAATGTGTAAGAATAAGATCCCAATGTAACTTTTAATTAGTTAGAAATTCTACGGATCTTTCTATGTGATTTCGAGGAATTCAAGTTTTTACTACTTTGTTTTATTCACGCTAAACGTGCTTACTGAAGTTCCACAAATAATTTCGTTCACTTTGAAGTGAAACGACTTCTAGTTGAAAATAATTCAAAATTTTGAAGAAAGTTAGAAAGTTTTATTTTAATTCCAAATAAAAGTACACACATAACAAGCATTCAATCGAATTCTTAAACTTTTCTTTATTTACATTCTATACCTCTAAATTGAAAAGGTCCTGACTCAGCATTAAGTTATGTTAGTCTGTGACGTTAAAAGCGATTGTTCGGCGATGTGGCTTAAACCCATCATCATAATAATTTCACTATTTTACATCTACGGATACTGGGAATTTATATCTGTGAATAAATATTATATTCACTTACAATACAAACTTTCAGTCAGGTCTATTTTGAAGTGACGCACGGTCTACTAGACATTTCTTTACTATACTTTTCTATATTTCTATCTCTACTAGACTTTTCACTACCTTTTTAACGTTATGAAATATCAACTAAATAATGTAGTCAGAAGTAAAACTAAACATAAATAAAACGAGCAAACACCGGAATCAAAATTTATTACAAAAATAATGCGATCTGATGAGCAGTTACCAACAATAAATATCTCTAAGAATGTCTGCACAAACTAACACAAACAACTAATCATACAGTGCAAATTTGTGTTAACGACTTGGCGACTGAATCGCGTATTAACTAGAACATTTGGATTTCCACATTGTTATTTCTGTTTCATGTTTGTCACACACTATTTAACTGAAAATACTAGCCTATTATTTTCATGAATCCTTTTAGTCCGAGTCCTTTAAGTCCGATTATCTACTAAAGCCCAAGAACATAGAGTTGAAAGCCACATACATACATATATATACTCACGGCTATAAATCCCAGAAAAGGGTAGCCAGATGTAATTGTAAAAGTTCAATGCGATATTCTCAATATTCTCATTCTCAACAGCAACAATGAAACAACTCCATCATCAGCACTTCCAATTAGCAGCAGTGCTGAAGAAAGTCTAAAAGTCCGTAAATAATATTCCACATGTGATACCAAAAAAAAAACGCAGAACACAATATATGTGTTTTAAAAAAAAACGCAGAACACAATATATGTGTTTAAAAAAAAAAACAACCTCCTACGCTCGGTTAAATATCCATACCAAGTAAAAGTTTTTAGAAGCGTTTTTACTCCAGCCCATTAAGGCGGAGTTCAGCTAGAGATGTGTAATAATGTATGTACTTAATTACGCATCTCTCTAATGGTGTATTTTGAGAAGCAGCATGAAGCCACCTCATTACGTGATCTTAACATTAAGTCGTCTGCAATTTGAATGTACAACTTAATGACGCTCCGTTTTCTCTGAATTATTAGAAGACTTATCTCTGAGATCCTTTACAATTTAAATAGAGGCAAAGATACATACCTATACAAGCGGATATTAATCTTACCAAAAGGTAAGCAGCAGAACTTTGGAATCGGAAATTCTTCAGTCGATTTTTAAAGTTCAAAAAGAATAGATTGTAAAATATGTAAAATCCTTTAAACCCTAATCATCTATTAATAAATCCACGGGAAGAAATATTTTGTAGTACTATTCGAAATCGATACAATTTTTCACATTATGTGGTGTTTTTTAAGGAAAATATATTATATTTTATCTTATAAATAATGGGTAAACAACAGATGTTCCGTTATGTAACATCAAATCAAAAGCATTGATAGATTTTCTTGTGTGTAAAAAGAAAAACACGTTCTTTGTATTCTGCTTTCAATTCAATGACTTGTGTTATTGGTAAGCTGCCTTGGGAATATAAAATTCATGTATATCTATGCTAACAAATTCTATTTATTTGTACTTTGCGTCACACTTATGCCATGACTGTGCTGAAGCTGACAGCAACATTTTACATGTTTATGCTGTGTTTTGGGCCCTATTTTGATATCAGATTTAATTATTTTTAAATATACACCTGAGTTATTGATCATTTTATGATATAATGTGTGTGAGGGAGTCTGAACTGTTTATTTCGGGAGTTTGTTATCTATATTGAGTATCATTCTAAAGCAGTTACATAATTTAACCCTTCTAGCACGAAAATAATCTTACTAATGCAGAAAAAAATACTAAAACTTTTTCATTATAATTACATAAGAAGCTTTGAAAGATTAGATTGTTACCTACATAGGAATAACCTAAAGCCAGTTCAAGTCTTGTCTTTTGTAAATTGTATGATATATTAGGGTGTAGGACGGTTTCAGACTCGCGTACAAGTTCTTTGTAAAAGTGCATACAAGCGCGTGTTTTGGCACACACGCAACTCATACGAGCGTGAGCTTCTTTGTTGTTGATGCTGGCACAACACGCGAAAATATGCCCGTTGACACAAGTCTGGTTTATCTGAAACGTACGTTTTTGAAGCATAATACAATGCGTTTAAACGCATATGCCAAAACCATCGTATGAGTTCCGAATGTATGTATGTATGTTTATCTGAAACGGCCCTATCGGTGACTGAAAAGATCTAAGGGAAACTCATACGTTTATATTGTGAATTTTTACTTAGTCACGTAACAGAGTATTTGTTTAAAACGGGACAAAAAGCTCCTTCTCAAACGTAAAAATGTTTACATTGTCACATTTTTTGGGTCTCTAAGCCTTACCTTCGGGTAATTACGGTGTGAATATTATATTTAGGTTAATTCAGTTTATTTCTTATGTAACATACAAGAAGCATCTAAAAGGTACTTAGAGTTGTTGCACCGTACGTAGCGTAGTGATTGTGACATTCCGAAGCCTACTCAACAAAGGCACACGCCGAGCTCTCAATACAATGGTTGATGTGGCTAATGTAAAAGCAACGTTCTTTATTTAATTCAAAGCGTACTGTCAAACCTTCTACACTTGTGGTCTATGGGTCGACTGTCTGCGGCGGATGACTATTATGCCATAAGGCGAAAGCGTGCTGCATCATTGTTACTGAGAGTGAGGAGTGGCTCGGACACCATCCTGAAGACTGTGGTTGATAGAGTGGACAATGTCTTCCTGAAACAATGGGTGTCATTGTCCATTCTACCAGACAAATCTTATAGTTTTATGTTGTGTTGTTATTAGAATAAGTACTAACACTTAGGGTAAGGGTTACTAACAATTATGGATCATGTTATTTGAAAAATAAATGATTATTATATTATTATTACTAGTGGATCGTCCCAGCTTCGCACGGGTAGCGTTTTTTTTTTAAATATCTGAGGATTCTTTCTTCAGTCACTGCTCAAGCATTGTGAAATTCAGCGCAATGTTTTCAATTTATTAAATTTATAGCACTCCCTGAACAGTGTAGTTTGGTGATTTTGAATGCGCTTTTATGAACGGTTCAGTATTTCCGTTTATTAGCATATTTTTGAATAAAACGCTATGAATTATTTATAACAATCTAAAAAAGAAATCATTACGTTATGTAGGATGCAATAACAGGCGCCATCTAGTATGTTATATGTAAATTAGTAAAGATTTGGTTTTGTCCACGGGCGCGATGTCTTATTTTATGTATAATTTCGGTGTTTGTCTTCCGATTTCTATGATTTTTTTTTATTGAATAGGTAATAATGTTTACCTACTACTACTAATGTTAACCTTTTTTAAATTTGGGATGAATGAGAGTATCATAAACGTAAGAGTAAACAATTATAATCAGAATGCTCTGACCTGCCAAGCTATCAGGAGTTACATGTGTTATTGTGAGTCAACCGTAAAAGATAGACATAAACTGTTGAGGATTTTTTTTTTGATAATTTTATGAATAATATTTCCGTCACACATGATTTCTATGTAAGTTTAACCATTGAGGCTGCACACGCGACGGAAGCTTAAAAAATGGAGTAACTTCTCCCGTTTTCCTATAATTTCCCAAAATTCCCCTTTACTACTCTGCTGGAAAGTATACAAAAACCTGCGCAGGTGTATGAAGAATAATTGTACCAAGTTTCGTTAAAATCTGTCGAGTAGTTTTTGTTTCCATAAGGAACATACAAACCGACAGACAGACAGACAGACAGACAGACAGACAAAAATTTTACTGATTGCATTTTTGGCATCAGTATCGATCCCTAATCACCACCTGATGGTTATTTTGAAAATATATTTCATGTACAGAATTGACCTCTCTACAGATTTATTATAAGTATAGATTATTTAGCTCGTATGAATAGGAATCCTATTAGCTAGCCATTGTAGCCATTTCCGATTGTCGAACAACCCGCGACTCAATGAAACGTCGGATGTGGAATTCATACGCCATTTTGTTCAACCGTTTCTAAAATAGCTTAGTTAGATATAAATAGTCCGAGTCATGAAAATTCCGCTATTTACACAGAGGACTTAAGTAAATAGAGCGGAAACCAAACGTATTTCGTACAAAAATTAATGATAAAATCCGCTAAAATTTTATGGTCAAAATACGTTGTCATACACCTTGATCGGTTGATTCAACGTTGTGACATTTGTTTCTCATACATTTGCTTCGCTTATCAGTCAAAGTCAGTCAAAATACACTGAACCACTCACGGATATAGACTTTCTTTGTTTCAATTTGCGCTAGTTCGTAACTTTCAACGTTTATAGATTTTTTGGTTTGCCAAGAAATAAAAGTAAAATATATCTTTACGTTTTGTTTATAATAGTTGATAAATTTATAAATGTTTTGTTGGTGTTTTCACAACCATTAAATACTTTCCATTTCCCTTTCTGTAGAATTTAATAGAATAGAAAAAAAAACTTTTAAACATTTTCACATTTACAGAAATAATAAAGTACTTTGATATAATAGTAAGTAAATTCTTTTCGGCACTATAATACCACTAAAACCAATCTCTTCCGAAAGGAAACACCAGCTAAGTCATAATATTTATATGCCACCAAAACAATTAATCTCTATCTTTGAATATCACACACAATTAACAACTGTTAATGGATTTTGTGCATCTATGCATTAATAACTCACAATTTTGAACTAGTAAACTGAAGTAAAAGTATCGTACACATTTATTAGCTGTTTAACATATATCTACTAGTGTAAAAAAAATGACAATATTTTTTAAGTACCGTAAATATTACCGTATATTTCTATCCAGAAATCTCGGCAACAAATTAATTACAATAATAACTCATAAAACATGGAGTACGTAAAACACAACTTCACACACATGGAGAATGAAATAATAAATGTCCCAACCAAAATATTAATGGCCTCCCGACAAATTTTACTACGTTCTCTTAAAATATTGCTTTTTATATCTAGTGACCCGTTAAGATGTAATAATACGAAAATAAATGATGCGAAAAAGAATAATATTGCAAGAGACTAGGTCAAACTCTTACATTCTGGCATCGCCAAATCTAAAGTAAGCCATTCCAAAACATTATTAACTAGTTTTTCGTTTAAAATGATAAATCAACTAAAAATAACTTTTATTTCGCCAGTTTATCAATTTATCAAGAGTTCAATTATTTTTGGAGCTGGGAAAAGTTTGGCAAGCTTACAATGGGGGCCACTATTAAAATATCACTATTTAACCTATTTGTCTACCTATATTAACGGCGGGCATTAATATGTGGGGGGTAAGGGGAGAACGGAACACAATATCTAATCCGGCCCAAAAGTCAACCTCTCCTGCACGCGTCGGTGGTTCGTATGAATAGCCGGCGGCGGTGTCTACCATCCAGTGGCCACCGTGGTGCTCCCTGCTAGACAACTAACGAGGCTCTGGCGTCCGAGCTAATGGCGGGATAACCATTCACCCAACCAGGCAACTGGGAGGAAGAGGCTTCAGTGGCCTTGGAGCTAATAACTCCTAAAAGTCTGGTGCAGAAGGCAAGGGGAAACCACTGCACTACTATCCCAAGAAAGTCGTCATGGAAGTACAACCGAATGAATTATGTCGGCCATGTGATCCGCTTAGCAACCGGCGCCGCGCTGCGTCCGGGGCAGACGGTGGGAAATGTGCTACCGGCCATGCGGATGTAGGAGACCAGGCAACGCATGGAAAATATACTACTGGAACCTCCCTCACGATGCGACAAATGCACAAGATAGGCACGTGGAACGTGCGTGGATTATTGAAGCCAGAGAAACTTCCAATCATTGAGAAGGAGTTAACTAGATGCGACGTGAGTATCTGTGGCCTTAGTGAAACTCACTGGAAAGGTAACGGTCATCTACTCACTGAGACCCACGCCATTTACTTCTCTGGCAACGACAAAGACAGCCACAACGGAGTTGCTTTCCTGATTCCCAAACATCTAAGGAACTGTGTGTTGGGGTATGAGCCAGTTAGCGGTCGAGTGCTGAGTATAAAACTCAAGGCGACGCCTGTAAACCTCAACATCATACAGGTATATGCTCCAACAAGTAAGGCAAGCGATGGTGACTTCAACGCGAAGATTGGGGCAGACTCCAGTCTTCTAAGTGACAGTGTGGGTAAATTTGGATTGGGTGAACTAAATGAAAGAGGTGAACGTCTGATACAATTTGCAGCCAACAATAATCTGGTAGTATCCAACAGCTTTTTCCAACACCACCCACGGAGACTTTATACATGGACATCACCAGATGGCAAATATCGCAACCAAATCGACTATATTCTGATTAGGTTACGGTGGAAGACATCGATTCGAAATAGTCACACGTTACCTGGTGCCGATTGTGGATCGGATCACCAACTTTTGATTTCCAAAGTTCAGCTCAAGCTAAGGGCAGCTAGAAAACTTGAAAAGCAAAAAAGGATTGAGGTGAAGGATAGCTTTAAGTTTTTAAAGGCAATTGAACACAATTGGACCCAATGGACAAATGCAAACCCAGATTCTGAGTCCCCTGATCAGCTGTGGGACCGAGCGAAAACCATAATAGAGAACGCTGTCAAGGAGTCCGAACCATCTGAACAAACACGGAAACGACAACACTGGATGAGCGACATTACTATGGAACTTGTAGAAGAAAGGAGAAGAATGAAAGCGTCAGGAGCTGACGTTAAATCTCTGTACGCCATATCTGCGCAGATTCAAAAAGCATGCAGGCAAGACCGAAACGCCCAACTTCAGAATGTATGCTCAGAAGTCGAAGCACACGCAGATAAATATGAATCCAGAGATCTTTATCAGAAGATACGTTTCATTACTAAGACCCTAACTTCAAAGACATGGGCCATCGAAAACGCTCTTGGTGAGACGATCACTGAAATAAAAGACATAGCCGAAACCTGGAAAGAATACTGCCAGTCACTATTTCAGGATACAGACTCACAATGTTTCACATCCACTGAACCTAGGGATGAAGAGATCGAACCAGACATCCTCGAAAGTGAAGTGAGAGCTGCGATCAAACACCTGAAGAATGGAAAAGCCACCGGCAGAGATGCTATCCCGATAGAAACTATCAAAGCGTCAGGCGAATATGGTGTCCAGATCTTTAAAACCCTATGCAACAAAATATGGCAGACAGGGACATGGCCGCAAGAATGGGCTCACACTGTATTTATCCCTCTACATAAGAAAGGTTCGACAAAAACGTGCAGTAACTACCGCCTCATTCCCCTTATATCACACGCGAGCAAGATTTTACTGCACATTCTCAACGAGCGCCTCAAGACCTTTTTATCCAAAGAGATTGCACCCGAACAAGCCGGCTTCGTAAAAGGAAAAGGAACCCGGGAGCAAATCCTGACTGTGCGCCAGATCATCAAGAAAGCCAGAGAATTTAACAAGCCCACTTATATTTGCTTTGTTGATTTTTCAAAGGCGTTTGACTCAGTGAAATGGCCGAAACTTTGGAAAACTCTGCTAGAGATGGGTACACCAACACACCTTGTGCACCTTTTGAGACGCCTCTACGAGAATGGGACTGCGTCAGTGAGAGCAGACGAGATGCTTTCAGACCACTTCCACCCTAGTGCGGGAGTCCGTCAAGGATGCATTATTTCTCCGCTTCTGTTCAACATCTACACAGAGCTGATAATGAGAATTTCCCTCGAAGACTGGATGGACGGTATCGCAATCGGTGGCCTGAGAATCTCGAACCTGCGCTACGCAGATGACACCACCCTATTCGCAAGCAGTATGCGAGATATGGAAGACCTGCTGCATAAGATGGAAAGTGTCAGTTTGGAATTTGGCCTTAAGGTGCCGTTAGTCCAGCGCACAGAGTTTTTGAATCATTATAATGCGAATGTTTATAACAATATGGTTTTGAAAAAATACATCAAAATCTTGAGGCTTTTCTGCTGTTAAATTGGCGATTCGAAACATGTTTAATACATTTTCGCTCGATAGAAAAAAATCGCCAACATACCTCTAATTACACTCTTTAAAATGGTTTTATCTTTTATTTATTTTACCTACTTACATATAACTTGCATCATAATTTGAGCATTTGTATTTCTAATAATAATTGGCGATTAGTTTTCTTTTTTAATAAATTCAATGAAACAAATATTTTAAAAACATCGATATTCGCAGTCCTACTCGTGCCCGAGCGCCGCCCGCCGCCCGCTCAGTGCTCGGCGAGCTGCTTTAGGGGATGGACCTATGTCGCGCGCGCCTTGTGTTACAGATCTTACAATTTACGCGCGTGCGGCGCCGTTAGTGTGCGAGTGACCTATCTGTATACGATGCGCGTTAATGTAGGCGTGAGAGTGACTGTGCGAACGGTTAGCATTAGCAAATATAAAAGAATTCATTCAATTCATAGATTGCACTCATTTTTATATTTTATTGTTATTAGTAATGGGAAAAAGAAGAAAACGGTTAAAGTAACTTCTGATTTCAATTAATAATATTAAATAGTTACAGGTGTTAACTGAAAATTATATACATACATATACTCACGGCTATAAATCCCTTAACGGGATAGCCAGAGCTTTGGAATGAGAAATTCCTCAGCCACTTTTGGAAGTTGATTTGGGAAAAGATGGTAATAATATATGATTTCGGTGACGGTTCTCCAACCACATCGCCCAAAATCACTTAAAAAGCCCCTATACCCTTAGTCGCCTCTTACGATCACGGGTAGAAATGGGGTAGTGTTATTCTAAGCCGACACGACACGGCAAAAGTTATGAAATTATCACTGTAATAATTTTGTATAAACTGACAGGGGTAGACAAATCTATCGTATCATTACATTTTATATTGTAAACGGCCATGGTAGAAACTATTTTTGAAATTGATAACCTAGGGTAAGCGATACAGTTTTCGTCACCCTGACTGTTATAACCACTCGTAAATACCTATTTTAGAAAGAAAATGTAAA
The DNA here is from genome assembly GCA_963576735.1 of Bedellia somnulentella. Lineage (NCBI taxonomy): Eukaryota > Metazoa > Arthropoda > Insecta > Lepidoptera > Bedelliidae > Bedellia > Bedellia somnulentella. The sequence continues at coordinate 4,435,072 of OY755186.1, read as the reverse complement.
TAATCACAAACAAATGTCCGAACCCATACCATAGAAAATATTTGCGAGTGGCTAAAACTGTCGAGTTGACAATAACTGTATTGCTTACCCTACTGTATGTTTTTAAAACACGCGCACTCGGCGTCTCGGGGAGACGGCCGCTCGATCGGCGCGCAGGCGCTTCCCCGCGCCCGCGGGGGGGCCGCACCCCCTGAGATGATATTTTTCGCTGAACCAACGGCGCCTTAAGATAAATCGCAGTAAGACGAAGATGATGATTGTGGATCGTGCCAACAACAACATGCCTGAAGTCACGAAAATTGCAAATTGTGACGTTGTACAATCATACGTCTATCTGGGAGCGCTGATATCCAACAATGGCGGATGCGTGGACGAAATAAAGCGACGAATGGCGATTGCAAGGTCTTCTATGGACAGACTTAGGAAAATATGGAAGAACCGCAACATCACCAAAGCCACAAAGACCCGGCTAGTCAGAGCGCTTGTGTTCCCCATATTCCTTTATGCTGCAGAGACATGGACGCTTCGGGAAAGCGAGAAGAAGAGGATTGATGCTCTTGAGATGTGGTGCTGGAGGAAAATGCTTGGGATATCGTGGACAGAGTTCCGTACCAATGACTCAATCCTCCAAGAACTAGGTGTCAAACAGCGCCTATCATCTATAGTCCAAGCTCGTATCTTAACCTTCTTCGGACATATATCTCGACGCGGGCGCATGTCAATCGAGCGACTGGTGGTACAGGGCAGAGTAGAGGGCACCCGAATGCGTGGTCGATCACCAATGAGATGGACGGACCAAATAAAAGCAGCGCTGGATGACCCCCTGTACCAATGCACCAAAAAAACAGCCCTCAGAGAGGAATGGCGACGAATTGTGCGGCGGGTCACCCAACCAAAATGACGACCACGACCACTCTGTCAAGAGTGTTACGACTGAGAAGAAGAAGTTATTACACAATTAGGCGTTAGTGAATGGTTTAAGATATCTTGGATATTTCGTTGTACTTGTCAGGCATTTTCAGTTAAATCGGTGACAGTGTCGCGATTGACATACATACATATTCTCACGCCTTAGTTCCCACTGGGTTTCCCACTGGTTTCCCATCTCTATTGAAGTTTGTATGTTTCTTAATTTCAATAGACTCGCGTATCATTCTAGGTATCATTCGATTCTCTTTTGCTAGAATTGTAGGTTTGTCAAAACGCATGTGGTGGTTTGGCTTATCGAAGGTGTGTTCACACAAAGCAGATCTTCCAGGACGCCTATTCTTCATATCAGCAATATGTTCTCTAACGCGAGTTGCTACACTACGCTTTGTTTGGCCGATGTATGAAAGACCACACTCACAGTCTAGTTTATAAACGCCTGCATCTTGTAAAGGGATCTGACATTTGATAGGTCTTAGAAACTGACTTATCTTTTGGTGCGGCTTGACGTAGGTCTTAATGGAAGCACGCTGTAACACAGTACTAATTTTGTCTGTTACACCCTTTACAAAAGGTAGAGTTGCAGGGAGTCTTTCGACAGTAGGTGGTTTATCGGAGGAGCGGTGACGTTGGCGGGGCAATTTCAGCTTGTTGTTGTGAAGAACTTGTTTCACATGACTGAGCTCTCCAGCAAGATGGTGTTCGTCACAAAGATGTTTGGCTCTCTGAAACAAAGTTTTACCAACAGTAGCTAACTGAGATGGATGGTGGTGTGAGTCACCATTGAGGTACCTATCAGTGTGGGTGGGTTTCCTATAAACTGTGTGACTAATTGAGTTATCAGAATTCCTTCTTCCAAATATTAAACGCAAATGTAACTTAAAATTTTGTGAAGGTAGTTAGTATTAATAATTTTATAGTACTGTATAATGACAAATAACACCTCAGTCTTCCCGTGACCATGATAACTGAAAAGTTTTCGAAACGTCGGGCTTTAAAAATAATGTAATAACACGCGATTAAAATATCCGAAAATCAATAGTTGTTTCAATTATAATGTGCAATCGTGAAAATCTTAGAAAATACTATATAGCATAAGTAATCATTCTCGTGTAAGTAAAATATTATTTTACGTTTTTTATTCTGTTTAATTGGCGTGAGAATATGTATGTATGTATGTATGTTTAATTGGTTGCTAATAGAGAGTGGCCAAGAAACCCTCGTGTTTAGTTTTTAAATCTGTGGGCTAGGATAGAATAAGAAACCATTAAAACAACAAACAAATATATTGAAAACCCATTTTAAATCAATATTAATTATTTTTCTAATTTGCTTAAATATAGTATGAGATCATTCAGTAGTGTTTTGCCACTGAAAAATCCAATTTCTATTAAAAACTAATATAATATCAAAAATACAACATCAATAACGAACCGCAAGGCATTGCGACACGAATCGCACGTCTAAAATTTATGGGGCGAATGTTCAGGATCACAGGACGACCGCTGAACCGTATGAATGAAATGAACTGCAGAGATGAAAGAGCCATCGCTACGAACAAAATCCCATCCTCATAAACCCCAAATGAACCGTGCAAAATGTTTATTACTCCCGCTCGTTAATTCAGCGGCGAAATCAATAATGTCAACTCACCCGTTCCCCTTTTGTGGGTGACTTTAATGCGTGTGTTATGACAATTAAGCGGTTTGTTTGGTGGTAAATCATTTAATTGAGATTACTGGTTGTGGTTTAGTTACTTCGGTTAGTGGCAGTAAACAATATATGTTGAAAATACATTATGACAACTCACTAAATGCAAAACGGAAACTTAAATAACAAATGTTTGATTTAGCTTATTATCATAAGAACTAAATATCCAGGTACTATCAAAATTATACTATTCATCCGGAAAACCGATAAATCTTGAGATCCCTAAAGGGAATTAAATAGCGTTCTGAGGAAGGTGGAATGTAATAAAAGTTTTACTGTGTAAAATAAAAGACAAGAAGATGATGAAGGTGATGATGTACCACTTCATTTAAACAGAAATTTACATAACATAACATAAACGTTCACGCCGAATATCCCCGAAAGGGTTGGCAGAGGTACTAATACTTCTGAACATCACGTGACTTTGTCACCTGGTGTTCAGAGTACTCACGTTTTGCATGGACAGTGTACTCACGTGATAGGGGGCAGGCCTATCGCCGTTTTGTACGAATACACTGTCACATGACATAACTAACAAACTAAGTAAAACTAACAATAATAAGTACAACTCAGCCATGTGGGTTTCCTCACGATGTTTTCCCTCACCGTTAACAACCATGATCAATTAAACAGAAATTGCGGTGTTAAATTACATATAAGAGGTTTGTAAAAATCAAGGCGAGTAACCATTTCATTGCAAATGTAGTGCCTCTAACCAGCCCGGGTAGCATGAGTTGTCATCTGAGAAGTGAGAGCCATATCACAAAACATCTCAGTTAGCCAACCTATGTCATTTTTGCGAGCATAAGCGTCAATGTGACAGACGGATGAGATCTGAGAGCCCTGTCACCTTTGACTATGAACACTACCTGTCGCCGAATCGATAGAGGATTGTTGCCATCATTGGTCTGTGAATATTTTTTCTCTATTTTATTCGATCTTTTTGAACCAAAATAGTAGCTAAATCTGTCATATTTCACTCATTTTACGTCAAATATTGACATGTTGTAACCAAACAACGTAAACATAATTAAACCTATTTAATTTCTCAACACAAGTTTCCAAATTTTCAATTTAAATCAAAAGTTTTAGATTACAAGTTTAGTTTGTAGGGAATGTCCGACTAAACTTCCTTACAATGATAGGGGAATCATAAAATATTAAGTAAGTAATTAAGTTTGATTATTCTATATAACTATTATTTAACTAAAAAGTGAGCAGCATACTTTTAATGATTTGTATTGTCTTTTGTTTGCAGATATAGCACAGTTATATAAGTGTTTGAGGAGAAAATTGAAGAAATGCTTTGCAGCCTATGGCACATATTGCCTATAACATCCTAGTTCCATCCCGCCAGTCCATTCCCAGATTCCCATTCGCCAGTTCCATCGCACAGATGGGCATTATTTTACTTAACAACCTTCACTACATTTCAATTTCAACAATATCCCATATTCCCAAAAGCTAGTGAAGCTCTGATGTATGGAAATAATCTTGTTGAATGCTCCTGTTCATTCAGAATTTGAGTATGCATCCATACTTAAAGAGCATTCTTATGACTGCAATGTGTATAAACAAGCTGTAGTGTTTCTATAAGGAAAAAGTGATGTTAATAGAATAAAAATGTGAAGTACAGATGAGTTTGTGAACAGAAACTATGATGTTGAGCGGTTGTTTAAAAGTGTTTATTCAATAAATAAAGTTAACTCCACAAAATGTGTTTTACTAGCAAATAAAGTCCATTCATAGGCAGCGTTTACTTTTACACTTGAGATGAGATTTCAGTTGTAAAATGTGCATGCATATATTCTACTATACATTATTTCCCATTGCAGTAGGCAGAGAATATTAATTGCCTCATCAATAAACTTACTCACTCATACTTACAACCATTATTCCCACCTATATATCTCTTTGGTTACTTAATTTGTATCCATCTGCTCTATTTGCCCAAAATAAAATAACATTGCTTTTTCTATGTATTCAAGTTTTGCAGTTTTAACCATGTGTAGTATTGTCTTTGAATTGCAAAAATCCAATTTATCCCCAGGCGTTGTATGATTCAACACCAAACATGCCATGATTATCATTTTATTCTAAATGGTCTGAAGAGTTCTGCTATGAGTTGGGTATTGGAAAATGTTGGATTTACTTGCAATTAAGGGGATTAAAAAAGTTTTCATTAATATTTAGGCAATTTTATTGATAATTAATTAAAAAATGTTACATTTTGCTGATTTTTATAAATTTCATTAGACTCCTTCCAAGTCACTAAATTGTTCTAGAATCTTTGTATAAAATCAATATGTTTTACTGAAAATAAGAAAACAACATGAGCAATATATTCATATTTAGTCATTTCAATATGCTAGTAAGGTGACTACCAAATTTGTTTTATAATGTTGCACCAAGTACCTGCACCTGCATTTCAACTTTTGTAGCATTAAGTGTGTCGGTAGATAAAGAGGTAACAAAATTATGCCATCACCATTCTTTACATTCCTAGCCACATTAAGACAGCAAGCCGACTATTGTCTACTCACACTATCCAGACTTTGCCTGTGCCTGTTGATGCAAGCATATTGTATGAGCTCGGGTGTCTTTTACGATGATAATGATAAATTTAAGACTACAAACCCTACATAACAAACAATAATGAATAGAAATCTATTTTACATGCATTATATTTGACCTCTGAAACATACCATAAGTTTGGAAACTGTTCTTAATAGTTATTTTAAAGAAGATCAATGAAATTCATTGATTTTCTCAACTGCATTAGAAAATTGGATGTATATATGGATTTAGGCTGCAGAATTTGTATCCTCATGCCTAGTGCATTGCTGGTTATAAAAGCCAAACATATTTTAACGAATTTAAAACTTAATACACAAGCACTAGTTGTAGATTACACTTAATTTAGTTAAAATTTACAATTCAATTGATATCATGTGGAATCATTAAATCCTGTATGTATCCTTATGTGAAACTATAACCTGAGGCTTTTCATACGTCACAAGCTATCATAGAGGTCATGACATACAAATATGTTTCATAGGACTTGTTTGCGGCAAACTTTCACCCGGATGAGTATCATATCCATTTTTCGTTTTTTTTTCCATTCAAAACAAATCTAAGTGATGTAGTCGCTTTGCTATCACACTTTTACACTAAGAACTACACAAAACAGTTAAAGAAGCTGTAAAACAGCACTTATATTTTGATAAGTAATCTTTCTCACTGGCTCTCGCGCTCAATTTTGCAATCGACATAAATTTGACATAAAATGACAAACATCTCAGTTTATGTCGCTGTCACGCCGCTCATGCTCGCACATGTGACTCGGCGTTGCGATGTCAAAGGCGAGTCACTAGCGCTCTCACACCTCAGATGCCTCATGCTCGGGCGTGCGAGAAGCGGTCAAATATGGCGGCCAATTCGCCCTTGAACGGTGACATAGCCCTATCTCAGAGGCTCTCACACGCCTCATGCTACCCCGGCTGGTGTTCAGAGTACCCACGCTTTGCTTGGAAAGTGAACACAAGTGAGGGCAGGGCTATCACCGCTTTGTACGTATACACTGTCTCATGACTATATACAATGTAGTCTTTTATTTGTTTTCCCTCACCGTTAACATTTTGATCAATTAACCACACATATGACATTGGAATAAACAAATTGGTGTAGTCCTAACTCAGGATTCGATCCCACGCATCTCTGCATAAGAGGCGGTCGTTTTAACCATTTAGCTATCAAGGTGATCACTCTGAAGAAAAGTTCGCGTAATTCAAATTCTGCATGAGAACTTTTTAATAATGTGATTTGGTTTATTTAGGTTTTTACAAACCTTTCCATATTTTAAGTATAAAAGACAATACCAATCTTTAAGCTAACTAACTATATAGTAAAATAGGATACTTCCGTCAAAGATTGAGCTACAACACAAATACCGTTCAGCTTTACAAGTCATATAAAATTTATTTTACAAATTTATGCTCCTAGACATAAAACGTGTGGTGCAGATATTATTTTATGAGCAAAGTGAATGACTTTCTGTTCACGAAGCCAGTGGTTTTCGCTTACAAAGTTGCGACTTGCTAAATATAAAATTGGTTCAAAAAAATAAGTATGTAGCGAAGCTTTTGAGTACAGACACAACATTCTAAAAGTTAAAGTAAGAAATAACGTTATAACGAACCCTTTATATACATTTGCTGCTAAAATTGCTGCTTTCTTGTCGTATCCAGAGGTTCTAAATTATTATTGCTAATAACAACGTACATTTATACAAATGATCTCTTATTTCAAACCCATGTCTTCAAAAACAGTATCGCCATACCTTCTAGATAATATCTCGTATGAGTTTGGACGCTTGCCCGCATAATATTAGCAATGCACAACAGAACAGATCTATAGATTTGTTTAATTAGTATAACACTATACAGACACAACTAAATATTAAATTTGACGAAAAAATAACATCGAATTCAAATATTTCTCTTATTGCCTCACTTACAAGAAAGAATGTCAAAGAAAATTAAGGCTACAGACTTCTAACCCAACCATCAAATCGGGAATGATATGGCAACGAATCAGACAACCCGTTCGACAATATACGGCATGGACGTTTGAGTTTTTGAGAACCTAACGATATCGATACGCTTTAATGAGACAAAAAATATATCCTTTTTAAATGTAGGCTACCCTACCTAGCTTACTTAATTTTATTGTATCACTTTTCTTTTTGCCATTGAGCATGTATGAGAAGAATAACGAATGTAAAGAAATCAAAAGGTATTTGTCAGGTTCTCGCAAAAAAAGCGATCGATATTCTCTAACTAACCTAATGATAAATAAGTAAATAAGTATAAAAAACAGAATAAGGACTTCCTAATGTTACCCAAATCACAAAGTATTTATTATTGGGTGAAGCAACAAGTATGCATCAGTCTTAACAAATGACTATAATTATTAAATTTAATGCTTTCCTTACATAAATTCACTAAAATGGGAAAAGCATTTATGAAATAAAATGCATTTAAGAGTTCATTATCGAAACACAGACTTTGATTTGTGAGAGACAAGAACTTTGACGATTAGATCAGATTAGAAAAAAGTTTGATTAACGGCGGGGCAGTAAGAATAAAACAATATAGTTAACAATATACTCGTAGTACAAAGAATACAGTAGCAAGTGAACGTGTAGTCTGAGAGATAACTTATACTTACTCAGCTTACCTAACTATAGTGTGTCTTGCTACTATAGTAGAACCCGTTTAATACGATCACGCTTAATACGATTTCTCGCATAATTCGCCTTTTTACGCCAGTCCCTACAACTTGAAACATATTTTCATACATTTCTTAACGCTTAATACGATTCGTCTTCCCGATCGTCACTTAAAAAAAAAGAAATATGTATTGAGAGTTTTCGATAAAAAGTCACAAACAACGAATAAAACTCAGTTAGCTGCTTAGCTTCAATACCTATTTCTACGTTACCTACAATTTTAAAGAATTGAGAAGAAATTAAAGTAAGATACAGATTGGGAGGTGTGCAAAGTGAAAAGCAAACGGTAGGAAAGTTTGATAAATTGGAAATAGTTTTGGTGGAATGGCTTTATCAAGCACGAGCTTTAAAACTGCCCATAAGTGACCCCATAATATGCGGATTTAAGACACTATGTAAGTTTTGACTTTGGATGAAAGTGAAGACGCACTGCAAAAGTTTAATTAAGTTGAAATTCTGACAAACTAAAATAAGTGATTATCTTAAATAATACATACACATACATACATATACTCACGGCTATAAATCCCTAGAAGGGAATTGAAAATTCCTCAGCCACTTTTGGAAAATTGAGTGGGGTAAAGATGGTAAAGTAAAGGTTGTTGGTGATGGGTCTCCAACCGCATCGCCCAAAAATCCCTTAAAAGCCCCAATACCGTTAGTCGCCTCTTACGTACACCCATCGGTAGAAACGGGGTAGTGCTATTCTAAGCCGACACTACACGGCTCCATATCTTAAATAATGTATTGAATGTACATAATTTCAAAAATTATGAACAAAATACATAATATGTAGTACGTTCGTTTTATTTTGCCTATCCCGCATAATACGATTTCACGCTTAAGACGCGTTTTTGGTGGGGTTCCTGAGAAATCGTCTTAAGCGGGTTTTACTGTATTTTATTAGTACCATATCGTGTAATGACCACTTCAAGTACTTACATAAGAGCATAAATAAAATGTTAGGTTAGGAAGAATGGTTTATTAGCACCGTACAGAGTGAGTAGACCCTTCCTACCCAAATAAACATAAACATAAACCTACTTCTGAACATCACGTGACTTTGTCACCTGGTGCTCAGAGTACCCACGTTTTGCATGGACAGTGTACTCACGTGATAGGGGGCAGGCTTATCGCCGTTTTGTACGAATACCTTGTCACATGACTAAGTGCAACTCAGCCATGGGGGTTTCCTCACGATGTTTTCCCTCACCGTTAACAACCATGATAAATTAACCACACAATATGTCTTTAGAAAAGACAAATTGGTGTAGGCCCGACCCGGGATTTGAACACTAGTCGTTTGCACGATAACCGGTGTTCTACCCATTGAGCTATCACGTCGTTCCTACCCAAATGATATAATTAATAGCGTGAGTATACATTTATCAAAGTGACTAAAAAAATGTTTTTAGTATTAAATGAATTTTCTTAACCCGGATATGCTGTTAAATATTGTAATGTATGTAATGTACATTTTGTATTATGTATGTAAGATGTGGAACAGTTCATGATGTTTGACTTACCTTTTTTATCAGACACTTATTCTGAAAAGGATTTAGGGAATTTAATGTAAACCACGTTTTACACACATATTTTTATTATTATTTCACACTATGTAATATACATTTATATTGCACGACACATTTTGAACACACACACCATTTTCACTACACTGCCGTTATTTCTATTCGCAATATAGATATTAGTAGAGTATTCTCAATACATTTATCTTTGAGCCTATGTCCAATCACTTCCAGATTTTACTCGAAAATAATCGTTTTGACAATATTGTTTATTGTCAGATATTAATTTTTATTCTTCTAAATCTCCTCTCAACCATTACTTTTCTGCAAGAAGGCTGCTAGTGTTAGGTTGTAGACTTACAACTTACTTAATTTAATTTTCTAAATTTTTGTTAAATTTTAATATGAATGTATTGTTTAATATTGTAAGTGGATAGATAATGTTCTTAATTTATCGTTTTTCCTAATTTGTTTTCTAATATATAATTCTAAATAATTCAAAATCCCTCCTTGTAATTTAGACTACTTTCTTTGATACCTCCTTTAAGGAATATTTGTTATTTCAAAATTTTAAATTTGTCATGCTTGTTCGCAGATGTTGGTATATATTCAGCTCCTGGGGCGATGGGTGGATTCATTCTGAAATAAGATTGGAATTGGACACTAAAGACCCATTACCGAAGTCGATATTGATCATTATTTTTGGAAGAAATTGAAAGAACGGGAGATATTCTGGACTGATTTTATTCATACCCGTTTGGAAAAGCAGCCCCTTATTCTCGAGCTGCCCCCCTTTTCTTCGAAGTAAGCTTCACGGAGCCGCAGCCCCTTCTTCAGCTGCCTTTATCGACGGGCTTCCTGGAGTCGCAGCCCCTTTGTCTTCGAGCTGCATTCACCGACGGCCTATCCGGAGTCGCAACCAAGTTGGAATCACAACCCTCACTGTTGAGCCACCCATCGCAGCAGGAGCTGGTTTTAAAAGCTGAGTGCTTTTATATTATAATTTTGTTAAGTTAGGGGATTATTTTATTAGGAGTGTTTTTTAGTGTATTTTTTTATTATTATTAAATATTGTTGAGATATATATATCTTTCATTTATTATCTAACCTTCCGTTTCCTTCTTTTTTTTTTTTTTTTTTCCTTTAGTTATTTCTGGCTTCTGGGTACAGCATCCCAGGAGTTAGAAATAACGTTACAATATGTAAATTGTTTTACCTCTTTATTCGATCTAAACTGTGACGAAACTTATCTGTTCCTATAAACTTAGCTTACCATAGTTTCTAACTATGTAAATATTGTTTGAAGGAAACTTGGTCTTATAAATCAAAGTACTAACCCGACAGGATTGGGTTATCTTTGACTCGAGATATTTACCAATCTCACGAAATTCAGTAACCAGAAACTGACAATGTACAGTGGATTTAATAATGGCATTAATATCGTATCTGGTTTTCTCTGATTCTTACCCGAATTTATCCGCCTAATAATAATAAAAGGAGGGACGTTACTGCAGTGTAATATAGAGGAACTTAATGTCGATTAGTTGTGAAGGGTCCAGGCTGTCACGAACACAACTTCCGAAGCATTCGATCGATAAGCGATACGAGCTTTACACGAGCAACAGCTGAACATGTTTTCCTCCCTGATTTCTATTTATTGCTTTTATCCTATATCTGAGTTTGAACAAGCGAGAAACCCACTGACATCATTTCCATTGCGAATCGTGACCAAGTTAAGACCAAAATAATGTAATAGATACATATTGTGTGGAGAGGTTCTTCAGTATCGTACAAAGTAGCGATCGATAGTCTCTGCCTACCCCAATGAAAACTAATGACACGAGTATATTTATGTATGTATGTATATTGTGTTTTGTGAAAATGAATATACATTCTCATATGATAATTATTTTATGTTGTATGTTATCGTTGTAATTGTTAAATTTATTTTGGTATGAATCTGAAGCCAAGATGAACCAAGCGAAGCGCACGGGCACTACCTACCTTTTCCCAAAGCGCTTCGTCGTTTTTTTGAACCCTCATAATACAAACCTCATAACTTGGGTTGGTATGATGCTAGATCAACAAAATTTCCGAGATATATTGTGCATAATGGACTTATTGAAAACATAAAGTTTAAATTCGGCGACAGGCCTGCCCCCTATCACGTGAGTACACTGTCTAAGCAAAACGTGGGTACCTTCTCTGGAAACTAGATGGCGCTTGCCATGTGAGTTCAGGAGTATTGGTACCTCTGCCAACCCCTTCGGGGATAAACGGCGTGAACGTTTATGTTATGTTATGTTATAAAGTTTTAATTACATTCGCTTTTATACTTCAGATTTTATTTGTATCTAAAAAAGCTGAGTTCGTCACTGACTCACTGATGATCATCAAAATTTTTAGGGTATTTCCTTATGTCCTAGAAAGCTGAAATTTTGTATGTAAGCTAGTATTAGCACACAACTAACAAAAAATATCACACGCATCGCACTGTCAAAAAGTTATCATATCTCATGTAGAGCCAAGCTTATTACATTACACGCCCTAACTCTACAAGGCCTAACTTCACAAACTCTTTACCTTAGTCAAAATATGTGGCTTGGCCGTTCGTTACTACATGAACTATTTTATAATACAAAAGTAATGAACAGTGAATATTTTTTTTATCTTACGCCTATGTGCCAAATGGCCAAGCCACATATTTTGACTAAGGTGTCGAATTTGTGAAGTTAGGACGTGTAGTGTTAGAACCTTGGCTCTACATGAGATCTGATAACTTTTTGACAGTACGAGTCATATGGGCTCGTCTTGGCAACATTTTACATGAAAATGTTTTTGGAGGTACATATTGTCACGGTTTGCTTAAAAACATTTTAGATGCTTTGTCTTCTAACAAATATGAGATAATATACATAAAGATAAAATCTCCCTTTGGTCCTTTTGTATAGGTTCTACCTAGTAAAGGGAATAGTGATTGCTATCGTCAATATCTAAACAATAACAATTAAACACATTATATACAAATAGTTTAAATATAAATTTATTTCAAAATCTGTTAAAACTTGAGTCCTTACATTGCAAGTTGACATAAGTTCATAAAAAATACAAAAGAGTTATTTGAATATAAAACGTATTTCAGCATCGAGGCTTTTCTTAAGATGTAAATGCAAGTCCGTCCTGCGCAGCCATTGTATCAAATCAGGACGTTTTGCAGTGGTCTCCAAACATAATATGTTTCTCTTTGCGACGGGAACCGTGCTCAGTGGCTTGCCAAGCCATATCGTGAGTGAATTTCCACGTTGCCCGAGAGCGTGGTTCATTCCAGAGACGTATATGTTGTATTTCTGTGCCGGTTTATATCTGTTTTTTATGTACGAGGGTATTTATTTTGGAATATTATTCAGTCAAAATACTTTGATCTTTATTTTTACTCTTGGTTAGGCAGTTTTTATTAACGTGGATATTATAAATGGATTAAGTCTACTCTTTTATACATCATTCTGCGTGTTGACACCAGTGCAAATCTTTCTGGTATATAAATTTACACATTGCCAATATAATAAATGAACTAAATGTTTGATTTGGACAATATTGGCTATAAGAATAACTTTTTTTAATTGAATACCGTAAATTAAAGTTGTAATTAGTAGTTTTAGCAGTAATTGTGCAATTTATTTATCACTTTTTACATAATGATTTTTTGTTTTATTACGTTTAACTAGCCTATGAAGAGATAGTTACGATTTAATTAATAAACGCATTTATCATAGAACTTAACTGCAAGTGTAAATAATTAATTCAGTTTAAGATAAAAGCTGTATAGTGTCGGCTTAGAATAGCACTACCCCATTTCTTCGGGTGGGTGTACGTAAGAGGCGACTAACGGTATTGGGGTTTTTTAAGGGATTTTTGGCGATGAGACCCATCACCAACAACCTTTATTCTACCATCTTTTCCCCACTCAACTTCCAAAAGTGGCTGAGAAATTTCTAATTCCTTAGCTCTGGCTACCCCTGCTAGGGATTTATAGCCGTGAGTATATGTATGTATGTATATGTTTAAGATAAAACTCAAAAGCTTATTACGTTTTATATCTTATCTTATAAACCATCGAATAAACTAAAGACTATATAACCAAATACACCTAAAATAGTTTACCAAATAGAGCATATTTTTCCTAATCTAAGCAGTAATTGGTTTTCAAGACTTATACTTTAACAAGAAAGGTTCATTTAAATTATTGCAATAGCTTCTACCTTTAATGCAATTCTTTTTATATTAAAAGTAGAGATATAAATAAATCAACAAGATGCCTAGTTTAGAACAACCCACCAGCGCTGAAAAACGTACGAATGCATCTGTAAAAATATTGTACACTCGTGTGTAGAATGTAACAGGATAAGGTAGATTATGTCAACCTCGAGTCCAATATTAAAGTATTATAGTGAAAACGACGCATTTTTATTGGAGAGGATTGCTTCCAGATTGATGTTTGTATTCGGATCGTAGCTACTCGTACATTTCTATTTGGAAGAAAAGATCTTTTCGAAATTGTCGGAATGAGTGACTGTGCTTTTACTTCGATGAAAATGGCAGATTCTTCATCGGACGGACGGGAAATATTTATGTTTATATTAGTAATTAACACAGGGCTCAATAAGTTTTTCTAGTATTACCTTTTTTACTTAACTTTTCGTTTGTGTCGTATGTTACCGAAGGGTAGGTAAAAGTAATGATACCTTTGAAAGTCATTTAATAATTAGAGCACACTTTTTGTCTGAACAGTGTGTTTGTGGGCAGGGGCATACCTATTAACTCAATAATAATATAATAACTAGTTTTCTTAGAATTGGTCCACCGACAATCCAAGGGTGTAAACGGTTACTATAAGTCGTACCTATATGTAACAAATTAGTTATATAAATTGCTTCAGTAGCAAAGAGGTTTGAACGGTAGCATAAAATTATTTCATAATCAAACTCACTTTGGTTGGGACATTGCAGGCTGAATCAGCTGATTGACCGAAAATTTAGACAATTCAGATACGGAGAGCACGTTCAGCTGTTTCGGTCTCGACAACCATAAACGGTAGTAGTCGATTAAGTCTGCCAACTAGCACTTAGCCAACATGTGAGACTAAGGCCTAATGTACATTCGTGAGGACATGTAGGTATAGGATGCGATTTGCGACAGAAAATCGTCACCGTAAGCCAATACTACTATACTAGTGAATAATAGATTTGGGAAGTCGAACCGAACTCGTTTTTAAATATCTAGTTATGGAGAGTTTTACTTAGTCGTCTCAGACAGAAGCATAATAGCCTACTGACTATAGTTGTAAATGCCCACCAAAGTAAAAGGTGTAGTGATCGGCGGACCAAATTTTTGGACTTCTGTTATTATAAGCCGGTACCACAAGAATGTGTAAATTGTATATATTCTTAAAAAGCTACAGAATTATCATAAACTCAAAAATATATAATATAACAACAAGAACAAAGTCATCTAACGCTATGTTTAAATTTTAAAAATATTATAAATGCACTTTGAGTAAGTTTGCGCGTAACATATCGCGTAGGGACACGTGTGGTATATAAATGGGAACTGCATCAGAATATCAAGCTACTGAAGTGCTTACATATACTATACGATATACATTATAAGGTTACGAGTGTGTGCGCTAGACTAGTGTAGATAACTATATTTTTCCATCCGATGGAGAAATAAAGTTTTTCTGCAAAAGCCGGTTAACCTTTTTTCACAAAGTTATACGCGGGATATCAAGCTTTATTTTTGATTTATTTTTGAAGTGACAAACTTCGTTCAACTACAGATCCACAATCTTATCTTGGCCGGTAAGGGCGTCGCTGTCATCGATATTAGTATTGCCAGTAAATAAAAATTAACCATTATAAGGGAAATAATTTTACATCATACAGGCTAATTTATGTAGTACAGTATTGAAATGTCTTAATAAAACAAATTATATAATATTCATTTCATTAATAACTAGCTGCTATGTAGTGTCGGCTTATAATAGCACTACCCCATTTCTGCCCGTGGGTGTACGTAAGAGGCGACTAACGGTATTGGGACTTTTAAGAGATTTTAGGGCGATGCGGTTGGAGACCCATCACCAATAACCTTTATTTTACCATCTTTACCCCACTCAACTTTCCAAGAGTGGCTGAGGAGTTTCTAACTCCTCTCTGGCTACCCCTTCTAGGGATTTATAGCCGTGAGTGTATGTATGTATGTATGTAATTAATAACTATTATTGTAAGTAAACAAGTTCGTTTTAATGTAAGCTAATTATATTTATTTATTTTTGTCCTTGTCTGGTATGTCTACCCGAATGACTGTGTTGCTTATCTTACCTCCCAAATGTTGTCTAGAAGAGATCGCTTTTAGCGATAACACTGCCAATGGTTATTCTCTGCAAACTCATTATTTTATACTCAAGGATTTGTTACTTGTGACACTCAGAGTTAATAAGTGGGTAACTACATAAAATCATTTTTTTTATCCTGTAAATCAGAGGCTTACCTTGTCGTGTACTGTGTCTTTTACATTTCATATTCACACATAGATCCCCCAAAAAGGTGGCAAACATCAGATATCGTTTGGGTCATTCATTTTGCTGGGTCAGTGAATTTATGGGCACTTTTTTATTGCTGTTAACAACCTTGTAACATATAACATAAAATAACATAAAGGTACTAATACTTCTGAACATCACGTGACTTTGTCACCTGGTGTTCAGAGTACCCACGCTTTGCATGGACTGTATACTCACGTGATAGGGGGCAGGCCTATCGCCGTTTTCTACGAATACACTGTCACACGACTAAGTACAACTCAGCCATGTGGGTTTCCTCACGATTTTTTCCCTCACCGTTAACAACCGTGATAAATTAACCACACATATGTCTTTAGAAAAGACAAATTGGTGTAGGCCCGATCCGGGATTTGAACACTAGTCGCTTGCACCTTAACCGGTGTTCTACCCATTAAGCTATCACGTCGTATTTGCCTTGTATTTTTATATGCCAGACAGTTATGACTTAAGAAATGACACATTGGTACATCCCCGCATTAGGATTAGAACCCACGCATCAGTGTACACGAAGTGGAATCTTATTTGGGAGCATTTCCCCACTTCGCGTAACCCGCACCGCTATAGTCATGCGCGCACAACTTTTTGGACGGTGTTAGCCTACTAAGATAAAATTTAACAAAATAAATAATAATTTTCATAAATTTTTATATTGAACACTGGAAATAAAAGCGTTTATCAATAAGCAAAGATGCATCATAAAAATAATGGTCTTTGAAAAAAAGTTTCCACTACAAAAAATATTAATGAAAGTGATAATTTATTATATACGTAGGTCACCCTATAATTTTTATTTAGTTAAGAACTAACTGACAATGACAGGCCGAAATTTCAAAATGGCGACAGTATACCACTAGTCGCCGCCGGCCAAGAAAATATTGTGGATCTGTAACACCCTATTTAACGTTAACTCGCGCCAATCACCGAATTATATACTATGTGCAAGCTAAGGAATTTGTACATCCGTTAAAGTGATACAAAGTAGAAGCAACGAGTACTCGTATATCCGATTGGATTTGCTGGAAAGGAATAGAAAATTGGTTATCGAGGGTAATAGGATTATAGCCGCACATACAATTTATTAATATCGTTAGGGTATATTAATATTTTATCAGTAGAATTTTCCTTCAATGTTTTTTATCTGACTCGTGGAGTGAAGAAATGAAATAATATATATACTTATTTTATTCTCAAACTAATTTAGAAACGACTAGTGCGTATTTTAATACTTATTAGACTAAAGAATCAAACTTCCACGCCTTAATCCCCGAAGGGAAGGCAGTGGATTTTTTAATACTGTTGTCACCTGGTGGTCCGAGAATTCACTTTTTGCTAAGAAAGGGTACTCACTTGATAGGGGGCAGGCCTATCGCGTTTGTTACGAATGCACTGTCATATGACCAAGTACAACTTAGCCAACAACTTTGATAAATAACCCACCTATACTGTAGAAAAGATATAGTATAGACCAGTCTTGGCATTTCAAGGTATCTTTATAATAAGCGGGTTTTCTACCCACTGAGCAATCACGGTTTTTTGTATATTATGTATGTGTGTGTGTTTGTTTTGACGACGGATTATTTGTCCTCACACATTAAACAAGCCTCAAATCATAACTAGAAAATCCACACAAATATACAAAGAAAACTATTTTAATGTAAAAGTATATAGTTCCAAAAGATATTCCCAAATGATATACGTTTGTTGTGCATAACCTGATATGTACAGAAATCAGATGACTAAGCCATAATCCCCTTCCACGTACGAAGAGGAAAACTTCTTGAAAGTTTTGGATTGAGGTTGGAAGGAGTCTTTATTTGTTTGACGTGTTTCTTTTGTCTCCCCCGTCTTTGTTTTTAAGTGTTCCTGGCGAAAATTGCGCTGAAGTTTTAGTTGAAAATACAGCTTGTGGCTGCTTGAATATGTCGTTATGTTGCTGCGAAATATATTCTGCATTTTGCTGATGCTACTGCGGGAGGAAGAAACATAAACAAATACATTTTCAAATTCCAAATACGGTTTTAAAACGTGGTTGACTGAACTATTGTTTGAAATATTTCTTGGCAGATTTTTTATGGACATGGGAAAATGCTCGCTTTGAATTTATTATTTAATATTTGTAAAACTATGATAATTATGTTTATTATTATCATAATTGCAGTTTGTTTTGTCTGCAGTAGATATTATTAAATAAAAATCTTTTTAATACAAGCCTTCAATCTGGTTAGTTAAAGTTATATAGGGAATAAGACAGATAAATGACATATTTGAATTTAACAGGAATAATGGAATATACCTATTAGTATCCTACAACACTGTAATATAACAATACTGTAAAGTGTCGGCTTAGATCAGCATTTTATGACGTAGGATTTTGGCGCCTTTCATGTTATTTTTGAACGATATAACAGCAGACCCATTAAACTTGATTTCTTATTTCAAAAATACAATATAAAATATGTAAATTGATTATTTTTCTATCTTTGATTATTGACTTGTAGTCATTAAAAACCGACTTTCATACTAAGCAAATTCCTTTTGGAAGACAATATCAGATAAATGATGTGACATTGTATATCTATAGCACGAACCCATTTTTTCCTGGGCGAGTCGTAAGGTGCGACTGTAGGTTGGCACTGGGTTGGAGATCCATCACCAACCATCCTCTTAATGGCTAAGGAATCTCTACTTGTGACTCTCTGGCTACCCTTTTCAGAGATTACTATAGATATGTACTTATTCAAATTCGAGCAAACGACTTGTGTTATCGTGCAAACGACATGGCCGGGCTGGCTGGACAACGTCGGGCCTACACCAATTTGTCTTTTCTAAAGACATATGTGTGGTTAATTTATCACGGTTGTTAACGGTGAGGGAAAACATCGTGAGGAAACCCACATGGCTGAGTTGTACTTAGTCATGTGACAGTGTATTCGTACGAAACAGCGATAGGCCTGCCCCCTATCACGTGAGTACACTGTCCATGCAAAACGTGGGTACTCTGAACACCAGGTGACAAAACCACGTGATGTTCAGAAGTATTAGTACCTCTGCCAACCCCTTCGGGGATATTCGGCGTAAACGTTTATGTTATGATATGTTATGTTTATTCAATAATATTAGGTGCTACGCGAGTAACATAATACTTATGTTAGTATGAGTCAAACAACAACACAGTCTCCGTGTCATAAACAGTTAAGTTTTATAGCTCAGTGAGGCAGTAATGTGTTATTTGATGGAACCGGATCGTCCTTGGTTACTTTAGGTAATATACTGTTACTTTTATATTTATAGACTCTTATTTGAGCTTGATAAAATACCTAATGTGTACAAAACGGCCGGCCCTATACCGCGTGAGTACTCTGTCCAAGAAAAATAAATCACATGACGATTATGTCACGTGATGTTCAGAAGTATAATAATTCTGATACCCCTTAGAATAGTTACAGCGTGAATGTTTAAGCTCTTTAGTCAATGTACACATGACACTAAATAGACTAACGTTAAATCACCATTTTTGAAACGAAACAATATATTATATCTCAAATAATAAATTAAGTTTTAAATATAAATTCTTGATTAAAAACGAATACAACAAATAATATAAATTAAAACCTCCACAAACAAATTATTATTTTTCTTAATTTAATCTTTTGCACCACTCTGCAACAGTAAATGCTATACTAATATAGTAGGATATAAAAATATTTTCTCACATCAATTTTTTCAACATCCTTTGTAAGCCTAATGAAGTTCTTTAAATAGATAACCAATTGTACTAAAAAGACGACAAATTGTAAACATATATATTTTTTTAAAAATTTAAGATGATATTTTTTCTTTCTTTTTTATTTTGTATCAATATAGAAGAGGATCCGCACTAAAATCGTCTTTCACTCAACTTCTTACTATTACCATTACTCCTTATTATTAATTGCCAGATAATGATGAATGAGCAATATAGATGTCCCATAAGTAATATAAACCCTTAATAGGTGATAAAAAAACCACGCTAGGCTAAGTATCTATCTTTTATGCTAATCACATAAATGTTGTTCTTTAGCGGGGATCGCACTTTTAACCTCTGGACCGCGAAGCTAGCCACCCATCCTATCGGCCACGTTTGTCGTCGGATACACCAAGTTACAATAGAATTAAGCCTGCAAAATGGCCGAAAAATTATAGTGAATCGCAATTAACCAAAAACAAATAGCTAAACTGGTTGCTTTAAGGATTCAGATTAGAAGATAAAGATTTAGATTTATTTAGGAGGAATTTAGCGGCATAAGCGTAAGACTGAAATAAAATTGAACCCAATAAAAGAGGGACGTGTGTGTCCGGAGAATTACTGAAGATTTATTTTTACTTCTAAGCTTATTGTGTGACTTTCGTGCAGTCACGTAGGTGGTTTGATCCCACTGAACCTTAAGTAATACCCTTCGTTGAGGCGGGAGTAGGCCGAAAATAATTTATGACATGAAAAAACGATACTTTTGCTTTCGAATAAGTACTTTTTCTATTAATGGTACTTTTGTTCTTTGTTTTTAATAATTAAGACAGTGGTATTTATTATAACATTTTATTTTAACTTCTGATTTGGCTACCTCTTTTTGGTATTTATAGCCGTGAGTATATAGTATATTTATTTATTAAGTTAAGTTATTTAAGTATTTGAGGTAGTAAAATAATGACGCAGACTCTGGCTATCCCTTCTAGGGATTTGTATCCGTGAGTTCAATTATGTTAAGTTAATTTAACTTAAACAGTTTAATCATCTAGTTATATTGGAAAAGCAAAGTAACTTATCACCAAGCGCTGTGTCACGATCTTTTAGTTAATTATTTTCCAAAGTTCTCAAAGTAATCTCAAAGCTCGTCAGAAAGCTTTTAAAAGCAGATTTACGAATAAAGATTAATCGATTCATGAGACTTGACAAAACTGAACTCAATGAAAAGGATTTGCGTTTACTTATATTACATTTACTAGCTTTTTGCCCGCGAATACGTCCGCGTGGACTACATTTTTTGCATCCGGTTTACATCCAAAACACCCAAACACTATCTTAAGTTCTGTTTTTTAATATTTATATTCCCGTGGGCTTTGTAAAAGATATAAAGAACACATTGAGGTTTTTTAAGTGACATTTTTGAAAATAGTAATAGATTAAGAAAATAATCATACATACATACATATACTTACGGCCATAAAACCCACAAAGGGGTAGCCAGAGCTTCAGAGCTAGAAACTTCTCAGCCACATTTGAAAAAATGGTAGAAATAATGTATGACTCATGTCTGGCTCTGTTTGAAAAAAAAATATTGAAGCATTTAAATTAAAAACTACTTAAGTGTAACTTTTTTTGTTGTAATAACGAGTATTTTTAAAACTATATATCCATAAGATTTATTGTACATTTACTCTTCCTTCGTAAAATATTCTTGGGAAAATTCGCTAAGCATTTAAATGTAATATGACAAAGGCAGATTATGATGTGAGATTAACAATGCTCGCTGAGGATATGCTTCGGTATTACTTGTTGAAAGAACATTTCATATGAACAGTGCCACGGAAAGAACAAATCTTTTTCTGACGCTGTTGCGATGTGAATCGGAATATTTTTCCCAACTCTTTTTTTATGACAGAATCGTAACATATACATTACTCTACGTACTTTCTTTTATCCTTCAATTAAATTTGCCGATTCTTTTCCAAGTTTGTAAGTGGATTTATTAGCTTTCGCTAAACACATTTTCTAATGTCTCTTCTACAAATAGATTAGGTTTGCGTAATGTTTTTCTGAGAAGCCAATCTCTTTGTTGGAAATTTTCTTTCTTGTTTCGGTTAATCACAATCCAGTTTATTTTTATACAACTGCGTTAGAAATGTGTTTTGTATTAAACGGATTTAATTAATTTATCAACCCTCTAAAGTTGGCCTGAAATAGCCTTAAACCGTCTCTTACAGTGTGATATGTATAACAAGATTACGGTCAACTGTTTATGACACTTGATATTTTTCTTATTGAATAGAATAGAATAACTCTTTATTGCACATCAAACACAAATTTACAAAAATAATAATATGATCAAACAGTTTACAGTGAGGTACAATTGGCGGTCTTATCGCCAAAAGCGATCTCTTCCAGACAACCTTTGGAAGCTGAGATCGATAAATTTATTATTTGGGTAGATGCACAAAACAAGGCCGAAAAAGACATAATAATCTATTAGGCTTACTTAAAACTAGCTTATTTAATTCAAACAACAATATAAATATTAATCATACAAAATGATATAGATTTTTAACGAATATGAACACATACATAAATAACTACATACTTTTATATATACAAGCAATACAAATACCTTAATAAAATACACATATACGTTTTAGAAATATAATAAATATATATAGTTTAAAAAGCAACAGTATTACAGCGCTTCAGTGAGATAGGGTAGTTAAACTCACGGCTAAATAGGTACGTTTATAAATAGGTAGGCCTTAAATTTAAAAATCTCCAGCTACTTTTGTTGTATATGAATACCGATAAAATTTAAAAATAAATGATAGTTGGTGATGAATCGTGACCCGACAATCACTTAAACCCCTCAGTAACCTCTAATATTCACCTAATCAACTGATAAAAATCCTATAGGAAGGAATGGTTAATGCTTTTGTAAGACACACATTCTTGTAAACTTTTCCAAGTATGTGTAGAATTGTGTTATTGAAAACAATACATTTAACAGAAAGAGTCTCAGCAGAAAACTGAGATACCGATTAAAAAAGGACGGTGGCTCAGTTGTCAGAGCGTCGGGGCGTATACCCGAGGTCGCGGGTTCGATTCCCGCCTGTGTCGAAATTTTTCTTTCCTTTATTTATTCTTTATTTATTAGTAAAAAAGGAAGTGTAAAGTATAAATCACACTTTGCCAACTTACCAATAAGTATATAGAGCTGAAGCCTCTTTCCGCGCTCTCTAGCATTTTTATATGTATAGATTATTTAGATTTGCCGTGTAGTGCCGGCTTAGAATATCTTTACCCATTTCTACCAACGAGTATATAAAGAATATAAGAATAAATAATAATAATTTATTAGTAATAATCCCCACATGAGGTTTTCATGAACAAAAAGATTCTACCAACGAGTGTCGTAGGAGGCATTTAAGAAAATGGGTCATTTTTAAGTGACACTAACAAGACCTTATTTCTACCATCTTGTCCCCTATCAACTTCCAAATGTGGCTGATGAGTTTCTAGCTCTTAAGGTCTGGCTGATCTGATCTGGATTTTTTGATTTATTGCTGTGTGTATGTGTAGGCATGTATGTAGACGATTTAAAATAAACTAAAAAGTTTTAGTAAAAAAAGTAACCACTTATTAAAACAGTAAGTAAAAAGTATAAATCACACTTTGCCAACTTACATATATAAATAAATAGTAAGTATATACAGCTGAAGCCTCTTTCTACGCTCACCTTCTATCCCATTAGCATTTTTATAGACTCTCGAGGCCGTCCTCCGAGCTCAGCCTTGAGGTGTGATCCCGAATATGCAAGTTGGTCGTTTTAGATTTACTTCGTTTATGTTTTAGACTCACAAAAAAGAGACACTGCAGTATTGTTTCGAAAATGGAGCTAAATTTACATAGATATAAATGTTAACTGGAATAATATGTTACTACTTAGGCTTACCATCTTTCCTCTTTAAACTCATCGTGAATTAAATTTAAAAAAGCTTATAAAAAATGTATGAATCATCAGTCATCCATCACGCATCTGGTATTACGTCTATAGCGTTTTTACGTAAAATTGTTGAAGCAAGATTTTTGAACTTTAAAAACATACTATCATTTTTGGCGTGATAACATCTAATAAATCGATGAGGTAAACTGTGTAGTATCGGTTTAGAATAACATTAACGCATTTCTTTCCGCAAGTGTCATGAAAAGCGATTTAAGAAATTAAGGCCATTAAAGTGATTGTTGGGCGATGCGGTTCTAGACTAATCAATCACCATCTTTATTTAACTATATTTTCTTACGTTTACAAGCCTTTGAGGAATATCTCTCTCTCAAGGGATTTATTGCCGTGAGTACAAACATACAAAATGTAAAATGATGAGCGCCGTCGTCGTCAAGGAAGAAAAAGTGTTATCTATCGCAATCCAGAGTTAATCGATGCATCTATCTCTCTTACACTCTATCGGCCTATGCAACTGAGTAAGAGTGAGACCGCGGCAGCTCACAGATTACAACTGAAACTATTTTTTCTATTTTCTTCTATCGGTTTCAATGTTGTCACATAAACCAACTTTACAGAAAACCAGTGTTTTGTCACTTCAGTGAAATGAAATCTGGTGTGTAATAACGGCTTTGAATACCAGTTATTATTTAGGAGAGGCATCACCAAAAACTTTAAATTTTACAATATTTTTTCGATTTATACCATTTATTGCTGTAATATGGTACAATTGTCAAATATACGTACGATAAAAACACTTGGAGTTCATACATTCATATTTCTAAATGGTACATACATAATATGCTCACGGCTATAAAACCCTAGAAGGGGTAGCCAGAGCTAAGGAATAAGAAATTCCTCAGCCATTTTTAGAAGTTAAGTTGGGAAAAGATGGTAAAATAAAGTTGATGATGGGTCTCCAACCACATCGCCCAAAATATATTCTTAGTCGCCTCTTAAGTACAAACAGGGTAGTGCTGTTTTAAATCGATACTACACAGTTATATGATGCATTAATTAAATAATTACTAAAGTATCTAAATTGAGCAAATTTACAAAAAGAGTCTTTTGAGAATAAGGATTAAATTAATTTGAGTGATACTGTGTGTCAGATACCGATTTCAATTTTAAATCTGTCACAGAATTAAACTCTCGCTTTACTCGCGGGAAATCATCAGAAGACCCATTTGATTTATTTTCTTCTGTAAATCTGGGCGTTTTTTTTTCGATTGATCAATCATATTTTTTCCCGATCATCTTTTGGTTTTTGGATTAAGAAATTATAGGGACCAAAAGGATATTTATGATTTAATAGTTTCTTGCTAATGCGTTTAGGTTGCACTGAAGTTTTCAAAATAAAGTTGTTGCTCGTCTCTGAAGCTTTTCCCGAACTTTGCATTTCAACTCTGAGAACTTTTGAATAGTAAATTTTACACAACAGTTCTGTAACAAGTTCCACTAAAAGTCATATTTCAGATATCCGCGGCAGCAAAAAAATATCTTCGTATTTCAATAGCCGAGCTTTACCACGAATTTCATATTATTTTGTTGAAGCGGATAATATATTAAATTAAATAAAAAAATAAGAGTAACTTATAAAGTGTAGATAACCACACTACTCATATAAAGCACACAGAAGCCCCTTCTACACTTAGGTACATTATTAACGGCACCCGCAGGGAGAAATGGGGTAGTAATTTCTCTGCCATAATTTACATATTCTTAGCCAAGATGACACAGCAAAAGGGTCATTCAGTTCAACATTTTGTTGTAGAAATTGTCACAATACTTCGTGCTAACGTGTCCAGCGTAGTTCGTTAAAAACATTCTTTTGATGTTAAAACGAGACTGGAAACAAAGGAAAGAACGGAAATACTGAAAGAGCGTGACAGAGTAAATTCACTTCAACAGCGGCATTCGCAAAACGTAGGGGCTTCCTCTCAGCGAATCTACTTTTTATTGGCACTGTCTTTTTCCGTATTCATCAGCTGAAGAATTCACTTTACATTTCTATGAAAAGTTTTCCTCAATTAAAGGCATTAAACACGTTGGTATCTTAAAGTTATTTGCGAAAAATATTGAAATATAATGTTATGCTTAAGTAGCTTATCTTCTACTACGAAGAACAAGATACATTTTAGAGAAATACGATGTAATTAAATTTAATATCTATGCAACTATCATTGATCAGTAATGTTGGATCGGAATATTGACACTGCATTTTTGGCAGATAAACAACTTGCAACTTAGAGTATCAAATTTTATTTTTATAGTTTTAAAGCAAATACTGACAAAAGCGACCGACAGGCTGGTGCTTCTCATATACTGAACAATATTTCAAACTGAATGTTTAATTCTTAAAACTCGCAATATGAGCTTCAATGGGTTGATGTACCAAATCATAATTTATGCAAAAAAAACCGATGACCATTTGTTGTCACAACATTTAATTTATATCAGTAAAATGTGTTATTAAAGTTTTCATATAAATATTCCATACGCGTGCCAACTTCTGTAATAAACAATTTTACATTCATACTTTATTGTCCTGCAGCTACGAGCTACAAGCAAAAATAAAACTTTCAGATGCCGGTTAAACTGGTAGTTTATAACAATAAACAATTATAAAAAGGCATCGTTTTAATTAATGTAGATCCATTATCTTATTAAAATACTTTCCAGGGACGCATTCGGTTGAAAACTTCGTCATGACGTAATGGAAATTACAGCGCAGAGGACGCGTTGGGCGCCAGATTGTACTATTCAAACAGAACAGACTGATTCTGCTAATTTTAGATATCATAAAAATGTATAGCAAATATATAACTGTTCTTATAGAAATTATATGTTGATGAATTGGTAGAATAATAATCTCATGAATCGGTTCTAAAATTCTAATTTTCGATTAAAGCTTTACCATTTTCTGATTCTATTTTACATTTTTCAAAGCATAAATCTTCAATAATTTTATTCAATTATCATCTATATATTTAATTTGTTAAGGATGTCAACGTATAATTGACCATAATGACATGGCAATAAGGGTGCAAATGTAATGTGCAAACAAAATTTACCCTGTTAGTTTAAGATTGCTGTCACTTTCATGAATGACATCAAAATATTGCTACGAATAGGAGCGCTACGCTTATGAAAAATTAAATCCTCAAATTGAACAAAGTTACTAAAAACTTTTAAACCTTCAAATCTATTGTAATAAGTTGAATATAACATGTTTCTTATTTAAAGTAATAAAAAACTTGATGTAACTACATGTACATAGAGGGTTCTTTGACATTAATGTTATTTACCGACTAGAAACTTGTAACTATACGTGAGTAATTTAAGCTTGCATCACTACATCATAAGTAGCGAAAACATAGCATTATTTTATTTATCTAGCCTGGAAGCCAAACCATAGTGATTCACAAATTTTTGATGCCCCGAGATAGTTATATAACTTTGATTTTGGAGCAAAAAGTGTAACATATGTATCTGTTTATTTAAACACTTTATGGCGTACAAATACACAACACACAAACAGTATATAGTTTAGCTATTGAACATACAATCATTACTCTATATTCTCAATAAATATGCAAAGGCAATTAAAGTTTATTTGAAAAAAGAGAATGCTTTTATTTTCAGTAAAATTGAGCCCACCGTTAATTCAGTTTTTTCACACCTGAGGGAGTAATGGAAATTTTCCCTGTATGATGATAATTTTGATTTTTTTTTCATAACGTCCAACTCATTATTTAACCGTAAGCCAAAGTACTCACCTACATTTTTAAAGTATAAATTACTTGGAATATGTAACTTAGTTTAACTTTCTAAAATTCCATATTCATGGCAAACTTTTTTTTTCAAGAAACATACTGATTAAGTATTATTAGTTTATAACATAATAATATTACTTCCAAATGTGGTTGAGGAATTTCTAGCTCAGAAACTCTGGCTACACTTATTTAGGATTTATGGCCGTGAGTATATGTATGTATGTAAATATGATATGCTTAGTATGTCAACAAGATTAATTTTAAATTGCAAGCACCAAATTTTACAGTGTTGTTCTCGTGGGCTGAAGATTCAGGATTTTTCATATTAGAAATAATTAGCAAAATGCGGTTATATATATTTATCGCTATAATTTTAAATGAATATAACAGTGCATTCATGTTCTATTACTTCTTGCCAAAGATACGTTTCAGAACACCTTATCAATATAATAATAAACATCCCAGCCACTACGAAAAGGAAAATATAGACTCAAAATAACTTACAAAAGATGTGACCAAAAGTACACAATTTTTCATTACTCAGCAATCCGGGATTTCGTCAACTAAACCCACGTATGAATTGTGCGGGCTGATATGCAGACCTACTAATCGCTAATCCTTATTAATGGGAGAGGCTATTCAGGAGTTGCAGTCTCACTCTAAGAACTTACGAATTGCTCTTATAAATCACAAATGAAAATCAGCGCCGGTTGAGATAAGAGTTGTATCCTTTGCGAACTGGCTGGTTTTTGTTTGGTATTGTTTTTTTTGAAACTGTGGCTATTCCCATTGTCTCTTGTATATTTTTGTTTTAGCCTAACCTATAATTATACAAGAGGTTGTTAATCCCAAAAAGGGGTAACCAGAGCTTCAGAGCTAGAAATTATTCAGCCACTTTTGGAACCTGATTAGGGATATAATCGTAAAATAAAGGATATTAAGTGTAGTGTAAGGAAGTATGTTTCTCCAGTCACATCGCCGAAAAATCACCTGAAAAGACTTCCCCTAACTGGCCTCTTATGACATACGCAGGAATAAATGGGTTAGTGTTATTCTGAGTCTTTATGTATGTACTTAAAGTCTGAGTCGGCACTTCTAAGGCTTTTCATTTAGGGTAATTGTATTAAAATTTTGTGAGTATTGAAATATAGATGGTTTGGGCACATAGAGGCGATGGTAAAACTAAATTCGTGAAAAACAATAATTGAGACAATATGAATGGTAATTCAGTAATTATAATATATATTATAATTCAGATTTCAATATACAAAAGTGGTGAGTTGGTAGTTTCTGCCTACCCCGAAGGGAACTCATGAAGTGATCATATGTATGTGAATATCCTATTAATATTATAAATGTGAAAGTTTTGATATTTGGATGTTTGTGTGTTTTAGGTAAAAAGTCTTCTCAATTACAGAATGTAATATGAATGAAATTAAGCAGAATGCTAGATAATGACCCAAATTATAACATAGGATACTTTTTATCCGGGAAAAATTTGACAAATAAAATATTCACGCCTGATTAAACTCAGAGTACCGGAAAAAACGCCAACAGTTTGGCATTAGCAAATTTACATTACGAAGTCTGTCGGGTCAGCTAGTTTTAATATAATTCTTATATAATAACAGATCTCACGCACGGAATTACTCACTCTCTCGGTAGATATCGAATTTCTTAGATTCTTCACCTAGTACTTCTCCAAAACTGAGCGCTGTATATAACCAATTTCAATATTTGAAAAAAATATATATTATGTCAGTCCGAACTTAAACACAAGTATCTAATGTTATACGAAACATACAAAGTAAGAAGAAAATATCAAAACTAAAATTAATCTAACTTATGGACAGCTTTTCGCTTGTGCCTGCAAGTTTACGTAATATTGCCAGTTTTACGGACCTGGGAACACAAGAAATATTCTCTTATAAAGGGAATCTGATACCCTATCCATTTTGTCGAGAATATGTAGCACAGAATAGAACACCCTGCGATATTACAAGCTCAATCATTAAAATGAACATATTTACGTATAATGTATAACCGTGATAGCTCAATGGGTAGAACACTGGTTATCGTGCAATAATGATGTACAGGATTTGAACACAAGTCGATTGCGACTTGTGTTCAAATCCTGGGTCGGGCCTGCACCAATTCGTCTTTTCCAAAGACACATGTGTGGTTAATTTATCACGGTTGTTAACGGTGAGGGAAAACATCGTGAGGTAACCCACATGGCTGAGTTGTACTTAGTCATGTGACAGTGTATTTGTACAATACGGCGATAGGCCTGCCCCCTATCACGTGAGTACACTGTGCAAGAAAAACGTGGCTACTCTGAACACCCGGTGACAAAGTCACGTGATGTTCAGAGGTATTAGTACCTCTTCCAACTCCTTCGGGGATATTCGGCGTGAACGTTTATGTTATGTTTTTTGTTTATCATGTAGGTTCTTCCACGGCTGAAAATCAAAAAGGAGTAGTCAGAGCTTCATTTAAAAAGTTTTTCTTTTGATCCTTGTAAGTACGAGTATAATGTGATAAAATATGAGGCAGGTCTCGGGTTATATTGCCCAACAATTACTTTAAAACGGGAGAACCTTAATTAACTTTTTTTTCTAATATACTCTGCCTTACTAAATATTTTAATAACTCAAAATATGCAATTTATTTGGCATGGTAGGCTCAAAGTAGTATAACATTTTAGTAACATTAATTTACGTTCAAAATTTGGTACATTGAAAAGAAAAAGAAAAGAGAGATTTTTATTTGTTGCTGACTAACAAAAAATACACAGAACATATACAGAAATTACAAAAATAGTACAAAATTGATTTTAAAAAGTAAAATAAACAAAATAAAACAAACAAATAAAACAAAAATTGGTCATGGCTTACGTCAGCAACAAAAGAGCACCTGACTCAGCATTTTTGTTGTGAGTTATATTATAACCCACAACACTGATTTTCAGTCAGTACTCTTTGTAACAAGTGATGTCACGGACACTTCACATTGTACTGATCAGTCTATGCAAACTATACAATAAAATAAAACCAATATATATGTATATTCATTCATTTACATACATGTACATATATATATATATACATACACACACATACATATATACACATGTTAAATAAAATATACTAAATTAATAACTGAAATACACGGAAATATAATTATATGAAGTTCACACATAAACAAAAGTAAGTAAACACGATTATACGAAAAAGTAGTAAGTATACACACACGATAACACTAAACAAACATAAATAAATTAATACCTAAATTGACAGATTAGAACTAGGACCGAGTGCTGGAAAAATTTGGATTTCGCTGAACTAGCAAGTAGCTTTTAAGCTTTCGCTTAAAAGATGTCCTCTTTGTGGAATCTCGGATAGGTGGTGGGAGATCATTCCAGCTGTTTGAAAAATTGCAAAACATTGAAAAATTATGCTAAGTAAACTTTTTGCCTCATTTGGTTATGCCAACAAAAACTATGTGAAATCAGTTATGCTTTTAGTTGTAATGATTAATATCGTTAGTCCTAAAAACGTTATTCCTAATTAAATTATTACAAAAATTGTTAGGTAGGCTAGTAAATATAGACCTTTAGAAGATGCCCAAATACCTCAGTCACTTCTTACGACTTAGTTAACACAATACAGCTCAAATGTGCTTATATAGCACAGTGTAGAACCCAACGATATTTCGAGTACAAACATTAAAATGAAGCACCTTCAAATTGTGTACAGTCCCAAACTGTTACACTTCACGCATGCTCGGAACTGCTGAATACCTGTTAATTGCTCATATACTGCTCGTACTGGACTATTATGAATGTAAATGTTGTGTTGCTAAACTCACTGAATTGTAATTTTTGACAAATTTAATATCAAAGTACAGTTAAGAGTGAGTTTTCTCGTGAAACTTCCGGCAGACCACACAAGCACATTGCAGATACGCGTGAAAAGTTATAAAAAAGGAGGAGTCATATACCTGCCTACATATACGTCACAAAAAGTTCTTCCTCTATAACCAGAGCCTTAGAATGAATAATTTTA
Source organism: Bedellia somnulentella (assembly GCA_963576735.1). Classification (NCBI taxonomy): domain Eukaryota; kingdom Metazoa; phylum Arthropoda; class Insecta; order Lepidoptera; family Bedelliidae; genus Bedellia; species Bedellia somnulentella. The sequence continues at coordinate 4,403,415 of OY755186.1, read as the reverse complement.
TTTTGGGATCAACTTATAAATAGCAGAATCAATTGCACTTATATTACACTCACTCTGTTTTCACAGTATACCTATTCATAAAAAGGTACAAGTGGTACTAAAAGATATATAATGTGACGTACTGTCACCCTGATGTTAGTGGTACCCATTTGGTGCCTGAAATATGCACACAGGCTATAGGGGCTGGCTTACTACTAAACATCACGTGACTTTGTCACCTGGTGCTCAGGTACCCACGTTTTGCTTGGACATTGTACTCATGTGATATATCCTATCCTATCCTATCGCCCTTTTGTATAAATACACTGTCATATGTCTACGTACAACTTAGCCATGTGGGTTTCCTCAAGATTTTTTCACTCACCGTTACCAATTATGATAAATTAACTGCACATAATCTTTCAAAAAGACAAATTAGTTTAGGCCCGACTTGTGCTTGAACCCTCATCGTCTGCAATATAAGCAGTGTTCTACCCACTGAGCTATCACGGCTGGCATACATTATTTCAAATCGTGTCCAACTAGATGCAGGGCAGTATAAAATGAAGTACCCTTCCGTATGTTTTTTTAGATTTCATAAACAAAACGACATTTTTCAACTACTATTATAATTTCCAAGCTATAATCTAAAAGATGATAAAGAATGTATGAGTATTTCATTGGTGGTATTCGAATACGATACTCTAACAACAATACGATTCAAAAGATGAATCAAAACACTTTTACCTCTTTATTTTTGCCTATAATTTCTTGTCACATAAAGTAAAATAAAAGGATTTATTGCCATTTAAAAAGGTTTCCGAAGAAACAAATAAAGATCAACATATAAATTGGCAAATCGAAACCAATGTTTATTCCATCTCATAGATTTTTATCGTTTCTTCCGTTGAATGAGTATTTCACTGGCGTATCCTGTCTCTTATAACGGTGAATAATAATTAATACGCAATGAAATTTGTATTCTTTGTTCACATCAAACTTCGATCCCGCCCAAATTACACTTGGGTGGTCATAGAGATTTTATTTCTTCTTAGCCAGTTTTATTACGTTTTGTACAGTTTTATTTAAGTTTATGTTTTCATTTTATGAATCCGGCGTTAGAATTTCATGCGTAAATTTTTTGGATCTAGAAAATCCATATTCAATATAAGTTTCTTAGTATTGGCATCATCTTTTATTATTATTGTTTAGGTTGGGACTCTAAGAAAAATGTTCCATAATATTTTAAAATAAACAATAGAATACACGTTATTAAAACATATCCACTTTAAGAATTTAGAAAATTTAAGCTTCTAGATCAGTTAACTTTATCTTCTATCAAGAGAGCTTTGAAAACACTTATCGAAGCTGTGAAATAGCTTATGAAAAATCAAGGATATTCTCAAAATTAGTCAATTATGCAAAAAAAGCGCTCTTATTGGTATGCGCGCGCAGAAAACGTGACGAGAATGACATCACACCGCCACCGCCGCCGCGTGTCGGCTGTCGTTTTGACTTTCATCGGATACACAATATTTTAGCTAGTATTTATATACGTATTTAAAGCACATTGCACCAATTTGTAGCTGTGAAATGCCGCCGTAGAAAAGCACTAATACTTCTTTTTTAACAACCTTACTATTTGCTTACACTATTTGATGTTGGAGTGGTACTACTCTAGTCAACCCAAGTAAGGTCAGGTCAGGAGATTAAACTAAAATTAATAAAATGAAAATAATAAAACTTGGTGACGGAAGGTAGCTTTTTGATATGTCAAAGGATATAAGCCCCCCCCCCCCTCTTAGTATTTATTTTATTAATTTTAGTTTAATCTTTATTTCTTATACATACATATATACATATACTCACAGCTATAAATACCTTGAAAGGGTAGCCGGGGCTAGGGAACTAGAAATTCCTCAGCCACTTTTGGAAAATTTAGTGGGGAAAACATGGCAAAATAAAGGTTGTCGGTGATGGGTCTCCAACCGCATCGCCAAAAAATCCCTTAAAAGCCCTAATACCGTTAGTCACCTCTTACAATTAGAAATTATATTAAATTAAATATTTATTATATTAAAAAAGATGAAATATAAAGAAAGTTTTGAAATAAATATAAATCAATCCAATACTAACATCTTACACATACCCAAAACCTGGAAAATACGGTTTGTAAATGCATAGCTGTTCTAAGCCAACTCTACACGGCATAAAGAAATAAAAGAAAGGTGTCTGAACTATGAAGAATAAAGAGCATGTATGAAAATATTGATCGATATAAACGAAGCTACAGAGATTTGCCAGGATCGTACAAAGTGGCTATCGATAGTCTCTGCCTACTCCAATGGGAAATAATAGCGAGAGTATATGTATGTATGTCTAATAAAATATGTTATATGCGATGATCCGAAAAAACTCTCTATTTATAATGTCGTCAATGTCAGAGTCAGCTGTCGAGGTCAGTGCACTCGAGCGACAACCAACCGAGGACGGCCGAGTCTACTCAATATCCATTCCATCCACTTACACTCTACACTTTGCGCGCTCAAAGAACACAAGTAGCCGCATTTTATCTTATGTGCTTCTTTGATCGGAAATATTTTTAATGTGATTCTGTTCAATACTCGTTAATGTTTAGAGTGGAATTTCGCGTGTGACTATGTCTACGTAGACGGTTTTATTAAAACAAATTTACACAATTGTACAAGATAAAACGATTTGCGAGATTGACTAGCACTAACTACTTTAAAATTAAGCAATATTGTGAGCGAAACAAGGTAAGTCTCCATTTGATCGTCATTTGTGGAACTAGTTTGCTACGAAACGATGACGACAGACTACGATAATACAAGAAACGCTACGAACCGCCGCGAATATGAAATTGCAAAAACACAGAATGTTATGACAAGATTAGGTAAATTTAAATGAAATAAAATAGTATTAATATACACACACACACATACTCACGCCATTAGTTCCCATTGGGGTAGGCAGAGACTATTGATCGCCACTTCGCACGATCCTGACAAACCTCTCTAGCTTCGTTTACATCCATCAATCTTTTCATACATGCTCTTTTATTCTTCATACTTCGGACGCCAGCCTTTTTGAGCACACTCTCAAATCACAGTAGACAGTATTAATATATTTTCTTTTTAACGCCGTTTACGAATAAAAAAAATATGCCGATTTTTTCGCTATGATAACTAATTGGTGCGGAATAAAAGCGATGCATTTCTTACTCTGTCTTATACGGAAAGTGAAGTTTGCCACATCTGTTATGATATGGGGCTGCATATCAGCTCAAGGTGTTGGTAGAATGTAGTTCGGGAAGGCACCGTCATCTCTGTAAAATACCAAAACATCTTACAAAGGAGCTTGCTACCTTTTATTCGAACATTGAAACGTCAAGATAGTTTCATATTCCAACAAGATGGAGCCTCAAATCAAACTGCTGGATCAACATCGAGATGGTTACTTTCAAAAAGTATTCCGACAAGGAAATAGCCATCAAACAGCCCGGTCCTGTTTCCTATTAAAACCGTATGGTGGAAGATGAAGAAAAAACTACGCAGTGACCCCTCCAGATCTAAAAATGATTTGAAGGTTAAAACTGACAGATGTCTGGGAGTCCATCTCACCTGGAGAATGTGCAGAGTTGGTGATAACCATGCTCCGACGCAAAAAGGTTGTAAATGACAGCAAAGGTGATGCCACCAAGTGGTAGACGAACCATTTTGCGTTATTTTAAGAACAGACGAAGTTTCTCTCAAAACATTACGCATTATTTTTATCAACTAAAAAATCAGGTTTAAAAACAAAGTTTGTCTCGTTTCTCTAGAAAGACGAATTATTATGCATCGAGGCTCGTATAAAAAAGCTGTACATTATTATACACTGTTAATGAAGTCAAAATACATTCATACACTTACTTACGGCTACAAATCCTTAAAAGGCAGAACATCATAGTCCGTAATTATTTCAGCTACTTTTGGAAGTTAATTGGGAAAAAGATAGTAAAATAAATGTTTTAGGTGATGCGTCTCCAGCAGCAGCGCCCAAAAAGCTTTAAAAATGCCCCGATACTCTTAGTCGCCTTTTATGATCATCCATGGTAAGAAATGGGGTAGTGCTATTCTTAGCCACTACACAGCAGTCAAAACGTATTGAAATTGTTCGTGATAGATTCTGACAAATGACGGTCACGAAAAGGTGACCACTATACGGATTATTGCGGATACGGGCTAGAAATAAGCGATGCTCACATTACCTGCCTCATTTTTCAAAAATATGAGATTCAAATTAATATGATCACATCAATTTCTAACGGCATTTTATGAATAAAATCTTAGGGTTTCTTACGTGGACTAGCACATGATATACTCGAAGATAAAGTTATGTACCTTTTCAAATATAATATATAAAAATAATCTATATTTTTCATGATCCATGATGAGAAAGATCGTAAATGTGGAGACCTAAATTCTTGATTGATTCTTGATTCTTTATATTTCTAAACTAAGATTACGAGATTTGAATGTTTTTGACATGAAAACCTCATGCGGGGATTATTACTAATAAATAAAAGATAAATAAAGGAAAGAAAAATTTCGACACCGGTGAACGAGAGCGACGGGGGCGTATACCCGGTAAATTAACGGCACTTATATGTCTTTAAAAAAGGCAAATTGGTGTAGGCCTGATCCGGGATTTGAACCCTCATCGTCTGCACAATAAGCGGTGATCTACCCACTGAGCTATCACGGCTGCGGTAAACATACATCATTCTCATCATATCTTATATTAGACACCTTTGAGCTTATTTTAATAGGATAATAAAGTCAAAGTCCACCTCGCAAGCCTAGTCTATAGTGGATTTGGAAATAACTACCACGGTTGATAGTAACCGAAACCGACGGCTTAAATTGACCCTTCAAAGTAATTGTTAACGGATAATTGAATTATTCAGCCATGAAGTAATTTTGTGATTAAACCTCCCGGAACTTAAAGTTTACATCTACGGAGCTTAACACTGTATTTATTTTCATAATGCCATAGGCAGTTATGAAAGGTAATTTAGAATCATACTGACATCATAGTACATACATGCCCCGTTGTTGTCCTAATAAATAGTACATAAATATTCTGAATAAAATGATTTGTTTATTCGGTCCCCTTGCAGTCATAAACGACTACTACGTTAAGAGTAGTAGGGATCGATAACTTTACGTGCAATGTATATTTGAATAATCAAGTATTTCTCAATTTATAATTCCTTAAGTAAAATAGACTTAGGCCTGCCCCCTATCACGTGAGTACACTGTCCAAGCATAACGTGGGTACTCTGAACACCAGGTGACAATGTCACGTGATGTTCAGAAGTATTAGTACCTCTGCCAACACCTTCGGGGATATATATATAAGTTAATATGTTTGAATCTGCTTAAAGAATGGTCTGTGCTTTAAAAATAGCATTATGTATGTCACATTTTCTTATTTATAAATTGATTTGTGAAAAAAGACCAATATAGATTATTGTCATTAAATTTTGAGATATACCATACATTATAAAATACTTTTATAAAAATTTGTAATTAGCAAATAAGTAGTATAAGAAAGTAGCAAATATTTCTTGCTACTTTCAATAGTATAACCTTTAATTGTATGTATCTACAACCTTCTTGAACAAGCCGCGGTTAAATGAAATAGTAAAATGCATAAATGTATGTATGTGTATGAAATACTTAGAATGGAGCATAATTATTTAATTACACAGGGACATACTCACTCTATTAGTTTCCATTGTGGTAGGCAGAATCTATCGATCACCACTCTCAAGCTCTGACTACATTCAAGAATATTTTCATTCATAATTTTTTCACCTTCACACTTCAGACGCCTGCCTTTTTAAGCACATTCTCTATTTGATCTTAATGTTCCTCTATGAATCTCTTTCACAAATTTACAATCATCCATCTTCTCTGTGTACCCAAACCATCTTAACATTACTTGTTCTATTATTTTTTACATTATTATCTGTCACACTGCGCATTTCAAAAATCACATCATTTGTCACTCAATCACATAACATTTTTACATACATACGTTAATTTTTTTTCTGAGGGACCTCATCTGTACTGCATTTACTCTGCTATCATGCTTCTTTTGCCTCACCCAACATTCGCTGCCATACAAAAGCGTAGGAAAAGCATCATGCACTGCCAAGCGGACCGTTTTGGATACCGATTAACAACATCATACATTCAGACATATACGCACGCCTCAGTTCCGATCAAAATTTTACAAAAGTGGTGCTAATTACGAAACCATTTCAAAATATTTTCTTGAAATGAAATCAAACAAAGCTAAGATGACCGTTATATTATCAAAATACTGTAACAGTATTTGACCTTCAGCGTTATTTCAAAGACAATCGTTTTGGCAGTTTATAAATAAAATATCGAAAATGAAAAGTTTGTTAAGTATAATATCGAAATAATTTCATTTAAGATCATAAATTCGTGAAATGTTTTGCAATCAGCAAAATTTTTATTAAACACTAGCTGTGCCCGCGACTTCGTTCGCGTGATTGTCGAGAACAAAAAAACGTCGTTTAGTTAAGAGTATATCACCTTATGATGATTTAGATAAGAGTCCTGACTTTTGGTATAGTTGATTACGTCAAGGCTTCTCTATACACTATGTTAGCGGTGGAATTACCCGGAGCATATACAAAAAGGTTGTTTGGGTTGCTAACACGTGATAGAGAAACATAGAGTTGGCCGTGTGAGAAACAATCAAAAGTAAGGTCTACACCCGCAACGGATAACGTCTGGCCTTGGGCTTTATTAATAGTCATAGCGTAACAGAGGCGTACAGAAAACTGCACACGTTTGAAAGTAAATGGAAAAATTATTGGGGATAATAGGTATCCTGGAAATGAAAACAACATCACCGGAGCCGTAACCTGTTAAGATTTCGGCTTCAATGACATTTCGTTGGAGATTTGTCACTCTCAACCGAGTTCCGTTGCATAGTTTTGGTGGGCTTGAATTTCTGAGTAGAATGATTAAATTTCTGAGTAGTAGAATCATTTGCACAACGCCATCTATCGGACTTTGGATTCCAACTATCAACATAAGTTCTATATTTAGACTTAAGATGTCGTTGCAAGTACTTTACTGAATTGCGTAACGTAATATTTTTCTTCTTGAACTCACAAAATTAATCATATCTTTTGATAGAGTGAACCGATTTCGATGAAACAAAAACTAAATTATACCTCAAGTTACGTATAATTTTTGTATATAAACATTTTCAGCATTGAATTCGTAGATTTTACGTGATGTGCGCACAAACAAACATATAAACAGACAAACAGACAAAAATTGAAAAAATGATGGAAATGGGTTCTGTTACTTATCTGTTCACAAGCTGGCCATTTTTTTTTCAATTTCTTCAATGTACAAAAATGATTTTTCTACAGATTTATTATATGTATAGATTTCGCTTTATTTGCATGTCGCTACGTGATATTTTCGATCGATGACGTCATTAAGTACAAAAGTTGAACAATCTTAAAAAAATCATAACTTTGCAATTACTCATTTTAGATCAAAAATATTCAAATCAGCCTTTTATTTTCGTGTTTGCTATCGAATAAAAGTATTTAATAAATACCAAAAAAAACTTTGCATACCGAATTGCTTTGATAACGGAATTATTGCCACAATTTGGACAAATTTGTAGCTTTATCCCCAACTGAATCCCTTCTAAAAGACACTGCAAAATTGCGCAATGAAAATGATAAGGCGAAAAAGGTCGAAAATCAATAACAAAACCCTTGGCTGTGGTGTTTCGGCACGCGGTCCTCCAATTTTAACAGCCGGGATTCCGCATCGGAACTTTACTCTTGCATTCTTCTCAAAGCCTCTTCTATGTCCGCACAACTTGTGTGATATCCTTAATACACATATCTTTAACTAGAGAACTGTACATACCGCGATAGGTCAATGGGTAGAACACCGCTTATTGTCCAGATGATGAGGGTTCAAATCCCGTGTAGGGCCTACACCAATTCGTCTTTAAAAACTCTTAAGCGTGGTTAATTTATCATGGTTGTTAATGGTGAGTGTGCATTGTGAGGAAACCCATGTGGCTAAGTTGTACTTAATCATGTGACAGTGTATTCGTACAAAAACGGCGATAGTCCTGCCCACTTGCGTGTAAAACGTGGATACTCTAAAAATCAGGTGACAATGTCAAGTGATGTTCACAAGTATTAGTAATTATATATGGCGTGAGCGTTTGAGTTTAACTAGGGATCAGGTTCAAGTACTATGTCTATTGAGAGCAGTCTTAGTATTAACACATGCTTGCATGTCTTCCTCTTGTTAATTTATGTCGTGTACTATTTCACTCTGAAAAGGTAATGATGGGACTAATCATGCTGATAAATGTATTGTCATGTTCCTTGGAAGTAAAAGTGAGGCTATATTTTGTAACACATTTTGGTTTATGATTTAACAACTATATTAGGGGCATGCATATTTCAATACAGTGATTTTTTTTTAAAATGTACTACAATTTGGTGAACCGAAAAATAATAATTAGGTGATTTAAACACAAGATAACGAAGAAACATTACTTTCAGAATAATCATAACTGCTCCACTCGGTACTTCGCCTGAATCAGATTTTTTTCGAAAATTTCTGTATTCTATTATCTTATTTTCTTCTATTAGTATTTTCAATTCCTATTTCAAACGATTTTCTTTATGTGGGATATTCTGACATGGTCAAATGTAGTAGTTTCAATGTAAATCCTTTCGCCAATAGATTAATCTTATTGTTAGGGCACACTTTTCACGGTGGCGTTTAATTCAATTTATTTTATTTTCTCTTGTATCTATTACATAACATAACATATACTCACGGCTATAAATCCCTAGAAGGTGTAGCCAGAGTGTAAAGTAAAGGTTGTTGGTGACGGGTCTCCAACCGCATCGCCCAAAAATCCCTTAAAAACCCCAATACCGTTAGTCGCCTCTTACGTACACCCTTCGGTAGAAATGGGGTAGTGCTATTCTAAGCCGACACTACACGGCAAACATAACATAACATAAACGTTCACGTTCACGCCGAATATCCCCGAATGGGTTGGCAGAGGTACTAATACTTCTGAACATCACGTGACATTGTCACCTGGCGTTCAGAGTACCTACGTTTTGCATAGTCAGTGTACTCACGTGATAGGGGGCAGGCCTATCGCCGTTTTGTACGAATACACGGTCACATTACTAAGTACAACTCAGCCATGTGGGTTTCCTCACGATGTTTTCCCTCACCGTTAACAACCGTGATAAAATAACCACACATATGTCTTTTTAAAATTCAAATTGGTGTAGGCCCGACCCGGGATTTGAACACTAGACGCTTGCACTTTAACCGGTGTTCTACCATATAGTTGATGATGGTTGCCGCGACACCTCAAGGAAGAGATAAGGTCTTGGTAATATGAGAAACCACGAAACATTACTTTTATCTCATATAGTTAAAAAAATTAATGTAGATCTCCATTTATTTTTTGGAACCTGATATTAATGGCTACACATCAGCATCGATTATAGTTTTCATTCAGTAGACATGGATAGTGAACGGTAAAGTGTAAGATGAGCGTTGAGAAGGGTAGTAAAACTTTTACCTACATCATTATTGGAATGTCAAGTTCAAATTTTTCAAATATTTTACAATTCTTGCCCAATTCTCCCTCTCAGCAGAATACCCTACTCAGAGATTAAAGTCTCTGTAATGTATTTTTCTTTTAAAGAAGATTTGTATAGCTCTTATTATATGCCCGATGTGTACATTATGTTTTCTCTGGAACATATTGTCTTTAATAATGTTTTATCAAAAATGAAATACAGGATGTATAAAAAAATAGTTATATGTGCTGTAAATGACAATAAAATTTATTTAGGAAAATTTATTTCGACGATATAATGGGAGTGGTTTTAGACTATTATAACACGTTTTTGAAATTACTTTGCACTTCATACAAATACAACTACTCTCAATATTAATAAATATATTATTTATATAAGCGACTCTCCGAAATCTTTCGAGTTCGCGTAATTAATGGACAATTTTCACTGTTTTAAAAGGTTATTGAAAGAATACAAATATAATTTTATAAATAAAATATCCTATAGTGACACTTTGGAACAAAACAAACTTAACAAACAATTTGTAGCAACCAAATACTCTGTATAATCTAAAACACATTCATTAATATTAGACCTATAAAAACCAAAAAAGTAAATGTACAATATTATCTCCCTATAGCAACCGTATTTAAACCATTCATTTATCGATAGTACTTTATAACGGAACTTTTGAAATTGACTTTAACTTGCTAAGAAATATTTATAAGTATATGGATGCAGAGGTTAACTAAAATACACGTTCATACGGAGAGATATAAAAGTTCAATGTAGTCAAGGACTATGCACTACATTTGGTAGGCCCCACGGGTTAAAGAACTATTTGCTATTAAATGTTATTATTATTTTTAACTAGTTGACCGGTAGTTAGTACTGTCAAATTTGCTTATGAAAAAGCTCTAATATTTTATTGGTGAATTTTTTCCGAGATAAAAAGTATCCTATGTTATAATTTGAGTCGTTGAGTCGTAAAGTTACAGTTTTTCCAAAAATAAAGCGAGTCTATTGAATTATTTTTTCATTGAATGTAATGTTACTAGAGGACGACCTCGGAGGACACATTTGGATCAGATAGAAAATGTATTACAAAATGCAGTTGCCCGAAGTATGAAGAGTAAAAGAACATGTATGAAAAGATTTACGGATATAAACGAAGCTAGAGAGGTTTGCCAGGATCATACAAAGTGGCGATCGATAGTCTCTGCCTACCCCGATGGAAACTAACGGCGTGAGAATATGTATGTATGTTTATCATTGTAAAATCTTAAAAATACAAAGCTATCTTGATAGCTAAAAGATTTTTCTTGTAATTAATTAAGTAAAATACTCTTAGAAGCTTTAGCTATCCAGATTACAAAGCTTTCTTGATACTTAAAATTTTTTTTTTTGTTATTAATTAAGTAAACAATTCTTAGAAACGTTTAGGTACTCGATAACCGTTTAATAAATTTAAAAATTTCACCTATTCTAAGCATGGCAGTTTGACAAAGATACTGTTTCGAGACAAGGCACTGAGCAGATGGCCGCACCAGCACAAGTCCAAACCCAGCGCATCCCAGAACGGCAACAAAACCAAGAAAAGTTTGTAACAAAACTAACGCAATCTCTTCTTATCCTTCTTCGGATCCTTGAAGAACCTGCAAAAAGATTATAATTATCAATTTTCTATTAGATTGAATAAATACTATTCAGCTCTTAATAAAGGCGCTTACCAAGAAAAATACCAGAGCGTAAAGACCAAAAGCCGCTAATTCCGCTGCTAATAACAACACTTGGGCTGGCCGGGAGCGAAACGGGTTGAGGTCAATTAATGGAGCTCTCTTGAGACCTTTCTTTTCTTTGACCTGTCATCAAGAGAAAATCTAAACAGTTTTCTCGGAATTAAGTGTAATATTACATACATACATACATATATATACTCACGGCTATAAATCCCTAGATGGGGTAGCCAGAGCTAAGGAATTAGAAATTCCTTAGCCACTTTTGGAAATGTGAATGGGGAAAAGATGGAAAAAATAAAGGTTGTCGGTGATGGGTCTCCAACCGCATCGCCCAACAATCCCTTAAAAGGCCCAATACCGTTAGTCGCCTCTTACGTACACCCACCGGAAGAAATGGGGTAGTGCTATTCTAAGCCGACACTACACAGCATAGTGTAATATTAATAAAGTAATATTAACCAAAAAGTACAGTTTTCTTGCCACAAATGAAATCGCAACGAACGCTTGAATTGAAGACAAAGTAAAATAATTAGTCTCGCCGAAGTTTAACTTTTAGTTCAACTCTACTAACAAGATTTCGATTTAAAAGGAAATGGAAGTAATTTTAATGCTATGGAAATTTCAAACAAGGTTTCCTTCCTCCTTTGGTTTTTAAGATGCAAAATTGCTCGTCTCTGTGGGTGGTACAAGGAAGCACTTCTGTACACAATAGTGAGGAAGAAAGCAAGGACAAGAGCTCCGGTTATTGCTTGCAATCCCAGACGCCAGCCTAGTTTACCGAAAACATCAAAAGAAAATAATCAAATTTTAAATTTAGATTTAACACCTGTAAAATTATTAAAGCTTTGAATATAATAAATATTTAGAAATAAAACGGATTTTGTGGGGATCCACATGAGGATCCCCACAAAAAGATTAAAAAATAATACTAATAAATAAAGAATAAGTAAAGGGAAGAAAAATTTCGACGGGGGCGTATACCCGAGGTCGTGGGTTCGATTCCCGCCTGTGTCGAAATTTTTCTTTTCTTTATTTATTCTTTATTTATTAGGTTTTACAATTCGGTGCAATGGGCGGTCTTATCACTGAAAGAAATGTCTTCCAGACAGTCTTTGGTTGGTAAGGTCATGGTAATGAGACTCATGTTAGTTGAATGTACAAATTAACGAAAATATTTATAGTTTTGCCAGCATTTAATTAAGTAAATATATAAATTTGTTATTAAGTTAACATTTCCCTATTTTTTCTTTCACATAGTCTCTATAATTTTCAAAAGGGACAGACTTGACGATTTTTTGCCATTTGGCTATGAAACGAAGACACTTGTCAATAGTGCTCATATTAAGAGCAAATACCGATAGTTATGATTGTTTCTAGTTAAGTAGATGACTGCGTTATATGACGTTGTAAGAAATGTAGGAAAAAGGAATATTAAGGTGGTTTAGGCAAAGGTAATGGATAGAGGTGAAGCGAAAATATCGTTTGTGAGTTCAGTAGGCTTTCTTAAAAGGCGCCAGTCGAAATTAATAAGAACTTAAAATCATGTTTATGAAGATGGATAAGTAAGAGAAATGAGAAAATTTACAGTATCATACCAATTGCCAATCTTTAGTCAGCCGATCTATAGTGGAAAAATGCTATTTTTTTACTAGTTAAGCATTTTTTTAGAAAAATACTTTCCGTAACTCCCATAGCTAAGCAAAGTTTGGTGCAGTTGAGTGGCATGCTCGAGGCAAAACCAGCCAACAGCCCACCAATTAGGGGTGCCAAGCGAGGTGACTGACGCCGCGCTACCACTAGAGCGCCCCGGCGGCACGTGATACTCCTACGCAAAGCGCTCCGACCCTAACTGTAAAATAAAAATATTTAACTCTACGTATTACTATGGTTATAGAGTTATAAGGAAGACTTATCTAATAATTTGGTACACTATTTTTCATGAGTATGTATTTAGGTACACGACTACTTCCACATGGCGCTAGAAACTCGCACAAGCTAGGCTCTTACATGGGCTACAGGCATAGTGTAAACAGAACGTTCAACATCTACCACTGTAACTTCACATGTCAGATTGTATACCGAGATGATCAGTGATATAAATGTAGTTTTTCTTCTTGAAATTATTCGCTTTTTGTTAAAAATATAGTTAGAAATTAGTTTCTTCATTATTATGACTGACCAACCAAAGGTTTCAAAAGATTAGCGTTACATTAGTTCAACAACACCTTTATCAAAAATTCAAGACAGTAAACTGTCCTTATATTAATTTTTTTCTAATTTGTACAGAAAAGTTCAATCAATGTTAAAATCTACATAATACAAAGTACCTCACAAAACCGTACAACAAAGTGAGAGATAAAAAGAAAACACAGGAAAAGCTCACAAAATTGACGGAAACCAATTGATCTCGAGTCTAAATTACATTAGTTACTGTAAAAACATTGCGTATTACGCAGCCTAAAGCAGTAATTCAGTGCGAGCGCGTCCTAATGGTGTTCCTAGTCCCAATTGAATGAGATATCACGACGGAAAACACATTTACCAGAACGTGAGAGAAAGCTCATTTGGGTTCCGCTTCTAATTACGGTGTTGTGTGATGAAACTTGGTTTGGTTAATTTTGAAACGTGTCACGTAATACGGTTCTATTACAATGAACTATGTTTGTATGAAGGTGTGATGAAGAATATATGAGTAAAATGGAAACGTATCTTTTGAGCCAAATTGGACATGAAAATGGTCGTGTTATTTTTGGCTAATACAGAATCGCAGTATGGTAGACAAGTGCGGCAACTGTGAATTGATTTGCGTATATTGTTTGAGACCATACAGAATTTATTACTTTTTACATATAACGATATAATAGTGATGATTAAGAAAGTTCATTAGTGAAAGAGATATAACAAATCATAGAGCCGATGTGTATGGTAATGTCTTAGAGGACACATTTAGATCAAATAGAGGATGTGCTTAGTAAGCGTAAGATAAAAGGGCATATACGAATATGAATAAATCGGGAAAGGTATGCCAGCATAGTACAAATTGGCGATCGATACCCAACTAGCACATAAGCTTTAAAACAAACTGTATATCGTTTGTATATCGGTTCCGTTTGAGAATCTACGTGTTAAGAATATCTGTAGTAAAAGAGTTATAGAGTGCTCTAACTCACTTATAACCACGAAAGAGGCCCACGATTTTAGAGGCTAAGGTTCTAGAGACCTTACAAAGCGGTGGTATATAGGTGCTAAAATACCTACACAAGAGTGTTTATTAATTCTCAGTTATAGCTTCAACCGGTACAACTGCGGTTGTGATGAATTAGTTAACACTATGGGTTATAGAAAAACGTCAGCTAAGAATTATTTACCATTAAAAACTTTATTAGACCTATTAAACAGTTGTATATATGTCACTTTGAAGCGTATTAGTTATGTAAAATATTCTCAAGTAAGTATCATGCCGCTACTTGAGTATATTTACTAACCAATTGTATTTAGTTCTATAACAAAATTGTGTACCAGATCTAGTGTAACATCATGGCGAGATAATAATTGGCAGAAGGATAGTAAACATATAAGTATTCAAGTTGTTGTGAAGTGAAAACGATCTGCCGTTGTGATTTTATGGTAAGTGTATACCATGTTTTCCATCTCAATTTTAACGCGCTTGGAATTTATTAAAGATTTCCATAAAATTTCAAATTAAACATATAATGAATAACATAGACACTTCAATTTTTCACAATTTTTTGTAATTTTTTTGTAGCCAGTAGCATTTTAAATAAAGTGGCATCAATGGAATGAAAAAATAACATGAGTAATGAAGTATTTTGTTTTCAAATATTGAATAATTCAGTCAATTTATAGGTTAGTTCAACAAAACAATGGCTAACTTACATTGAAGGTTTTTGTCGTCACTTAAGACATCTATTACACTTTTTGTGATACAACATCTTTAGTCAAGAATATTGTGCAGGCTTTAGTACACTTAGCAGTGCAATAATAGACTTAAATAATTACACTTTTCATAGCCAAGACACTACAACCGGCTAAGCATTTTACAAACTGACTGGATTAGGGTTCTTCAATGAACGAATCAATTAATATACCTGTTGTTTTTTTTTCTTTTCAGACTATTGGCGGTCTCCTCACAAATATTAGCCTCTTCACTCAGTTTCCATTCGTATTCAAAGAGCTTACTTAAGAAATACGTCTATACGTACTTGGTCATAATAAATCAATCTAGCCTAATGCGGCTTATTTTGTACATAATTTAAGTATCTAAAGGTTATCTGAATATTTTTTGTAACGATGTGTGATACATAATTTATTTGACACAACAATGTTTTTCTTTATTATTTTATATTCGCAAGTCCCATGATTAAATACCCAAAAGTGGCAGTCAAAACTTAAATGTCGACAATCCAGCAGGAACTGAAACATGAAGACTGATTATAAGACATGTCCGTGATCGTTATAGTTCAATAGATACAACACCGCTTCGTAATAACTCTTATGTTTACGCTTTATATCCCCGAAGGGGTTGGCAGAGGTATATACACTTCTAAATATCACGTAACATTGACATCACGTGAATAAAAATTGGTCAGTGCTATTCAAAGCCAACACCACCCAATTTAGATACTTAGTGACCTTTTATTTCACTCTTAGCTAGTAGCTGTGTAGTGTGTGAGATTCCTTTTTTTCTTATTCTACGGAACCATGTTGTTATGCCTCCACTCGAACTTGACCAAAATTGCTCGTATTAGGACTATTTAAATTTCCGCTTTGTAGCGAATCTTCTTTATTTTTCGTAACTACTGGAACAACATAATCTAATAGGATATTATCAAAATTATTTGATGGTTTTGGGTCATTCGTACCAATAACACATAATGCGGTTATATAGGTACCTATATTAAGGCCTGCCTCGGAGTGTTAATAAAAGTCCATAGTTTTGTCTAACACTATTACTTTTACAATATCTTTGTGTACCTGCCTGGCGCAATTTGCTTTAATAAAATGAACATTACAGCTTAAATCTATATAAATGAGTTGTTCAACACTTTTAGTATTTTGAGTTACTATACTCTTGACCAACTCTCTTTTACAACCAATACCTGCACCTTATATTAAATATAATACCTAAAGACTTATAAGACACTCCGCGGCAATAACTACACAACAATAAGTATTAACGTGAGTCAGCGAGCACTGTTGTGTAGATTTAGGTGCTACTAACAGGTTTGGGCTATAACATCTGAACGGTAGTTGCTGCGATTAGCACTATTCTAACTCTAAAAACTGTTTAACACCGTTCATTAAAGTTTTAGAACCACTGTTGGAGCTAAATTTATTTTCTAACTCCTCTATAACATTTTAAGTTAGAACTGAGATAATTATTACTCATTTAAACAGAGTAAAGTTATATTAAAACCTGCAAATGACACCAAAATGTTAGTTGGGTAGTCTCTGTTTACCCTAATGGATGGGATGATGTTTTGCATACCAAATGCACCATAAAACCTCCTCTTATCATATTATTTTTAATTCATAATCCTTAGACAAATGGTTCACTTCTAATATAGAAGAATATAAATCACATTTACCGCACAGCAAGTTTGTTAAGTTTCATGCTCCTCAGTTCATGTCTTGGCAATATTCCAAATTAAATTACGTACATTTACTACTACTACTAGTTAACCGTCACAAAAACTCGGCTTGAGAAAAAAATAATTTTGTTTAAATTATACACAGAGATATTTTTTTGAAATCGAACCTACCAGGGTTATTTTAGCGTACCAGGCTCAGATTGAAGGCAGTTTAATATTCAAGAAGCATAGTTTGAAACTTCAAGGTAAGTCTTTAAGTTCGTATCTTTTCTTAAGTTGTGGGTGTATCGTAGTTGATGGTGGTAATGGTTGGAATATATTATATCATGCTGATACATTTGTACAGGCATGACAGGGTATTCATTCAGGTATTCAGGGTATACACCTAAATAATTAAATATTTTTTATAATAACGTGTTAATGATTTACGCTTTGGGACTTATGTCTTTTTTCTACAACAATAGAAATTAGAAGTAACATGGCGTACGCATGGTAATAAGACTTTCATATAAAAGGAAAATATAAGATCGTCTTCGAGTTGAAACTTTATGGGTTATCATGGGTCGAGTTTTTGTTCTCTTAATTTGTGGAGCATTTCAGGTCCATTTTACTCATAATCTTTCGCAATAGTTAATGGAGAGTCCGACTTTTAAATTAATTCTTAATTTCCAAAAACGGAAACTTCCTTTTATTTCGTAAATCAATTCTTCTCGGGTGTTTCAATTATGCTTTCCATCTTTTACAATGAATTTGCAATTAAATTTTGTTGTATACGAATATGACAATATTTCTTGTGTGTGTGTCTCTTGGCCGCAAACACCGCGGCCGTCCGCAAAGACATGCGCCAGTTGTATGACATCACGCGCCGGCTTAGCGGGCGCAAAGCCCGTATGGCCAAAAAAAAGCTTAAAGGTAGCGACGGTAGCCTCCTATGTACCTCAGACGAACAGCTGCAAAGATGGACTGAACACTTCACGAGCCTGCTAAAGCAAACCCAGACGCCAGACTCTCATGAAACCAGCACTAGCTCACCAGACACTGTATTAGACATTGCGACAGCGCCTCCCTCATTGGATGAAATTTTAATAGCAGCGAAGCGCCAGGAGTCGACAATGTGCACGTGGATATGCTGAGAGCCGATGCTGCTACATCTGCTTCACTACTCCCCTTCTTACCCGCATTTGGGAGACTGGACAATTTCCCGATGAATGGAAACAAGGCCTTCTGGTGAAAGTTCCTAAGAAGGGTGATTTAACGCGATCTGATAACTGACGCGGCATTACTCTACTACCTTCCGCCGCCAAAGTTCTAGCGAAGATTCTGCTCAACCACATCGCACCAGCAGTAGCTGAGACGCTGAGGGAAGAACAAGCCGGTTTCCGCTCCGGACGCTCCTGCACAGACCACACTAACAACTATCACATACTGATCGAGCAGTGTGTCGAATGGCAGTCGGAACTACTGCTAGCATTTGTCGATTTCGAAAAAACCTTCGAAACTATGAACTGGGGCGCGTTGTGGTCCGGCTTTAGTAGCTGGGGCATCCCGCAGTGTATTATTGATATAATCCGTGCCCTGTACGAAGGTAGCACATGCCGGGTTATTCATGAAGAGGAGCTGGGAACACCAATATGCATCTTTGCGGGCGTCAAGCAAGGATGCCTGTTATCGCCGCTTCTCTTCATTATTCATGAGAGCGGTCACTCAAACACCTCGAGGTGTGAATTGGGGCGCTTCTGTCTTGGAAGACTTGGACTACGCGAACGACATTGTGTTAATCTCGCCAACTCTAGCCCATTTAGAAGCTTAACAGAAGTAATGGGCCTGCGAATCAATAGACGCAAAACAGTTGACATGCGGATAAATCCTTCAACGACAGAACCATTGAAACTTCAAGATACCACCCTAGAATCCGCTCGTAAGTTTGTTTACCTTGGTAATGTTATTACGTGTCAAGGAGGTGCAGACGAGGATGTTGAAAGCAGGATACGGAAGGCAATTGAGACCTTTGCCCAATTGAGACCTGTCTGGGAGTCAAATGTCCTTTCTCGTCGAGTAAAGACCTCCCTCTTCGAATCCGTGGTAAAATCAGTTCTGTTCTTTGGCTGTGAAACGTGGAGAGTGACAAAGGGGCTGACAAATAAGCTCCAAGTTTTCGTCAACAAGTCCCTGAGGTCGATACTCCGCATTTACTGGCCAATGACAATCCAGAACGTGGACCTGTGGAACCAATGCCAGCAGACTCCAGTTGTGACTGACATCGCACTGAAAAAATAGAGGTGGATGGGGCACCAATTTCGAAGAGGGACCACAAACGCCACTATCACTTTTGAGTGGAAACCACCGGATGGCCAGCGAGCCCGCGGCCGTCCCGTACACACTTGGCGCCGGAGCGTGGAGAACGAGCTGCGAGCGATGGGACAGAAAGGCGTGCCGGGAACTTGTACAGGCCCTGTGCACCAGTGGGGTGCCATAGGACGACAACAACAACAATAACAACATGTAAGCTTGTAAAATCTACGTAAAAATAATAATATGACAAACATAGAAAAAATTCGTTTGACAACAATGTTAATATTCGTACTACATCATTTATACTAACCTAGCTAACTAACAAAACAGGCGGGAGTGCTGTCATAACTAAGATTTTGTCATTCAGCATCGTCACAGCACAGCGCTCGCTGCTGCACTGTATTTTTTATTCGTATTTTATGGACTGAAGAGTTTATGCCTTTCAAGATATTTTTATACAAAACAGTATTTCATAAGAAAAATATCAATGTAGTTTCCATGATTCATTTGATCTGCTTTTTTTACTGAGATTTCTTAACGTAGAAGCGAAGTTGATGAATTGTAACAAATTTAATGAAGACGCTGGTTCTAGATGAGAAATTTATATTTTAATAATTTGCATACAAAGCAATAAAAAAGTGTAAAAAATTAGGTGAAGTTATAAAATATACAAGGGTTTAATGCTAATGTTTAATATTTGAATTTGTCATTCCGCTGAGCAACCCTAAAAACACTGTAATTTATAACATTGTCATTTTCCTTTTCAATTAAACAAACCCGTCGGCCACTCGTTATAACTTAACAAATTTTTCTTTTAGTACTTTTCTTTGTTTTTGTAGGCTTTTTATTGTTTTTATTTTGATTTTTTTCTTTAATGTAGTTCAGTTTATAATTTTTTATGGATATGATTCCCGTATTTGCCTAAGTGTAAGAGGCCTTTTAAGTGATAGTTGGACGACGATGTTACAGGCCTGTCTCGTATCTATTCCAAAAATAGCTGAAACATTGTTAATTCCGAACATCTGATTGCCGTTATTTGGAGTTAATGGTCGTGAGTATATAGAGTTATACTGCACACAATTTCTTTTGTATCTTCAGTTAAGCTATAGAAGTACTCTCTAATCTCAGTTTTGGAATCTCTATTTAAATAAATCTGTCTTTTAGACATCCTGGGAACGCTGATTTATTGAATTAATCAAGTCAGCTTCTCGGCAACTAAATATTAAGAGGTAGTAGTAATGTTGGTTTAAGAGCGGTCTTCGTAAATGCGGCGTAGAGGATCTGAGGTATAACATAGTCAGCTTTACACGAGGCTCCAGTAGGAGTTGTTCAAACATAAACACATCGATAAATGTCTGAGCATCATGTTTATCTTCAGCAAGTAATTATAGAACATCGATCTATTTTGATTGTAATTGCTTGTTGGTACTATCCATAGCTTTTCAGTGATTTATTAGTTAGATTACGCGATCAATTTTAGCTAAGCAATGGTATATGATATCAATCCTTTCACTTAGGATAACAACATATACATAACATAAACATAAACGTTCACGCCGTTTTTCCCCGGAGGGGTTGGCAGAGGTACCAATACTCCTGAACTCACATGGCAAGCGCCATCTAGTTTCCAGAGAAGGTACCCACGTTTTGCTTAGATAGTGTACTCACGTGATAGGGGGCAGACCTATCGCCGTTTTGTACGAATACACTGTCACATGACTAAGTACAACTCAGCCATGTGGGTTTCCTCACGATGTTTTCCCTTACCGTTAGCAACCATGATAAATTAACCACACATATGACTTTAGAAAAGACAAATTGGTGTAGGCCCGTCCCAGGATTGGAACTCACGCCCTTCTGTTTTTCGGGCGGGTGTTCTACCCACTGGACTATCATGTCGCTAATATATACTTATATTGTAATAAGAATAAACTTGAATTACATCATTATATTTAATCATCTTAAGCCTTGCGTCGGATGTCAGGCTTTTTGTTAACAAGAGCAGTTAAAAGACGCCATAAAACACTTTGAAAACGTTTCAGACAAACGCAAACAAAGGGGTAGGCAAAGGTTCAGAGTTAGAACCTCGTTAGGAGGCACATTCTGACGTTGAACGGAGAAGAATTAATAATATACATACAAATATACATATACTCACTCCCGCCGTTAGTTTTCATTTGGGTAGGCAGAGACTTTTGATCGCTACTCAAGCTCTCTAGTTTCGTTCACATCTATTAATATTTTCATAATTATGCTCTTTTATTCGTCATACTTCAGACACCAGGCCTTTTTGCGCACATGCTCTCTTTGTTATTTGCGTTTAAACAATACTTGATATTTGATTTTCCAATAAAATTGAGTGATTCTATTAAACGCTTTATTCGGAATTAGTCGGAAGCTTTTAATACCAACGCAAATGTATAATTTAGCTGATCCTACACCTATTGGAACTACCAGCTATACAATTGAACAGCTATGTGAAAAAACATATGTTACACTTTGTTGCTAATATACATTTTTTTAAAAAGAACTGCCTTAGAATGACAGCAGCGTTCTAATTTGAAAAAGTTACGATTAAGTGTTATTCATTAGTGCATATTTCACGCTGAAGTGATGGCGTTTTTGCAGCTCAAATATTTTAAAATGGCGGCCAGGCCAGCTATTAGAAGACACATATTTTGTAGACTTTCTACAGAATAGACCCACAATTTGGTAAAGGTTACAAAAAGCGTATCGATGATGATACAGCTTACGACCAGTCGTTGTAACTTCTTTAGGGATAGGTAGTCTCTATCCAGCAGTGAACAGGACACCTATTGAATAATAAAAATGATGCCATGACCACATACAAATAGTCAACATTAACGCACTATCAGTTTTTTTATGGGTAAGTAGTTTATTGATTAATTGTCCGAAATCTATTTGTACATAATTACAGCTTCTATACAAGGGACTTGAGCTTATCTTTATTTAGACGATTAAACCTAAATATTTGACACAACTTGAAAATTAATGTTATTGTTATAATAAACATTCAGTTGTACGTAGAAATTTCCTCTTTTTTAAATCGATTAAAATTTGTTATTTTCATCGACATAAGATAACACTTCAACACAATTCACTCAAATTCATACGACACTGATGGACAGTTATATGTGTGTTATATAAAGAGAAAAGTAAAAAACATACAGACATTGCTGTGACCATAATATACGTTGTTAACATCAGGCCATATATGCCAGTGTTGTTAGTAAGTAATACGTTTGTTGAATTTGAAACCCTGCGGGTGTTTGTTTAATTTGGGCAGCACGCATTAGACCAAAAGTTTTCCGAAAATTTCGTTTGAAAAACAGCCCGAGGCGGTAGTAATCGTTAGACGGTCGACTCACATTCATCACATAAATTTGAATGCTAATAGCATTATATTATCTCATCTTCTACATCAAACTTCGCAACGACCGACGTGCCGTTCATCGTTTCGTGCAAACATCAAATGCATCCGCAAACTTGTTCCCGTTCCGTTAGATCGGATCGAACCAAAGTACTTTGCTCAAGTAATTCTAAGCTCAACTATGTTAGCACACACTGGTCACGTAAACTACGAGTACTACCTAGATGTAATGCATTGCTTTCAACTGACCTAGTACTTTTAATACTTTAACATGTAGTAACACTTGTAACAGTGAAAACTGATAATTGGCTTTTAGTATTACTTTTAAGTTGCTAATTAACTATAACTAGCTCTAAGTTTTCCGTAATTATAAAAAAAAAACATTTTGCATTAGTTTCTTTAAAGTTCTCTTAGCAAGTATTTTATTGGATTCATATCAAGTTGAGTGATTTTTGGACTATGTTTTGGGAGACTTATCATCAACAATTGTACATTAGTTTTTAGTTTAATTTCCAAACGTATAAAAATATTGTGTCATTATTGGAGGAAAAGTTCCTCAATTGTTGTAAATGAACATCTTACTGAAGGAAGACATTATTTCGATTTAAAAAAACTAGTCTAATTGCATTTTAAATAATTTCATGGTTAAACCGGTAATCAAACCCGCTTCACCAGTAAAAAATACCCTGTAGCTTTGTCATACCGATCGAAAGGCGTCAATGTAAGAATATTTTTTTTTTGCCAAATAACATAGTGTTGGGAACAAAAGGAAGGCCATTTTTTTTCATTTGATATGAAATTTTGATTAGGATAATGACATTGCCGTATGGGCATACAACTAATCTTTCATTTTAAAGTACCTATGACTAATAAATCAGTACCCACTTGAGAAGTACACATAATTTCCTTGTTATAATTGTAGTGCATGATAAAATGATAAAGAGATAAGTAGGAACGTACCTATTTGTATGAAATCAATAAAGTTTGTGTGCATAATATTCTGCCGTATGCGTAAACGACAACGAGCGTATTTTAATTCTTGCTATAATGTATTCGAATTCCGTGTTTCGTGTCATTAAATTAAATAAATTTGTTAAAATAAGTGTCAATTATTGTTTAAACATGTTTTAAAATTACATACTAGGCAGAAAACAAGTATCTTAAACTATGATCAGGTGTTAAAGGTAAAAGAAAAAGTTTGAAAAGTTTGGTGGCGGGAATTGACTATTTTATTAAGTTATTTCATTTTACGAGGATTTTTTTACGACGATATTGTATTTATTATTAGGCTATCTATGATATTTAAAGTTCTTTCCATCAATGTGGCATCGTCGTGGGACGCCCTATATATATAACAAAATCCTCGTAAAATGAAATAACTTAATAATATATATATATATATATATATATTATTAAGTTATTTCATATCATATTCATATATATATATATATAAATAAATAAATAAATATATATATATATATATATATAAATAAATATATATATATATATATTATTAAGTTATTTCATATCATATTCATATATATCATACCGTGTAGTGCCGGCTTAGAATGTCGCTACCCCTTTCTACCCAAGGGTGTCGTAAGAGGCGACGAAGGGTATTGGGGCTTTTTATTGGATTTTTGGGCGATGCGGTTGGAGACCCATCACCAAAAAACTTTATTTTTACCACCTTTTCCCCACTCAACTTCCAAAAGTGGCTTAGGAATTTCTAATTCCTTAGCTCTGGTTACCCCTTCTAGGGAAATATAGCCGTGAGTATATGTATGTATGTATGTATATCATACACGACTTAAAAACATTAATACATTTTTATCATATAAATGTTACTTTCAGCCGCATTAGAACCAGATACACCTAGACACCGAAGCATCTACATATTACTAGGCTACATACAACGCTAACTAAAAGCGTAAGCCATCAATAGGTAAACCCCCTTATTATGTAACTCATACTACTTGTATAATATCTACTTGTATCATACATACATACACGCTTCCCCGCATCAGAGGGTTGTTCTACCCCAACTGTCTAACCACACCGCACCACTTCCTCATATTTGCCCCACACACGACCCGGCACTATGAACATCCACCGAGAACAACCCACACTATCGCCTTTCTCATCATTGCACCATTACACTTGAGACAAGAGCTACTGATTAACATTCCGGCGAACATTACCGTCTGTGCATTTCCTTTGAATTTATTACGTCGTCGTGGCTCGAATGGTAGCTTTTACGTTTTATTAAAATTTTTAGGTCTTTGAAAATGGAAGTTGCTTTGTGTTAGAAAGTACTAGTCATAATGGCAGTGCAGGTTAGAATGGGCACTGTTACTCTACAATTAACCGTTGATTTCGAAAGAGTTTAAAACAAATCATTTTTTTTATAATAGGTAGGGGTATATAAACGTATATAAAGCCATTCATGCTATTTTTCTCGCTCGACCTATTTTTAGTACTATGTGCCTGGCTTTTTTGTCGTGAGCACTTCCGTATCCCCATGATTAGGTGTGTTAGTCTAAACTGTACTTACAGTGCGCATATAAAATTTAATATCACACTTTATTTTACCAAAGAACCAACCGTGATAGCTCAGTGGGTAGTGTTATATCGTGCAGACGATTAGGGTTCAAATCCCGGGTCCTCCAATTTGACTTTTCTTAAGACATTTAGGAGGTTAATTTATCATGGTTGTTAACGGTAGGGGAAAACATCGTTAGGAAATCCACATGGCTGAGTTGTACTTAGTCATGTGACAATATATTCGTACAAAACGGCGATAAGTCTGCCCTTATCTCGTGAGTACACTATTCAAGCAAAACGTGGGTACTCTGAACACCATTAACAATGTCACGTGATATTCAGAAGTAATACTACCTCTGCCCCAGTCTTGGGGGATAAACAGGGTTTAGTTTTTACAGGGGTTACGTTTGAGTTTGAGTTGAGTATGAGTTTTTTTCCCTATACGAAGACATACACATTATGATACTACATTAATAACACAGATAATATATCATTATTCAATCAGGAATTAATTATTGACAGTTCCTTGACACATATGTTACCGGAAAGACAATCAGATCTCGGAGATTTCCTCCTAGCAATTCACCTTATTATTAATACCATTAATATTACAATGTTCAATAAATCTCTGGCTGACTATTAGGTACAATGTTTGACGATGCGATCCCAATGTAATTTTAATTAGTTAGAAATTCTACAGATCTTCTGAGAGTTCGGGGAATTATTTTTTTTACAATTTTGTTTTCTTTACGTTTACGTACTAACAGAAGTTTTGCAAATTAAACTTCGTATACCGTGATGTATAGGTTGTTTCTTTTTGTACATTAAGTATTCTATTAGAAAATACTTAAAAAAATTACAGAAAGAAAGGAAGGTTTATTTAAATTCCAAATACAAGTGCACACATACCAAGCATTCAATCAAATTCTCAAACTATGCTTACCCTTACAATATATTAATATATCTAGCCATTATGTATAATGTCTGCTCAATTTAGATAAAGTGAGAAATGACACAAAATTAATTACATTAACTAGTTATTTTATATAATATCTTCGAAGACTTGGATAATGTAATAAAACAAGTAAATATTTGGGGTCCATATTGCCTCACATAAAATTATAAATCATATTCGTTATCTTTCTAACGATTTGTGTTCATAATAATCACTCTTCCAACGGAGGTCAAACGCTATTCTAACAGCATATATATATATAGGATATAATATAGCTGCGTAGTGTCGGCTTAGAATAGCACTACCCCATTTCTTCCGGTGGGTGTACGTAAGAGGCGACTAACGGTATGGGGCCTTATAAGGATTTTTTGGGCGATGCGGTTGGAGACCCATCACCAACAAACTTTATTTTACCTTCTTTTCCCCACGCAACATCCAAAAGTGGCCAAGGAATTTTTGATTCCTTGGCTCTGGCTACCCCTTCTAGGGATTTATAGCCGTGAGTATATGTATGTATGTCGGATAATATTGTCTGTTGTGTTGAAAATGTTGAATAAGAATAATATTATATTAATAAAATCATTTTCCATATCTTTAAAATACAGATTAGGCATTTAAGGTGCTCGCTTCGCTCGCTCGTTTTATACATAACCTAACCTAACCTAGCTAAATGTGACCTAACTTTTCTTCGCCGGCAATTCTTGCAATAAGACTATTTTGCATACAAACGTTTTTTTATGTCACTATTGAATTTGGCTTTTATAAATAATGACTAGTCAATATGTATAATATGTAACATATACATCATATTCACTTACAACACAAATTTTCAGTAAGGTCTATTTTGAAGTGCCACACAGTTTACTAGCAATTCTCTTAATGCGTATCACTGCCTTTAATGTCAACTAAAGTCGCCTTCTTCTCAGTCGTAGCACTCTTGACAGAGTGGTCGTAGTCGTCATTTTGTTTGGGAGACCCGCCGGACAATTCGTCGCTTTTCCTCTCTGAGGGCTGCTTTTTTGATACAGGGGGTTGCCCAGCGCTGCCTTGACTAAAGTTGTTGTAAGATGTCAATTTAGACATACATTAACATATTAAACATCGGAATCAAAATTTACCACAAAGATGATGCGAACTGATTAAAAGTTACCAAAAATTAATATCTCCAAGAATGTCAACATAAACAACTAATCATACAGTGCAAATTTGTGCTAACGACTTGGCAACTGAATCGCGTATTAACTAGGACATTCAGATTCCCACATTATTATTCATGTTTGTCACACACAATTTAACTGAGAATACCAGTCTATTATTTTCATGAATAATAGCGACTGTGAAACCTCCTACGCTCATTAAATATTCAAATAAAGTAAAAGTCTTTAGAAGCGTTTTTATACTCTAGCTCATTAAGGCGGAGCTGAGCTAGAGATGGGTGTAATAATGTTTGTATTTAATTACACATCTCTTTAATGGTGTATTTTGAGAAGTAGCATGAAACCACCTTATTACGTGATCTTAACATTAAGTCGTCTGCAATTTGAATGTACAACTTAATGACGATCCGTTTGTTCTCTGAATTATTAAAAGACGTATCTCTGAGATCTTTTACGAAGTGCACAAATACAAACATACATACCTATACTCACAGATATTAATCTTACTAAAAGGTAAGCACAAGCACAATTTTAGAATCAGAAATTCCTCAGTCGTTTTTGGAAGTCCAAAATAGAACAGATTTCTATCTATACTATATATTAAGACTGTACTGGGGTCAAAATTGTACATTGAAGAAAAAATTATGAAAATCGGTGGAATATGTTCTATTTGCGGTTTTAAAGCCAAATTTGCTATTTTTTTAAAAAAAGGTCTGTCTGTCTTTCTGACTGTATGTCCGATCATCACGTTAATTCTAACGGACCGATCTTGATCAAATTTGGCATGAATGTAGGTTATACACCTGGCCAAAATATAGGATATCATTTATCCCGGATTTCGCAAGGATTTCTACAGGAGCATCAAAAGTCCATAACCTTTTTGCGCGATGGGGTGAATAGAGACGCTAAGTTTAGCGATGTAGGGTGAATAGAAACATTCCAATCCAAATCGTTACTAATGTATACGAGTATATTGTATAATAGATGGCGCGAGTAGTTGTCGTAGACACTGACCTCCATTAAACTATATAAGTACGCTGGACTAATGATACGTTTTAAAATTACAGCTATTTATTGTGCCAATTTGAAGCGCCCCCAATGTGGGGGAAAGGAACTAAATCTGACGTAAATTGCAAAATGGCCAGTATTTTTTTACAATAAAGCATAACATATCTCTGGTTTTTTATAAAAAATAATGTTCAGTAGTGCTGTGAACATGCTGTGAAATTCAGTTTCGATAAAACTTACTGAAATAGGCCGTGTAGTGCCTATAGACAGATTGTTAAACAAAGATTACCTTGTAATTTACAGGTATCCAGATGAAAATAGGAGTCTAAAACTCATGACTGAAAAGTATTAATAAGTCTGGTTCGCGTTCCGAAAGAATATGATTACATATGATCAAAACACTTCTCTGAAGGTTGTTTTATTTAGCTGAAGTCATGCACTACTTTGAATAAGTGTGTAATTCAAAAAAACTTTGTTTTTATTTATACTTAATATAATAAATAATAAACTATGTTTATTTTCTATAAATACCTTACTTACTCTATTGTTTGTATTGTCACGGGCAAGTGAAACGCGTAGCAGCTCATACGTACTGAAGTACAAGTTTCATTTTCTTAAAAAAACGTTCCCTTTCCCTATCTATTTTTTGATCTAGTCATATACCACCCTCATTCCCTAGCATCGGTTAATCCCACGATTACTAGATCCTTGCTAAGTCATAGTATTAGCGACTAATTGAATTAGTTTGGACATTAGCCATACAAACATATACTGTATTACATGATATTAGCCATGATTTATGCATTAAGAGTATTATGATTCATTCCTTTAAGTAGAAGCTTTTATCGATATATTCTATCTTACTGTCCCGTCCCTTCATTAGTTCTTTCCCCCCTCACTGCTGCCGTAAGCGCCAAAATAGCGAAATCAAATTGCCTCAATATGTCAGGGTCTATAATTGGCCCAGCGTACTTATATAGAATAATGGAGGTCAGTGATTCTACATCGCGGTACGATTTCTTATATACTTTGTTATAAATACTTCAGTTCAGACTAAACTTTTGTGACAGTTTGAAGATTGTCGGGTCAGCTAGTATATAATAAAAGAGGGTTTATGGTTTTGAGCGATAACACCTCTAATAACTTTACGAAACCTTCAAACCCTAGTCAGCAATGAATAAACTCGCCGGAAGGAATATTTCGTAGTACTTTTCTAAACCGACACACCACAGCATATACATAAGGTATTGTGGTAAAAATTATATTATACCAATATGTGGTATATTTATTGGAAAAAATTATTGCAGCCGAAGCTTTCCTCTTTGACGCGAAAAATCACATCCTTCGAACGCGCCAAATTTTGCATACTGGTCAACC
The DNA here is from genome assembly GCA_963576735.1 of Bedellia somnulentella. Taxonomy (NCBI): domain Eukaryota; kingdom Metazoa; phylum Arthropoda; class Insecta; order Lepidoptera; family Bedelliidae; genus Bedellia; species Bedellia somnulentella. Next base: position 4,373,658 of record OY755186.1, on the reverse strand, counting down.
ACACCCTGATGATGATTATAGGGACCAAAAAAAATAAATTGGATATGACTCGAGGAATAATCACCATTAAAATTTTCTTATGGTAAGTCTATGGGAATATTTGGAAAATAATACTAGCGCGTGCACAAATTTTATTAAATGAAATTAATAGAATTTCTCAGCTCAGCTCTAATTTCATGCCTCCCCTAATAAAATTGTATGTTAGGAATAAATTTTAGAAATAAATTGTAATAATGTGTTCGGTTATGTATAATCAACTCAAAAGAATTGACAGATTTTCTTGTGTAAAAAGAGAAAACATATTATTTGTGTTCAGCTTTCAATTCAATAACTTGTGTTATTGGAAAACTGTCTAAGCAAACAAATACTATTTATTTGTACTTTGCGTCATACCCATGACTATGCTAAAGCTGACACCAACACTTTATATATAAATGCCGTGTTTTGGAAATTATTTTATTCATCAATCAGATTTAATTATGTTCTTATGTACACTTGCCGTGTAGTGCTGGCTTTGAATATCACTACCCCTTTCTACCCGAGGGTGTCGTATGAGGCGACTAAGGGTGTGGGGCTTTTTAAGTGGGTTTTGGGCGATGCGGTTGGAGACCTATCACCAACGATACTTTATTTTTCCCATCGTCTCCCCTATTAACTTCTAAATGCGGCTGAGGAGTTTCTAGCTCTGAAGCTTTGGCTACCCCTTTTTGGGATTTACGGCCGTGAGTATATGTATGTATGTATGTTCACTTCAGTTACTGTTCAATTTATGATGTTATGTCTGTGAGGGAGTCTGAACGCGCGAACAATTGAATGTAATAACATGATTAGAACAGTAGCATAATTTGAATAAAGATTAATTGGTTTTCGTCAAAATGCTTGTTATACATATGGTAAAAACCTAAAGATACAGATCTGTGACTTACACCCAGGTTAAATCATGTCTTTTGTTACGTCTTATCTATGGGTGACTCTATGTGAGCAGTTTCAGACTAAATTTTTACACTCCCTTACAAGTTCTTTGTGAAAACGCATACAAGCGCGTGTTTTGGCACACACGCAACTCATGAAAGCGTGAGCTTTCTTGTTGTTGATGCTGATACAACGTCACTACCAATTTGAACGAACACGCCAAAGTATACCGGATTACACGAGGTTAGTTTTATTGAAACTGCGCGCGCGTGTAAACGCGTATGGCGAAATGGTCTTTCTGAAACCGCCCTACTGGTGACTGAATTGATCACAAACTCGTACTGTTTTTTTGAATTTTTACTTAGTCACGTATCAGTGATTTGGCAAAAGCATCTTCAAAACGTAAACCTTACCTTCGGGTTCTTACGGTGTGAATATTATACCAAGTTCAATTCGATTTATGACTCATGTAACATACAAGCAGCACCTTAAAGGTACTCAGTGTCATTGCACCGTAGCGTAGTGATTGTGACATTCCGAAGCCTACTCAACAAAGCACACGCCGGGCTCTCAATACAATGGTTGATGTGGCTAATGTAAAAGCAACGCTCTTTAGCTCGTATGAATAGGAATCCCATTAGCGAGCCATTGTAGCCATTTCCGATTGTCGAACAACCCGCGACTCAATGAAACGTCAGATGTGGAATTCATACGCCATTTTGTTTAACCGTTTCTAAAGTAGTAACGTTTTTTAAATAGTCTGAGTCATGAAAATCCGCCATTTATCAGCAAGTTTCACCAAACAAGAAAAAAAATATATCCGGATGACATGACAAAGTTTAGGTTAAAATAAATGTTAGTAGTGTCATAAATAAAAAAAAAAAAACTATCTTTGCTCTGTAATACGTTCTGTATTACATTGTTTTTTCTATTATTATAATACATTTTTTCATGTTTTTTTTCCAATGTTGTTTGTGTCAATGCTTCCATTTTTCTTTTTATGTTTAACTGAATGTCTCTTGCTTATCTGTGCAGCAAATAAATGTCTCTCTTTCTTTCTCTTTCTCTTTCTCAAATTACGCTAGGTCGTTTCTACTTTTATATGTAGTGTATAGTATATACCTAATATACTTTCACTACCATTCAAGACTTCCCAATAACCTTCCTATAGAATTAAATAAAACAGAAAAGGATACACATCAAACATAAAATACTCACATATTTAATAAAATAGGTTGAAATAATAATAAGTCCAATTCTTTTAGACAAGTTATTATTATATGATTACTAAAAGCAATGGCTTCTAGGCAACCTTTGCAATAACCACAAAACGTACAGTTATTTAGAAATTGTTTCTCGCTGGATTAAAAATTAGTAGTCATATAAAAATAATAGGATATTTCGACCAAAAAACCAACACCAGAAGGGCAAGCACGATGGGTGTTTAAACTAGTTATCGCGAGGGATAAAGCAGCCATCTTCCTCGCACTTGTTTAGTATCGTATACTGCCATCTCATTCTAACCGTTATCGTATCGATAAAATAGCGCTCGTGCTTGCTATACAGATCAGTCATATTTATATGCCACCAAAACAAAACCCACTATTTGAGTATAAAATAACATCTGTAATTGAATTTTGTGGATCTATGCATTAATAAATCACAATGTTTAACCATTTAACTTAATGGTAAGATATTCCGAACAAATGTATATGTCTACTGGTCCATATGTTTCTAGCCTGAAATCTCGGCATAAATTAATTACAAAAATAACCCATAAAACGTAGAGAATATAAAACACAACGTCGCACATATGAAGAATGAAATACTCGTAGAAAATGTCCCAACAAAAAACATAAATGGGCCTCCCGACAAATTTTACTACGTTGTCCTAAAATATAGCTTCTAAGATCTAGTGACCCGTTAAGATGTAATAATATGAAAATAAATGATGCGAAAAAGAATAATATCACAAGAAACTAGGTCAAATTCTTATATTATAGCGTCCGTCGCCAAATCTAAAATAAGCCATTCCAAAACATTATTAACCAGTTTTTCGTTTAAAATGATAAATCAACTAAAAATAACTTTTAGTTCGCTAGTTTATGAATTAATCAAGAGTTTAATTATTTTTGGGGCTGAGAGAAATTTGGCAAGCTTACTATTGTAAAAATATATTATTAAGGGGCCACTATTAAAATATGTGTGGTATCGGCTTCAAATATCACTTACATATTTCTTCCCGTGGGAACCTCTATTTGACTCTATTTTAAATGTGAATGTAAAGAGCTTCTTTGTGGCATCTTCTTCTTTGTCGCTTCTTTTCTTTACGAACACCTTCCGAAGCAACGGACTAATAATGAATTCAAAAAATTTTACGTTCAAAAAATGATAGTTTTTAACATAATTTTGAAGAATAAACTTTTTGACTTTTTTTTACCACATTTTCCCCATTTAACTTCCAAAAGTGGCTGGAGAATATCTAATTCCTTAGCTCTGGCTACCCCTTCTAGGGATTTATAGCCGTGAGTATATGTGTGTATGTATGTACGACGGCTTACGTTTATATATAATACAAAAGATGATCAGAAAGGTCATAGTACTATAAACATTTATTGGACCAACCCATTGGTGCGTTGGGTGGTTTAATGTCCATGTAACATGTCGACGCGACACGGTTGATATGCGTGGGGATACAGAAAGTTGTTCAGTACACAGTTGTACAGAAAGGTTATGGAGCCTTTTTCTTGAGGTTATACATACATACATACATATACTCACGGCTGTAAATCCCTTAAAAGGGGTAGCCAGAGCTAAAGAATTAGAAATTCATCAGCCACTTTTGGAAAGTTGAGTGGGGAAAAGATGGTAAAAATAAAGGTTGTTGGTGATGGGTCTCCAACCGCATCGCCCAAAAATTCCTTAAAAGCCCCAATACCGTTAGTCGCCTCTTACGTACACCCACCGGAAGAAATGGGGTAGTGCTATTCTAAGCCGACACTACACAGCACTTGAGGTTATCTTGTATAAAATCTTAATTTTTTTTAGGATTTTATGTGTGTATACATAATTTATGCATGGATTTATGTTAATGATTCATATTTATGTCAAAATAGTAATTTCTGGTTTATAAAAGCTTATTGCCAAAGTTAAAATGAAGAATAGGAACATAAAAACTCTGGTGCACCAATTAATATCACTTAAAAATGACAGCATCACAATCCCAAGGGATTTCCCAAAACCAAGTGAAAGCATAGTTCAATTTACAATATACCTGTAGTTACTCAACTCTCGAGGGATAACTCAACTCATATTTTACGCTGTATATCCTCGCAGGGTTTCTAGAGGTATTAATTATTCGGAACCCTGCGTAATATTCTGTAAATAGTCTCTTTGTTCATGAACGGACACAATCGCGGTCGCTAAAGATACATAATCAGGGTACGGATTAGGGGGCAGGTGAAAATAGCTATCTTACAACTGAGTACAAAACTCACTCAGTATTTGCTAAAACGATTTGATGTTCTTTCCTATTGGGCTACCAAAGTTGTCCAAGTAGCAACAAGGGTGATAAAAAGAAGTAAAATAAAGTATTAGATTCGTAAATATATTGCTTATGAATCACCTAAAATTCGAAAAACCCTAAGGTATCTCTAACAGCATGCCCGCTAAGAGATAGTGAATGTTATATTAGCTTGGTTTTCGGCATCTAATTACCTCTAAAAAGTAACGCCACAGAACTCTCTTTATTTCCTCAGTCCTTTTTTTATAAGTACTTTTTGTACTTCATTTAACATTAACATTTTCAACTTAAAAAGAACATCATGTGCATGAAACAAAAGTATGTCAAATTGCAATACATACGAATCTCACGTCTGCAAGAAGTCTTTAATACTTGAGCAGTTTCTGTCTCCGAGTTCCAGCGAAGTTGAATCCTTCTCATTGAGATAGGATGGTTTCAGAACTTCATGACTAATGCTTTGTAGCGAATAACTTTGTTCCCTAATCATGTATTTAAAATCAACATAGGTACATAAACTTACGCCGTTCCCATTAGGGTAGATGGAGACTATCGATCGCCAAACAATCCTGGAAAACCACTCAAGCTATATTTAAATTCATGAATATTTTCGATCACCTTATTCTTCAGATTTTTATTATTCTTAAAGTGTCCTCGATGTTTGTCCTTCGCATTCGCTCTAATACATCTAATTTTTCAATACGGCATTAGTGTAAAAAGGATTTCTTAAGATTATTTAGAAGTAAGCATCAAAAAGATTTATAGCTAATGTAGATAAGCAATAAGTAGTAGCTAATTTAAAATATTGTTAACGATGCAGGGATGAATAGTGAGAGGAATAAAATGACATATGTGCATTTTAAATTTGGTATCGTACAAAGTAGTGATCGATGGTATCTTCTGTTCGCAAGTAGGAAGTATTGTTGTCTCGGTAGAGTCAGAATTGAGAACTTGGTCCTTCATATAGTTGGGATGTCCCGAGTATTCATAAAACATACTTACTCACGGCTGTAAATCCCTAGAAAGGAAACCAGAATGACATAATCAGAGATTCTACGCTCACTTTTGAAAGTTGGGTGAAAGATAGTAAAATAAATGTTAATGTGATGGGTCTTAAGCCGCGTCGCGCATATTTCACTTAAAAACCCCAATAATAGTCGCCTCATAGGAACACCCTTGGAAAGAAATGGGGCAATATTATATTCTTAGCCAACACTATACAGCTATTTTATAAATACATATATAGTATATCATTATCGACGTTGTTTGTCAATCTTATCCATCATCATTTACTCAATACGTTCAAGTAAAAAATGTAATGATTACTCATAAATAAAAGATGTTATTAAAGGAAAGAAAAATTTCGACACTGGCGGGGTTCGAACCCGCGACCTTCGGGTATACGCAAACACTACTTGAACGTGTAAAAAAGAAACAAAGGATAGAGAAATTTCGCGCTGGATGCCAACTGACACTGTAGCTCAGTTGGCAGAGCGACGGGGGCGTATACCCGAAGGTCGCGGGTTCGAACCCCGCCAGTGTCGAAATTTTTCTTTCCTTTAATAACATCTTTTATTTATGAGTAATAATCCCCACATGAGGAATTCATGTCAAAAAACATTAAATTATGTGATAGTTAGGCGTTTCCAACATTTGCATTCTATCTGAAAAGGTAGACAAGTGGCCGTCCGAATTAGTTAAAATTCGGAGGTAGGAAACGCAAACACTACTTGAACGTGTAAAAAAGAAACAAAGGATAGAGAAATTTCGCGCTGGATGCCAACTGACACTGTAGCTCAGTTGGCAGAGCGACGGGGGCGTATACCCGAAGGTCGCGGGTTCGAACCCCGCCAGTGTCGAAATTTTTCTTTCCTTTAATAACATCTTTTATTTATGAGTAATAATCCCCACATGAGGAATACATGTCAAAAAACATTAAATTAGGTAATGATTACTGTTATTATTTTAAATTACTCAGTTACTGTATTTTCTTAGAACTTACACCTCGGAACATGAATTCTGGTAACCATTGATGTTAATTAAAGTTCTGAATACTATGCTCACGCATTGGTATATACCATATTATTGGTTTGAGTACAGTGAACTAAAAGAATATTAAAAAGTACCTACACGTTTTTTGGTACATATACACTCGCCATCAGTTCTCATTGGGGTAGGCGTAGACTATCATTCGCCACTTTGTATGATCCTGACAAACCACTCTAGCCATCCACATTAGTCTTGATAGCATTTAGTTTGCCAATCTTATTATATTGATTAAAATTACATAGATGTGTCGGCCTGACATCTCGAATTTGACATGTTTAGCCCTAATATAAGAATTTTGTCAAAACGATTACAAATAATTTCTATTACAAAATGTCACAATTCAACATCATTTTAATTTACCTTAGGTCTGGTATATTCGCGGTCCTGGCACTTAGTGAAGACGAAGGCACTTTGTCTAGAAAGTGTAAATACGTGATCACATAGAAGGTGAGTTAATTGCGGGTGTTTAAACAGTCAATAAAGTGTCACATGGCCTAATATAACTCAGACATGTGCATTTGACAATGTATTCCCTTACACGTTAACCAATTAAAATATTTTTTATTACCTTAATCTACTGTGCCCTAAATAAAAGTCATTCATTTCTTTCATTTAAAGATACTCAAGTAGTTTGCGCGTTATCAATATGCAGTTGCTTTTGTTGTCGACAGTACTCAGATAATCACACGAACAACACTGATGACGTCTTTAAAATATATAATTTACTTTCAAAAAGCAAATTACAACAAATTGGCTGAGACTTTAAATCGTTAAAATACATTTTCTGTTCCGTAAAATACGAGCTGACGACGTGTGGTTAGATTTGTTTCGGAGTAACAACTCAGGAGGTCTACTCTTTAAATGGGAAACGATAATATATTCTACATACATCCCAAAAAGGGGTAGCCAGAGGTTCAGAGCTAGAAACTCCTCAGCAACATTCGGAAAATGATCGGATAATATCATTCGGATTATATCATCTAAAACTCTTCTACATGCATACATACATAAACTCACGGCCATAAATCCCAAAAAGGGGTAGCCAGAGATTCAGAGCTAGAAACTCCTCAGCAACATTCGGAATATGATCGGATAATATCATTCGGATATGATCGTCTAAAACTCTTCTACATACATACATACATAAATTCACGGCTATAAAAAAGGGGTGGCCAGAGCTTCAGAGCTAGAAACTGAGCAATAAAGTATCATTGTCGGTGGCCAACTGTATTGCCCAAAAACCACTTAAAAAAACCATACCCTTTGTCGCCACTTTCACCCGTGGGTAGAAAGGATTAGTGACATTCTAAACCAGCCTCTCTTAATCTCTATAATTGTATTTAAACATATTTTACTAACAAAATTAACATTTATTTTTTTCTTAGTTAGTTAGTATGCATGATGATATTCGTCGATACTCTGTAGTGGTGGTTGGTTTGATCGAGTAGCAAGCGCCATAATTATTATTGTTCAATACTTGCGATAACTTTAACAAAACGACGTGATAGCTCAATGGGTAGAACACCGGTTAACGTGCAAGCGACTAGTGTTAAAATCCCGTGTCGGGCATACACCAATTTATCTTTTCTAAAGACATATGTGTGGTTAATTTATCATGGTTGTTAACGGTGAGGGAAAACATCGTGACGAAACCCACATGACTGATTTGTACTTAGTCATGTGACAGTGTATTTGTACAAAACGGTGATAGGCCTGCCCCCTATCACGTGAGTACACTGTCCATGCAAAAACGTGGGTACTCAGAACACCAGGTGACAAAGTTACGTGATGTTCAGAAGTATTAGTACCTCTGCCAACCCCTTCGGGGATATTCGGCGTGAACGTTTATGTTATATTATGTTATGTTACATATGTCTTTAGAAAAGACAAATTGGTGTAGGCCCAACCCAGGATTTGAACACTAGTCGTTTGCACGATAACCGAGTATTCTACCCCCTGGGCTATCACGTTTGCTTGATCGACTAGCAAGCGCCATATTTTTGTTCAATACTTGCGATATAAACTTCGCTTTACCTTCGAAGCGGCAAGTGCGAAAATTATATTTTACAAGCAGTTGGAACAGTTACGGAGGATATTACCGTTTTCAGTTTGCAGAGTAGACCTCCTGACCACGAAGGGTTTCGGACTGACAGACATATTGTTGACCTTTCCCAGAACGTTACCACAGTCACCAGAGTCCTGAACCCTACCGACCTCAAATAACTTAAGCAAACAAAGTTTACTGCTCTCGCTCAGTTCGTTTGCTAATTACGTTAATTCTGAAGTTCATTTCAACATTTGTCATTTATATCTCTGTTCAAAATTTTACCTTTAATTTTAATTGTTTTCTGTTGCAACTGCTCCATAAGAAACGAATGTTTATTAGAAAAAAGGGCTATGATTTGAACTTCATACTTTCACCTCAATATATTGTATCCTAACGTAAATTGCTATTGATCGGATGAACTTCAAACAACTAGTGTTTAGCACCTTCTTAAAAGTTACAAAGAACGTACAAACATACATATACTCACGGCTATTCCTAAAGTAGCCAGAGCCGCAAAATAAAAAAAAAAAACAGCCACTTTTGGAAGTTGAGTGGGGATAACATTGTAAAACGAAGGTTTTTGTTCACCAAAAACCGCTTTAAAAGTCCCAGTACCCTTAGCAGCGTTTTACCGACACCCACGTGAAGAAATGGGAAAGTGCTATTCCTAGCCGACACTACACAGCTCAGCGTATATGGCACTAAAGTCCACTATAAAAAACTGAGTCTAAAAACTTAAGCAAAACGGACACTTGACTGATAAAAGATTAAGATAAAAAATATTTATAACAAAATAAAAAGAATTGTTCTCTATTTTTTGAACGTCACAAACTTACGTATAAGTTAAATCTTACTCTACTGACTCGATACCTATAATTACTAAATTGTGAAAATATGTATTTCACTGTATAAATAAAAAGCATACTTGAAGGTTTCTGTTTTTCATTGTGTACTATTAAAAGATAAAATAGAAGCATTTAAAACCGATAATTGAGTAGAACTAAACAAAGGGAAGAGATTGATGTAACTTTTAGGTTCCCACAGCATCATTGAAAAAAGTTGGCCGCTGGCTGGAGGTTCTTTTGAACCTTGTTATTTTTGTAATTATTTACGCTAGAACACCGTTTTCACTTAGATCGGAATAAATGAAAGTAGAACTAAAGTTTGACACCCATATGAAGTTCCTGTGACCTATAAATAAAAAGTATCCCGCTGGCTGGAGGTCGAATTAAAACCAACGCCCTTCTTCCATTTTGACGGAACAAAATCAAATTTTGACTGCGTTTGATAGAACTAATTTGGAACTAAATCCTAGACATACTCATATCGTTTTAGGACAGGGGGTCCCGCTGAGTGTAGGCACACCTGACTCTACTTGAATGACTGCTTGATAACCCTGTAGGGATAACATAAATCTTCTTTTTTAACCCTTATCACCATTGTCCCCCGTCTATCCAATATGTCCGAACTACAAAAATACGTCCTTAACATTGTGCTTCTGAACAGTAATCATCATTTAACTTAATACAAAAATTAACTAAATTCAAATTTGAAAAAAATTGAAATTTTCATACGTTTTTAAATTAAATAATTTTAAAGTGTTTATTTATGTTTAGAATATTACTAACCCGTCTTTTCCGTGGTTGTTACATGGCGGGAGAATCGTCATCTACCATACTTTATTTTACAATCTTTTTCCAGTGTACTTCCCAAAGTGGCTGATGAATGTATTATTCTAAAGCTGGACACCCACTTTTAGAATTAACAGCCGTGAGCATAGATAGGTACGTTGTTGTAACTCCAAATGTGAATAATTTTTTCTTCTTTCTTCCAAACAGAATATAAAACGAATAGTGAACAGTAACACCAGAAAAACGACATATAGCGTTTGAGTAACAAAAGCGTTCAAAACATATTATATTGGTAATAAAACTCACTGTTGGTTGTGAAACACAGCCTCCATCATCCGCAATCGATAGCTACCTATTACGATTGATGGCTGTAAATGACGAAATCTTGATCGGTACGATACATTTCTAGCTTAGTGCACATCTAACAGATGTATTGCTTTGTTCAATGTATCATTCATTATTACTTCTTTTCTTTTGATATTTTCTATTTATCATAATACATTAAAATCAATGTTTCATTAATCACAGATATTACCTCTCAATTTATTTGACTTGCCACACATACTTTTTTATATACATAGATCAACTTACGGCCATAAATCCCAAAAAGGGGTAAACCGAGTTCCAAAGCTTGAAAGTCCTCATCTTTGGTGATGGGTCTCCAACCGCATTGCCCTAAAACCACTGAAAAAGCCCCATATCCTTAGTCGCCTCTTATGACACCCGTGGGTAGAAAGGGGCAGTGACATTATAAGCCAGGACTACACGGCACAGCTGGCACTACACGGTACATTCACTACATGCTTATACACGCGTTTATTTGACACTGACAAAGAAATGAAATATGGGAAATATGTAAGTTCTAACACACACAGATGCAACTTGAAGCAGGCTAATTCAACTGTACGTATCTGACTCAAACATGCTTGTGAGAGTGAGATAAGCAACGAGCTCTAATATCAGAAGATTTCCATAAAAAGCATCCTCGAAAATTCAGTAACTATATCACTGAACCCTAGGGTACAGGGCAGGGAGTGTCTATACTGTATAGAGTACTCATTATTATACAAGGTATTTATATATAAAAAAAATCAAACGGAAATGTCACTTCCGATCTAATACTTTAATAATAAAAAAATCCCTCTGTTACGTATGCATAAATTTCGGTGTTTGTCCAAATTGAAGAAGCATTTACAGTCCATAATATTTCACAGGATATTCGTGCTTGCTCGCCCATGTACGTAAAGTTCATAACCGCATAAAGTACAGCACTGCTCACGCCACAGAGTGGCTCCGGAGCGGCGGTTTGCTCTTAAATTAAAAGTTTTGACCTAATGCTAAACTACGTGCCTGGAGCATATTTGTTAAAAGGGGAACAGAGTCATGAAATAATATGTCATAATTAGCTAAACATCAAAAATACATAAATATTTTAAAATATAACTTTCTAACAAATGCAAGTTAAGTTTCAGTTAGTTAATGTTGTTTAATTTATCTTAAATTAATTGTAGTGTACTTTTCTCATAATTTATTTGTTTTTATTTTGGTGTGGTGTTTAATCCACTTATGTTTAATTTAGCGTACTTTCAATTAAATAAACGTAAGAGCTTAAAGCATACATTTCAGAGGTTCTAGACTAAATGGTTTGCAGGCTGAATAGTCAGGTTTTCCGCAAAACTAAGACGATTTCCTGCTTCGAAGGACTTGTTAAACCATCAGATTCAGTCTCGCTTACTATCAATTACAATTTAAATTGTCGGAAGAGAGGTTTGGCGAATAGCTTTGAATCTTACGTGTAAAATTCAAGTGTTATTCAAACGAAAGTTGTATTTTTAAATAAATACAAAAAAACCATACTGATCGAAAGGAACATTTTTTGTCATGTATTTTACAGTGAATTTGTACATTACTCATTTGTAAGTTGTTTATAGTCAAATTTATGTAAGAAAGCGTGACTATAGAATTTGTAGTATTGGTCTAATGTATGAATGGTTTTATTAAAATGGCATTTGTACATCCTCCATTGAACAAAAATGAACATACACATCACGAAAAAGATAATGTTTAGCAACCGCGATAGCTCAGTGAGGAGCACCACCGCCTCTAATGTGGAGAAGCGTGGCGTGGGTTCAAACCTTGAGTCGGTACTTCACCAATTAATCTTTTCAAAATTCATATGTGAGGGTAAATTATAATGGTGAGGGAAAATCGCAAGGAAAATCACATGGCTAAGCCTTGCCACGTGAGGACACGCTATTCAAGCGAAACCTGACAACTCAGAACACAATGTGGCGTTAATTTCACCCGTGGTTCAGATTCATTTTTATCTCTGCCACTCCTACAGGCATATAAGGCGTTTAAGCGGGCATTTCAGTTTAAATTTTTAGGTAAGTTACAAAAAAAGTGACGTATAAGTAAACTTTTATTAAGTACAAAGCTATTATCACAGTGCATGTATTTTCGTCGCATTGTACTTTCATCCTCAAACTATTGAACAAACTATACAACTGAGTTATATTACAATATATAGAGTATTGGTAAAGCAATAAATAAGGTTCATTGCATTATGTTCCTTGCCCATAAAATTATTGATGTTATGTAAGATAAATTTCTATGCGATGTCCTTTCAGACCTATTAGTTAGGCGATTCAATTACCATATTTATGGCCCTTGATACGACCCCAAAGGCTTATGACGGTTTTGATCTAGATCGCACGGAGGTCTTACGTGAGCGCCATGCAAATTGTCTGCATACTATCATAATAATGGTGCAAGGATAGTAACACTGTTTTACATTAATTTTGCATTCTCATTTATTATGTCGTTTGGTAATCGGTACAAGTTTTGTTTAATATTTATAAGCACAGTATTTTCAATGTTGTGATATAAGGTTTTATTATCGACTAGTGGCTCGGCCCAGCTTTGCACGGGAAGCGTTGTTTTTTAAATATGTAAGGTTTTTTCAATTTTGGCTCAAGCTTATTGGAATTTAGCGCAATGATTGCAATTTATAGCACTCCTGAAAAGTGTAGCTTTGTAACGCTTCTGTATCTCCGTTAATGAGCAAATTTTCAGATTGAGTTTAAGTTTTATAAAACGCTATGAAGTATATATAAAAAAGAAATAAATAATAAAAAGAAACCATACCGAGATGTAGGATTCAACTACTGGCGCCATCTAGTATGTAATATGTGAATTAGTAAGAATTGGGTTTTGCTCACGGGCACGATGGCTTATTTCATATATAATTATAGTGTTTCTCTACCGATTTCTATGATATTTTATTAATCCGTAGGTGATAATGTTAACGTTTCTATGTAAGGGGTAAGTGAGAGTAGAATAAACGTAGGAGTAAACAAATATAATTAGAATGCTCCAAATTGCTAAGCTATCAGGAGTTACATGTGTTATTGTGAGTCAACCATAAAAGATAGACATATGCCGTTGAAGGATATTTTTCAGCCAATTTTATGAAAATTATTTCCGGAATCCATCATTTCTATGTAACTTTAACCACTAAGACTGCACAGTGCACACTCGACGGAAGATTAAAAAATTGAGTAACTTCTCCTGTTTTCCCAAAATTCCCCTTCACTACTCTGCTGATAAGTGTATATCTCTGGAGTATACTATAACCTGCCTAAGAGCATGAAGACTAATTGTGCTAAGTTTCGTGAAAATCCGTCGAGTAGTTTTTTTTCCATAAGAAACATACAAACCGCCAGACAAAGAGTCAGACAAAAAATTTACTGATTTCATTTTTGGCATCAGTATCGATCACTTATCACCCCCATAGTCATTTTGAAAATATATTTCATGTACAGAATTGACCTCTCTACAGATGTATTATAAGTGTAGATAGAATTTATTATGGTTATTAACGGCCAGGGAAAACATCGTGAGGAAACCCACATGGCTGAGTTGTACTTAAGTCATGTGACAGTGTATTCGTACAAAACGGTGATAGGCCTAGGTTCTATTGATCAAGTAATGATTAATTTCGGTTAAATGATTTCGGAGCCTGTTCATCACAGATATCTAAAAAATACACAGGTTTCCTCTTCATTTTATTAAGCATAAAAGTAGGGATAGACAGTAGATATTTCGCAATTATAATATAACATTCGATTACTTTAACTACTTGCAACTCTGAAAAAATCCATTAAATGCCACCTGCAGATGCTGCTTTTGGCTGTATGAAAGTCAGACAAATAATCAATTAAAATAAGAATAATAATAATAAATAAATAAGGCGTAGGGATGTGACGACCCCACCGCCCATTGTTGGAATGGCAGGATGACATGTTTACCAGCTTGCCATTCCAGCAATGCAAATAGTCAGCGCTTGAGTTTGTAGGTGTTGACCGTGTCTACAAACTGGTCTCAGCGCAAAATAGAGCAATAACGGTCTCCCCGGGGCAAGTGAGTGAAACCCCGGGTGAATCTTCGCTCATCGTAAAATGGCAGGTGAGAGAAACGATGAGCGTATAGGGCCGCTCCCCAGGGGCTATCGCTGGGGCGCGTCTGGAGCTGGGGCTGGACGTGGCAGCATGCGGTCCCCCAGCCGCAGCAGACCGGCACGACCACCTGGTCGGTCTGCGCGACCACCTCAGCCACCAGATGGCTTGGCATCGGTTGGGACTGAGGCAACTCAGTCCCAGCAATCGGTGCCCGCCGCTGGTGGAACAAGGCGCCGCATGGCATGGACGGTCGATATGAATAGGAATGCCATGCGGGCCTATCTTAGGGCCTCGGGTTCAAGAACTGGACGGACGGGTTATCGGGCAGCAATGTACCGCGAATTTCTGCGGCTGGAGCCCAATTTGACCGTCACAGAACAAAACCTGGCGGACCGAGTTCGGTACATACAACGCTCAGAACTTTTTAGCACTACCGAACTCGAACAATTGCGACGCGAGGCTGTTCCTCCGCTGGACGAAGAGCCACCCTTGCAGGTTCTCCCTCCTGTCCCTGAGCGGGAAGTTCGGAGGGAGCCGATCGTTAACCTGCCGGATGCGGGTGGTGCGGAAAGCGATTGGGGAACAGTCTCCCTGGATTTGGATTTGGTGAGGAGCGCACTCGAAGAGACGATCCTGGAATATCGCGAAGTGCCTCTCGAAAGGAGGCCAAGGCTGCCCCGAGTTCCTCTCAGCATCAAGGTTCGGGATGTCGTTGAGGCCGTCAATAACATGCTGCCCTCATTTTTAGAGAGCAGCATGGACCTTTGGGATGCGGATTCAATTCTCTTTGGCGCCGCAATGACAGTTTGTCAATTTGTCGGCGTCAGGATGCCGCCAACAAGAGCTGGTGGCTCCCGCCAGGCTGGCAGTACTAGTCCCAGGACTAGAACTAGACCAGCCTGGATGAGGCGGATTGAAAGCCGTATCACAAGGGCCAGGGTCCTCATCGGCAAACTGACCAGCTTCAGATCAGGCAACAATAGGCCGAGGGTGGTGCGCTTCGTCAGGGAGGCATTCCCTGGTGAGAATGTCTTTGACAACTCACCGGAGTTTGCCTGTAGACTGGTGGAGCGCATCGATGATCTGAAGCAGAAGATCGCTGCTTGGGGTAAGCGAATTAGGCGATATTCTGAAAGGGTAAAGAGGTACCAACAGAATCGTCTCTTCATGAGTGACCAGAAGAAGTTCTACAGAACTTTGGAGCGTCCCGACGTAGTTACGACAGGTCAGCGACCGGAAAAAGCCGATGTAGTAGCCTTTTGGCGTGGGCTTTGGTCGCTGCCTGTTGATCACGAAGAGGGCCGATGGTTCGAGGCGGTCGAGGGAGCGTGCGAGCCCATAGCGCCCATGAACCCCGTCAACATATCCGAGGAGGATGTGGTGGCTGCGATCCGTAAGGCTCCGAACTGGAAAAGTCCGGGGCCGGACGGATTGCACCATTACTGGTTGAAGGGGTTCACGCGCTGTCACGCTACTCTCGCCCGTCAGTTCCAAAGCGCCCTCGAGAGTGGGACGCTCCCGAACTTCTTAACTACTGGGGTCACTCATTTAGCTCCAAAGAGCGATGCTACCGCGGATCCATCACAATACCGCCCCATTACTTGTCTTTGTACAATTTACAAGACCTTGACATCCGTTCTGAGCTCCAAGATTACTCAACACATTGTTGATAACAATGTGATCTCTGGAGCTCAGAACGGATGTAGGGGCGGTAGTCGCGGTAGCAAGGAGCTGCTCCTCATCGACGCGGTCGTAGGCCAACTGGTCAAACGCAACCGTCGGAACTTCTCCGCTGGCTGGATAGACTACAGGAAGGCGTTCGATTCGGTACCTCATACATGGCTCATGAGGGTCCTCGAGCTGTACAAAATTGATAGTACAGTTCGACACTTCCTCGGGCAGTGTATGGGGTGCTGGAGAACGATCCTGAGTTTAGACGGTCAGCGGATGACGGACGCGGATGACCAAATTGATATAAGGCGAGGGATTTTCCAGGGCGATTGCCTGAGTCCAGTTTGGTTTTGCTTGGCCCTGAATCCTCTAAGTACACTCTTGGAGAATTCGGGGACAGGCTTTCAGTTTCGGAGAGGCGGACCACGCTTGCCTCATCTCCTTTACATGGATGACCTGAAGCTTTATGCCCCCACGGCTGACAGATTGGCGGAGCTACTGACGATCACTAACGATTTCAGTGGTTCCGTCAAGATGGAGCTCGGGGTCGATAAGTGTGCGGTCATTCATGTTGAGAAGGGGCATGTCGTGCACTCTGATGGTGTCGATGTCGGCACCAATCATTTGAGGGCACTCTCCGAGGCTGAAACATACCGGTATCTGGGCATGTCACAAACCATCGGTGTGAAGGTGGCAGACGTGAAACAGGGTGTTTGCGAGGAGTTTTATGAACGCCTGAAAAGTGTGCTTAATAGCTACTTGTCAGGCGTTAATAAGATCCGAGCCATTAACTCCTGGGTCATGCCTGTACTGATGTACACATTTGGCGTGCTCAGATGGACTCAGACCGAACTCGACGCTCTGGACAGACGAGTCCGCACGATGATGACCTCTCATCGAATGCATCATCCGAGGTCGTCGGTTATGAGATTGTATATCCCGCGGAAGTGTGGTGGTCGAGGCCTCTTGAGTGCCAAAACCATGCACAACCGCGAGGTATGCAACCTCAGAAACTATTTTTTGACGATGACGGATGATAGTATTCGGGAAGAGGTGGTCGCTAGTGATAAAGGACTGACTCCCTTATCGTTGGCCTCACAGGATTGGCGAACCCCGGAGGTACTTAGCACCTCTGATCGGGAGTCCGTATGGAAAGAGAAGGAGCTGCACGGGAGGTTTTACAAGGTACTTCACGAACCTTTCGTGGACCGTAAAGCCTCCCTGCATTGGCTGCGTTTCGGGGACCTCTTTGGGGAAACCGAAGGTTTTGTCTGTGCAATACAAGACCAGGTTATCAAGACGCGGAACTATCGGAAATACATCCTAAAGGACGGTACCACAGACATCTGTCGAGCATGTGGCCGTCCCGGAGAGTCACTTAGGCATGTTATTTCCGGTTGTTCGGCTCTTGCTAACACTGAGTACTTGCACAGACACAACCAAGCAGCCAAAATCCTGCATCAGGAGCTCGCTCTGAAATACGGACTCTTGCAACAGAGGCTGCCGTATTACAAGTATCTGCCGGAGCCAATCTTAGAAAACGACCGTGCCAAAATCTATTGGGACCGATCCGTTATCACGGACAGGACTATTCTAGCGAATAAGCCTGATATCGTGGTATGGGATCGGTCGCAGTCGAGGGTATTTCTAGTGGATGTCACTATCCCGCATGACGAGGGTCTCGTGAAAGCCGAAACCGAGAAGCGTCGGAAGTATCTCGATCTGGCTCACGAGATCACCGACATGTGGGGTGTGACCTCGACTGAAATTATCCCAATTGTTTTGTCCGCGAACGGGTTAATTCCAACCAGCCTCGCGACCAACTTGAGGCGGTTGGATTTCTGTGGCGTGTCGGTTCCAGCACAAATGCAGAAAGCGGTGCTGCTCGATACGGCTCGGATCGTCCGTCGGTTCTTGAACCTGACTCCCTGACCCCGACCGACTGTGCTTTTGTCGGGGAGTACCGCCTCTCCCATTTAAAATTTATATTTTCATTTTCGGCCATGGGAGAGGCGAGAAACAAAAAAGTCTTTCGAAATAATAATAATAAATGGCGTAGGGATGTGACGACCCCACCGCCCATTGTTGGAATGGCAGGATGATATGTTTGCCATTCCGGCTTTGCAAATAGTCTGCGCTTGAGTTTGTAGGTGTTGACCGTGTCTACAAACTGGTCCCAGCGCTGAATAGGGTGACAACGGTCTCCCCGGGGCAAGTGAGTGAAACCCCGGGTGAATCTTCGCTCATCGTAAAATGGAACGAAATAGAAACGATGAGCGTATAGGGCCGCTTCCCTTGGGTGATCGAAGGGGCACGTCTGGAGCTGGGGCTGGACGTGGCAGCATGCGGTCCCCCAGCCGCCGCGGACCGGCCCGACCACCTGGCCGGTCTGCGCGACCACCTCAGCCACCAGATGGCTTGGCATCGGTTGGGACTGGGGCAACTCAGTCCCAGCAGTCGGTGCCCGCCGCTGGTGGAACAAGGCGCCGCATGGCATGGACGGTCGAAATGAACAGGAATGCCATGCGGGCCTATATTAGGGCCTCGGGTTTAAGAACTGGACAGACGGGTTATCGGGCAGCAATGTACCGCGAATTTCTGCGGCTGGAGCCCAATTTGACCGTCACAGAACAAAACCTGGCGGATCGAGTTCGGTACATACAGCGCTCAGAACTTTTTAGCACTACCGAACTCGAACAATTGCGACGCGAGATTGTTCCCCCGCTAGACGAAGAGCCACCTTTGCAGGTTCTCCCTCCAGTCCTTGAACGGGAAGTACGGAGGGAGCCAATTGCTAACCTGCCGGATGTGGGTGGTGCGGAAAGCGATTGGGGAACAGTCTCCCTGGATTTGGATTTGGTGAGGAGCGCACTCGAAGAGACGATCCTGGAATATCGCCAAGTGCCTCTCGAAAGGAGGCCAAGGCTGCCCCGAGTTCCTCTCAGCATCAAGGTTCGGGATGTCGTTGAGGCCGTCAATAACATGCTGCCCTCATTTTTAGAGAGCAGCATGGACCTTTGGGATACGGGTTCAATTCTCTTTGGCGCCGCAATGACAGTTTGTCAAATTGTTGGCGTCAGGATGCCGCCAACAAGAGCTGGTGGCTCCCGCCAGGCTGGCAGTACTAGTCCCAGGACTAGAACTAGACCAGCCTGGATGAGGCGGACTGAAAGCCGTATCACAAGGGCCAGGGTCCTCATCGGCAAACTGACCAGCTTCAGATCAGGCAACAATAGGCCGAGGGTGGTGCGCTTCGTCAGGGAGGCATTCCCTGGTGAGAATGTCTTTGACAACTCACCAGAGTTTGCCTGTAGACTGGTGGAGCGCATCGATGATCTGAAGCAGAAGATCGCTGCTTGGGGTAAGCGAATTAGGCGATATTCTGAAAGGGTAAAGAGGTACCAACAGAATCGTCTCTTCATGAGTGACCAGAAGAAGTTCTACAGAACTTTGGAGCGTCCCGACGTGGTTACGACAGGTCAGCGACCGGAAAAAGCCGATGTAGTAGCCTTTTGGCGTGGGCTTTGGTCGCTGCCTGTTGATCACGAAGAGGGCCGATGGTTCGAGGCGGTCGAGGGAGCGTGCGAGCCCATAGCGCCCATGAACCCCGTCAACATATCCGAGGAGGATGTGGTGGCTGCGATCCGTAAGGCTCCGAACTGGAAAAGTCCGGGGCCGGATGGATTGCACCATTACTGGTTGAAGGGGTTCACGCGCTGTCACGCTACTCTCGCCTGTCAGTTCCAAAGCGCCCTCCAGAGTGGGACGCTCCCGAACTTCTTAACTACTGGGGTCACTCATTTAGCTCCAAAGAGCGATGCTACCGCGGATCCATCACAATACCGCCCCATTACTTGTCTTTGTACAATTTACAAGACCTTGACATCCGTTCTGAGCTCCAAGATTACTCAACACATTGTTGATAACAATGTGATATCTGGAGCTCAGAACGGATGTAGGGGCGGTAGTCGCGGTAGCAAGGAGCTGCTCCTCATCGACGCGGTCGTAGGCCAACTGGTCAAACGCAACCGTCGGAACTTCTCCGCTGGCTGGATAGACTACAGGAAGGCGTTTGATTCGGTACCTCATACATGGCTCATGAGGGTCCTCGAGCTGTACAAAATTGATAGTGCAGTTCGACACTTCCTCGGGCAATGTATGGGGTGCTGGAGAACGATCCTGAGTTTAGACGGTCAGCGGATGACGGATGCGGATGACCAAATTGATATAAGGCGAGGGATTTTCCAGGGCGATTGCCTGAGTCCAGTTTGGTTTTGCTTGGCCCTGAATCCTCTAAGTACACTCTTGGAGAATTCGGGGACGGGCTTTCAGTTTCGGAGAGGCGGACCACGCTTGCCTCATCTCCTTTACATGGATGACCTGAAGCTTTACGCCCCCACGGCTGACAGATTGGCGGAGCTACTGACGATCACTAACGATTTCAGTGGTTCCGTCAAGATGGAGCTCGGGGTCGATAAGTGTGCGGTCATCCATGTTGAGAAGGGGCATGTCGTGCACTCTGATGGTGTCGATGTCGGCACCAATCATTTGAGGGCACTCTCCGAGGCGGAAACATACCGGTATCTGGGGATGTCACAAACCATCGGTGTGAAGGTGGCAGACGTGAAACAGGGTGTTTGCGAGGAGTTTTATGAACGCCTGAAAAGTGTGCTTAATAGCTACTTGTCAGGCGTTAATAAGATCCGAGCCATTAACTCCTGGGTCATGCCTGTACTGATGTACACATTTGGCGTGCTCAGATGGACTCAGACCGAGCTCGACGCTCTGGACAGACGAGTCCGCACGATGATGACCTCTCATCGAATGCATCATCCGAGGTCGTCGGTTATGAGATTGTATATCCCGCGGAAGTGTGGTGGTCGAGGCCTCTTGAGTGCCAAAACCATGCACAACCGCGAGGTATGCAACCTCAGAAACTATTTTTTGACGATGACGGATGATAGTATTCGGGGAGAGGTGGTCGCTAGTGATAAAGGACTGACTCCCTTATCGTTGGCCTCACAGGATTGGCGAACCCGGAGGTACTTAGCACCTCTGATCGGGAGTCCGTATGGAAAGAGAAGGAGCTGCACGGGAGGTTTTACAAGGTACTTCACGAACCGTTCGTGGACCGTAAAGCCTCCCTGCATTGGCTGCGTTTCGGGGACCTCTTTGGGGAAACCGAAGGTTTTGTCTGTGCAATACAAGACCAGGTTATCAAGACGCGGAACTATCGGAAATACATCCTAAAGGACGGTACCACAGACATCTGTCGAGCATGTGGCCGTCCCGGAGAGTCACTTAGGCATGTTATTTCCGGTTGTTCGGCTCTTGCTAACACTGAGTACTTGCACAGACACAACCAAGCAGCCAAAATCCTGCATCAGGAGCTCGCTCTGAAATACGGACTCTTGCAACAGAGGCTGCCGTATTACAAGTATCTGCCGGAGCCAATCCTAGAAAACGACCGTGCCAAAATCTATTGGGACCGATCCGTTATCACGGACAGGACTATTCTAGCGAATAAGCCTGATATCGTGGTATGGGATCGGTCGCAGTCGAGGGTATTTCTAGTGGATGTCACTATCCCTCATGACGAGGGTCTCGTGAAAGCCGACACCGAGAAGCGTCGGAAATATCTCGATCTGGCTCACGAGATCACCGACATGTGGGGTGTGACTTCGACAGAAATAATCCCAATTGTTTTGTCCGCGAACGGGTTAATTCCAACCAGCCTCGCGACCAACTTGAGGCGGTTGGATTTCTGTGGCGTGTCGGTTCCAGCACAGATGCAGAAAGCGGTGCTGCTCGATACGGCTCGGATCGTCTGTCGGTTCTTGAACCTGACTCCCTGACCCCGACCGACTGTGCTCTTGTCGGGGAGTACCGCCTCTCCCATTTAAAATTTTAATTTTCTGTTTCGGCCATGGGAGAGGCGAGGAACTAAAGGTATTCCGAATAATAATAAATAAAATCCATACTAATATTATAAATGGGAAAGTGAGTTTGTTTGTTTGTTTGTTCCGCTTTCACGCCGTAAATACTGAACCGATTGCTTTGAAATTTTTTAGACGTGTAGTTAGAAGTCTAAATTAAATAATAGGGTACTTTTTATCCCGGAAAAAATAAGTTCCCACGGGAAATCAAAAATATTGTTTGCTTGCTGGATGCATTGGAGATGGCGCTGTGTATCGTTTAAAACAACGTAAAATATTGTAAACTAATATAAAAATCAAAATTTAGAAGCTTAATGGTACGGTAATGGATCCCCGAAAATAAGGAACTCCCGAGGGATGACGTACTATTTTTTTATCGTATACATTTTTTTTACATCTACTTATATTGCAAACGAATATTAACATGTAAATTTAGAAGCTAAATGAAACGACGACGATTCCTTGAAACTAAGGAATCCGCAAGAGTTCTCATAGGAACATCAAAAAACCTTAACTCATATATGGCTCAAAATATTGCAGCGATTATTTTTATCATCGATGGAATTCACATCAGACACTTTGTTAATGTTCATTTTGGAAAGATGAAGGGGTTTCATCAATTTAAATGACAAATTTGTTTATCAATAGTAAGACTAATATGAAAGCGTAATAAAAATTTGACACCGCCCCGGTAACGTCTCCGTGGCGTAGCGGTATAACTAACTACTATGAATATTTAATTAGAACTATTATGAATCAATCGTCTCGGGTTCGTATCTCAGGTAATTCAAGCTTTTTGTAAAAAAAGGTTTTGTTAGCTTAAAATAGCACTATATATAATAATAACAAGGACTATCCCTTCAATTTAGCGATTATTTTGGAAGGAGATCCACCACTAATCATCCCTATATTGCCGAGCAATCGCTGCAAGCTCTCCCACTATCACCAACGGTCAGTGTAGGGGGCAGCACCGGGCCGTGTCGCCGCAGCGCCAAACTACTATCCATGTTTCATGATTCTTATGAACAATTAAAAAGGAATTTTTGGAACTCAACCCCTAACGGGTTGCTATAGCAAATGAAATTTAATATAGAGTTATTTACATTTTATAATTAAACTTGGTGCGATTGAATTTATGAAATCCATCTATCAATCATTCATGAATATATGCTAACAACCATAAATTCCATAAAAGGGTAGCCATAGCTTCGGAGATACTAATTCTTCATCAGATAGGTTAATAAAGGTTGTTAGTGATGGGTCACAAACTGCATCGCCCAACAATCACTTAAAAAGCCTCAATGTCTTTTATGTCATTTACAACGCCCGCGGGATTATAAATATAAAAAACAGAAGTAGTGATAGTGTTTCGGTATTTTGGTATTATGTAAACTGGATGCAAAAAATGAAGTCCACGCGGACGAAGTCGCGGGGCAAAAAGCTAGTAAAAAATAAAAGTTAGCCCCAAACTAAGTTAAACGTGTATTATGGGATACTAACTCAACGATATATTGAATGTTATATAATACACATATAAGTAACATCCAAGACTGAGACACAACCATTTAAGCTCATCACATTAATGTTGTTCTCAGCGGTGATCGAACCCGCAACCTCCGGACTGAGAAGCTAGTCACCCATCCTATCGGCCAAGCACTTCGTCAAATAGCTAATAATTATCTTTGATTACTCATAAACATTTCCTCAGTAAATTAATGCGATAACTACGAGTATTATTCAAAAATGAAATCAAATATTATACATTTTATAGGCCCCCTGTTAAGCTTTACAAAGCCTGTGTTAGGGGATACCGTGAACTACCAATATTATTAAGCTGCCTGCAGTCCAAGTTACTTATATTTCGGGAGTGATTAGGAAGGGGAAAGTAAGTTGCAGATGCAGTTTAATTTTCTAACATACATACATATACTCACGGCTATAAATCCCTTAACGGGGTAGCCAGAGCTTAGGAATGAGAAATTCCTCAGCCACTTTTGGAAGTTGATTTTAATTTTCTAAGTGACAATATACTTTGTGTACAAATAAATATAATGTCATACCTTAATTACTCTTTAAATGTATTCGTGAAATTTACAATATTAGATTGATTGATTTCGAAAACATTGCAAGTGTATGAAACAGTGAAAAAGGTTGCAGATAAACGAGGGTCGGTCAGCTTTCGCACTCGTGTGTCATTGAACATGAAGCTTTATGGCGGACGATAAATTTTAAATTTATGACTGTCCCTGCAATCTGCTTTTTGTGTCCCCATTTGTATTGTGTTCAACTCACTCTCGTTCTGATAACATTTATATTATTAAAAAGGATGTGTTATTACAGTTGTCATTTTCGTAGTACTCTCGATGGCATGTAAATTTGTCATTTCGAAATTAAGTAAAGCTTGATACTCTGAACTGATTGTGAATTTAAATTAAACAGTTATTACAATTATTTACTATCAAACTGCAGCTTTTAATATTTGAAAATATTGATTGTTGTAGTAATTGTAAGAAAATCTTTAAGTTGATTTTTATTTTAAAAGGTTTTGATTTGTTTGTTTTCGTTAACACGATTTTTTTTCAAAAACGTTTATTATTTAACAAGTAAAGAACATAAATACTGAATGAAAAGTAGGTGTACGTCCGGTGTACAATTCTCGCGCAAATCTTTCAGAGTCATGGAATTGAAAAATAGAGAGAAAGAATGAAAGAAAAAAACATCAAAAAAAAAATCAAAAAGTTTATTCTTCAAAATTAAGTTAAAAACTAACATTTTTTGAACGTCAAAACTAACATTTTTTGAACGTCAAGATGATGGTGATGATGATGATCATTGATGGTGTAATATACTTTCAACCACATGATGTATGCTTACATCTATAATATCCAATCCACATAATATCTAATTGAGTGATTAAAGAGGCTTAGATACAAGAACAATCCAATCCACTCTACAGCTCATTAAAATCAGAAACCAATTGAACTTGGAATGCCGAAGGCAATAGAGTGTTGGGCTATAAATTCGGTCTCGTCAATATCCCCAAAGCCGAATTTGTGCTTGCACTAATCTTTAGCACAACTATATATTGCGCAATCTACTTCCCCTCTAAGTTCCTCAGAGTAATTAAGATTCGATATCGGTCATTACGAGAATAATCACTTCGTTTTATTACGATCACCACTCACTCATTCTGACCAATTAAGGTTTATCGCTGTGGCTATTCGAAATTTTGTAATGAATACAACAAGCCATAAATCCTTATTGCGAGTGAGATTTCATTAAAAAACTGACTTATAAGGATATTAATCATTGTCGTTAGAAAGTAGAATTGTATCAAGAAACCTGGGGATGCTTAAAAAAGTATGTATTGAATATTTTTTATCTTATAAATATTTTTTTTTATATTTTTCATATAGTGTATGTCTCCTTCAATTGTATTTTTAACCGACTTCAAAAAAGGAGGTTCTCAGTTCGATTGTTTGTATGTATGTATGTATGTATGTATGTATGTATGTATAATTGTCCGCGATTATCTCGAGTTTGGCTTAAGCTATTTGGATGCGGTTTTCAGAACAGTATTCGTTACATTTAGGAGAAGGTTTTAGTGCCTTAACCGACCAAAAAAAGAAAGGAGGTTCTGTGTTTGACCTGTATGTATGTCTGTTAGTCCGCGATTATCTCACGTTTGGCTTAAGCTATTTGGATGCGGTTTTCAGAAAAGTATTCGTTACATTTAGAAGATGGGTTAAGTGATTTAACCGACTCTAAAAGAAAGGAGGTTCTGTGTTTGACCTGTATGTATGTATGTTGGTCGGCGATTATCTCGCGTTTGGCTTAAGCTATTTGGATGCGATTTTCAGAAATTTAGTGATCTAACCGTCTCAAAAAAGGAGTTTCTGAGTTTCACCTATAAGTATGTATGTAAGTTTGAAGGTTCTTAGTTATTATTAGACAAAGAGTTATCAGTTTATGTTAGTACATTCAGGAGAAGGTTTAAGTTCTTTAACCGACTCGAAAAAAAGGAGGTTTCTTAGTTTGAAATATAAGTATGTATGTAAAGATATCAATACTAGACAGAGATTTATCAATATACGTTAATAAAGTTTTTTTATTAGTAATAAACAGAGTTACTAAATTATTAAACAAAAAAGTATATAAAAACATGAATAAATTACTCTTAATTATATTGAAGAAAAAAATATATATTGCAACATCATGTTTTTCATTCTGGTCATTTCAATCTTTCGTCATTTTATTCTGGTCATTTCTCTTTCGTCATGGGGACGGTTAAGTAATTTCTTTGAATCTATATCACTTAAAGCCATCTCATCGAGGGATTTTACACGACTCAACGCTACATATATATAAGAGTGTTTCTTCGCATTTGTGATAGGTGAACTTCTCTTTGCTCATCTGTTTCAGCAGCAAGAGCAGCACGCTGACGATCTCTCTCATTCTGAAGGGCAAGCACGAGTTATCGACACGATAACGGTTAGAATGAGATGGCAGTATACGATACTAAGTAAGTGCGTAAAAGATGGCTGCTTTATCCTACGCGATAACTAGTTTAAATACGGCTCGTGCTTGCCCTGCTGAAGTCTTTGTTTTTTTTCGATGGGTGTTTCGTTCTCCCTTACGCGACTTTTCCTTAAAGCATCCTTTGATTTTCTACCTAGGCCCGCAGGTAAACAAAATAGTAACAAATAAGCTAAAGTCATAATAACAAATATTATAACTACCTGTTAAAAGAACTATAAAATAAACGGACAGTAAAACTTATCTCTAAAAAACTATCACTAATTCACTAAAAAAACTCAGAGTGATTTAAGAACTTATCACTAAAAAGTATAAAATAAAAAACAAAAACAAAAACTACAAATTAAAAACTAAACAGAAAAATTAAATATTATTATTTTTTATTTAAAAAAGAACCGCCTTCAAAAATCCAACTGAAAAGTATAAAATAATTTTTATTTATTTTATTATGTACAACTCTATTCAACTTCTTCTTTTTGAAGTCGGTGCCAAACAGACAAATCCAAAATGAAAATTGCTACATAGAGAAAACCATACGAATAATAAATCAATCGATAGTGCCTCAACAACAGTAACACAATCGCGCTCAAAAATCAAGAAATTTCATCCGCTCGCAACGACGTCGCTTTATAAAGGATGGAATTGGGGGACAGTGAGCGGTGCTTAGCCTGGTGTGCATGCGTCGCACTCCGCAGAGAAATTATCATAATATACATGTCACCGTAAAACTGTAAATACTAGTAAATTATAATTTTAGATAGATAGCGAGATAGTAAACTAACGTTAGGTTAGGTTATGAAAGATTATCAGATTTCAAACTAACGGAATTAACAATTCGACAGGGACATGCATGCACCAAGTTGGCACAACCAACATTCTAACACTTTGTAAAAAGACGATCGAGAATCTAAATCACTACATAGTATAAAACAAAGTCGCTTTCTCTGTCCCTGTCTGGAATATAGGGACATCTTTATGTATACTTTAATCTGTAAAACTACGAAATGAATTTTGATGCGATTTTTTTTATTAATTGATTAAAAAGGAAGGTTTATAAGGATGACATACGCTGATGGGGTGGAGAACTCACTCCACTTGAGCGGGCCACTAATATTCGTTCTTCTTTGTCATGAAAATTGGTTTGGCACCGACTTCAAAAAGAAGAAGTTGAATAGAGTTGTACATAATAAAATAAATAAAAATTATTTTATACTTTTCAGTTGGATTTTTGAAGGCGGTTCTTTTTTAAATAAAAAATAATAATATTTAATTTTTCTGTTTAGTTTTTAATTTGTAGTTTTTGTTTTTACGTAAACTATTACACAAACTGCAGCTTTATACAAAATAATAAATTGTCCTTCCAAATGAAGAAATATGCATAAATGGCGCATAAGATTGTTAGTTTAGCGGAACGTAAACTACGTATATGTTATTTGTAAATTGTAAAAGGGTTATTGGACTTAGTTAAAGAGCTTATTCCATTACACTTTGTCGTTGCTGAATTCAGAAGTCCTTCGAAGTTACTGCCGCAGACGCTTGTTAT
The DNA here is from genome assembly GCA_963576735.1 of Bedellia somnulentella. NCBI lineage: Eukaryota > Metazoa > Arthropoda > Insecta > Lepidoptera > Bedelliidae > Bedellia > Bedellia somnulentella. Next base: position 4,345,353 of record OY755186.1, on the reverse strand, counting down.
TCCACTACACAAATATCAGTTTGAACGTTATTTCACTAGTCTGAATTCAGATTCTGTGGCTTTCAGACGTCTTCATTCAGACAAATGGAATAAGCTCTTAAGCAGAAAAAACTCATGCCATAAAAAGTTAATTTCGAGATATGAGCGTTTGAATTTTAGTGCTTTTATCATACTGTGCAAGTAAAAGTAGCTATATCGATGGACACCTGGAGTTCACTATTTCAGGCAAAGCTATGAAATTATACTTGCTGTGCAAAGAGTTATTGCGAGGAAAAATACAAAACTTTCAATTCGTATTCTGTCTGTCAACAAATCTGTTCTTAGTTCGTAGTCAGTTCCCTTATTAGCAACGAGCGTAAATCAGACTTCATATACAAATGTCAAAAAGCCTTAACTTGGCTTGTAATAGAGCGATGATACTACCATTCCATGGATCAAAGAACAAAGCAGATCACGCGGTAATGATGCTATAGATAATCGGACTAAAACAGGATTACCCAGGTTACTAAAAGAGGCTCACAACCGCAGCTGTCTACCAGAAGACCACTTTTCTCGACTCTAGAAATTCATTAGCCACTTTCAAAGGTATTTGAGGAATTTGGTATCCCTAAGTTCTGGCTTTTAGGGGTTTGTAGCCGTGAGTATATGTATGTTAAAGAAAAGACTTAAAACTCCTCAGAGGATGAACGCTTAAATTTTCCGTAAAACTATATTAACCCTGTAGTTTTATAAAGCTGAAAGTATTGATTCATTGGGCTTGGGCCATCGCAAATTTATGCGATCCTTACATCGAAAGACGCAATTTTTACGTTTCCATAAAAGTATATCGTAAACAAAAAGTTCCAATATCTATGTATTTTCCTTCAGTCGAAGTTAGTATGATATAAGTTTCCGTCGATAGTTTTTCATAATAAATAGTTGTTACGTTTAGGTTGTTTATTTGAAGAAAAGAAATGTGTAAACTTACTCAGAATTACTTCCAATGTATAGATAGATCATGAAGAGATCTTGTACTTGTGGTGTCGATGTGGTGATTAGTGTTTGCAGTAAGCCATTTGTAACTTGCTATAGTAGATAAGATATGTATACATATATAAATAAACTCACGACTATAAAAAATAAATAATAACGTTTCTACAAAGGATCTGTGTCTAAAAATGTGCTATGCTGATATATCATAACTATATGTTGCAACCGTGATAGCCCAGTGGGTAGAACACTCGGTTATCGTGCAAACGGCTAGTGTTCAAATCCTGGGCGGGCCTACACCAATTTGTCTTTTCTAAAGGCATATGTGTGGTTAATTTATCATGGTTGTTAACGGTGAGGGAAAACATCGTGAGGAAACCCACATGGCTGAGTTGTACTTAGTCATGTGACAGTGTATTCGTACAAAACGGCGATAGGCCTGCCCCCTATCACGTGAGTACACTGTCCATGCAAAAAGTGGGTACTCTGAACACCAGGTGACAAAGTCACGTGATGTTCAGAAGTATTAGCACCTCTGCCAACCCCTTCGGGGATATTCGGCGTGAACGTTTATGTTTATGTTATGTTATATATGTTTTAAATATCGGAAAAAAAAATCTTTCTTTGATTTGTAACAAGAGAAAGTGTATACTCGTAATGTCATTTTGATATTTTTCGATATGTCAAAAATTAATTCTTACGCGCAGCTCATACGAGGCAATACAGTTCTTTTGATGAATAAATGTGGCTCGAAAATATTGCTACTTTTTAATATTTGCTTGAACTTACTCTTTTGAATTTTTATGTCAAAAGTTCAACTATACATGAAAGCAAATAGAACGTAGTGAGAAATGTACGTTTATTAACATCGCTGTTCTACGAGCAAGTAGGTTGCTTGGTTATTACTTTTAACACCCTTTATTTCCCTCTTACTATTTTATATAAGGATATATTCTGCCTGAGGAAGTAAGTTTTATTAAAATGGAACATCAATGACGAAATATAGCATTTTTCTTTCTTATTAATTTAAACAGAAGGGTGAGATTAGCTATTGGCTTCCTTCAAAAATACTTGCAGCAGCAACTTTTAAAGAAGCTCCAGCTATAAGTAGTTTAATTTAATCGACTCACTTTTAAATAATATGCTTAAAGCAACATTAAAAAAATATTTATTTATTTATCTAACTTAAGGCACACAAACAGTACAGTTACATTTATTTACATAATGGCTTTTCAAAAAACATAAATTTTCAGTAAAAGCACCTTAACTGTGTTCACAGCATGACTTGCTTTGTGAGATTTTTATAAATTTAATAAAGTAGTATTTAAAATCTATAACATTGTACATAATTATGAAATAATGTTACGGTATAAAGACAGAAAGAAAGAAAACAGTTTATAAATACTGAAAAACAAATTATAACCAAGAATATTTATTCGCCGTATAAAGTCAGAAATAAATATTAAAGATAAAAAAATATTTAAAATTTTAAAAGCACTTTAAGAAGCATTGAAATTTTTGCAGGTAATTATATAAATTGTACATATACATATATACAGCCAGATGAGTAACCATTAGTGCAGGCAAAGACTAACAATTGCCAATTTGTGATTCAAGATTTAAGCGCGGTGATGATGATGACGTGATTCAAGCACACCTCTTGAGCTCCATTAATCAATATTTATGCCCTTTTTTTGGCCTTTCGCAGTAATAGTGAAGACTGAAACATTAAAAACCACATTTCTTCCGGTGGGTATTCGTAAAAGGCAATAAATGGAATTGGGGCTTTTAAGGGATTTTTGGGCGATGCGGTTGGAGACCCATCACCAATAACCTTTATTAAAACATCTTTTCCCCACATATTTTTCCAAAAGCGGTTGAGGAATTCCAATTTCCTTAGCCCTAGCTACCCCTTTTTGGGGATTTATAGCCGTGAGTATATGTATGTATGTCTATAATTATTTGTCTACGATGACAAAGATTACAAAAAGTATGAAGCCCCTGTTACTTTTTAATCCCAGGGTATACTTTCGGCCAAACATTAAATCGGACATCGAAAAATTACATATTTTTCTTTATTTTAATGTGTAATATTTATCTTCCGAAATTTCTGTGTTACGATGTTTACTAACATTAGTTTTAACTAGCAAGCCTTTGTTGCTTTTAATAAAGTTCTTATTATCACTAAATTTTTAAAAAGAGTATTATGAACTCTATTTCCTATTCATGTGAATATTTCAAATTATTGGTTGAATGATGGTTTCGATTGATCAATGATTGAGAACGACAAAATTGACCGATCGTTTTGTAAGATTTACAATGTGGGCTTTCATTTTATCGCTTTGTAATTAAAAATATTGTAATAACTTACTTCTCACCGTTATTATAATGGGACATAAACCAATAATTTGATCGATTTTTAATGATAAATTATAAAATAGAACGCCATAAAGATCAAGTTAGCTCCCGATAAGTTGTATGATGACGAGCTGTGTAGTGCCGGCTTAGAATAGCACTACCCCATTTCTAAACGTAGATGTTCATAAGAGGCGACTAAGGGTATAAAGGCCTTAAAAGAAGTTGTTAGATGATGCGGTTGCATCACCAACAACTTTCATATTACAATCTCTTACCCACTTAACTTCCGAAAATGACTGAAGATTTTCTGATTCTGAATCTCTGGCTACGTCTTCTTGGGATTTAGAACCGTGAGTATATTTTATTATGATGATTCTCGGAAAAGGATAATAAATCGATAATATACATCATCAATTAACAATAACGTACCTGCATACAAATACTCACAGCTATATATTTAGAAGGGGTAGGCATAGGATCACTTTTGGAAGTTGATTGGCGAAAAGATTGTAAATTCAAGGATAAATAGATGCTGCAGGGGATATTACACAGCAAAAACTTAATAATATACTATGAACACATAAGATACATCCAAGACTAAGAAATGAGTTAGCCGTGTAGAATCGGATAAGAATGATCCCACCAAAAACATTAAATGTAAAAAAAAGCCAAGTCTCTCGATGCAGTCTTTCCATCGTAAAAAGTTTTGAGATCTCATAGAAGCCAAGTCCTATTCAAAATATTTCGTAGTTATAAATCCCACCAAAAACATTAAATGTAAAAAATGCCAAGTCTCTCGATGCAGTCTTTCCATCGTAAAAAGTTTTGAGATCTCATAGAAGCCAAGTCCTATTCAAAATATTTCGTAGTTATAAATCAACATTTAGTAATTGTATCAATAGTTTTCTTTATATTATAATTATAGTGATTTGGCAATAAGCACAGGAAGAAACAAATAAAACGGCATATTTGGAGGAGTTGAAAGTTACACACACCGCATGCGTAAACATTAATATCACAAAATTAATTTTCTTTTGGTTTATCCGTGTCGTCCCAACCGAATTTCGGCAACGGCAGTCAGTCTTAGTGCACTCTCGATTCATTTACTTTCATAAAGCGATGGCCCGTAAGGTATTCTTAATTATTGTATTGGAGCATGTAGTCGGTAGTGACCATCATGATTCACACATAACAAATAATCTGATCACTGGTCTCGTCAGTAACATTTGCACATAATTCCAGGCAGCAAGCAGCTTTTAATTTGTGCTCATTGCCAAGTCACTTTAATTATAATATAAAGAAAACTATTGATACAATTACTAAATGTTGATTTATAACTACGAAATATTTTGAATAGGACTTGGCTTCTATGAGATCTCAAAACTTTTTACGATGGAAAGACTGCATCGAGAGACTTGGCATTTTTTTACATTTAATGTTTTTGGTGGGATCTCATTTATTTTTTGTAAGGGTATTTCTTTCTTTTACTTTTAGGTGACCTCACAATTTCTTGGACGTCAGCTACTGCTTTGTTTAGAACCCATTCTCTATCTCTATCTCTTTTGTTTCTTCTCTGAGGCTTCGTTACTTCTAAGGTAGACAAGTCTGGGCGATATATACTTCGGAGTCGATTATATTCAGTAAACATAGACTTATAGACTTGCATGTCATCCCAATTCTCCACTACATAATGGACGACAGCACGCCTAATATCGTTTGACGACTGAAAACTCCCATACATGCTGTATGACAACGAATGAAATAAACACGACCCATCTCCAGGAATAGAGATGACTCTGTGTGGACAAAGGTCGCCATTTATGTACAATATTTCACGTTCCATTACACTATATTTACAATTACTTCTATAACAATAGGGCTTAAACTTATAAATATATGCAAACTAAATAGAACTAAACTAACTAACAAATAACTAACTAAATAAATATATATCTACTAACTTACAAACTATAACTAAACTAAACTAAATAACACGTAAAGTTCTCCGAATATCAATTATCACTACAATATTTTTTAGTTTCGAAATGGGTTTTCATAGACAGATGATCGCTATCAAATAAAAATTATCTAATTAATTATTTTGAAGTACTACTTACACTGCGCTTTGTAACGAAACCATAGCGCGATTCAGACAGGTACAACGCCATCTATCGAGCGCGCATACAATATATATCGCAATACAATGGAGATTTAGCTTTATTAATTTAATGAACTTTATGTATTAATTTGTATTAATGGTAGTCTATGTATTACATTTATATTATTCTTTTCTATTCTATGTATGTATTCATCCAATTGAATAGGTACTTGAACAACGAACAAAGTTAACAATGCAGTCAAAATCCATACATAATGTTCTTGCCAAACCGCAAATATAAAATTGTTTTCTATGGCATATAATTTTTTAATGTTTTTATAATTTTTCCTTTATATGTGGCTAATGACCTATCTTGGTGCAAAATTGGAAGTTTCTAAGTCTGCTAGAAGTACTTTAGATTTTTGATGATCTGTCAGTGAGTCAGTGAGTGACAAAATGGTGTAACTTTGATCGACCGTAACTCCTAAACTATTAATTCATTTGGCGTGTAATTTCGAACTTAAGCTTGTTCTAATGCCTACTATTATTCACCGAAAACCTAAACTCCTAGCTTTGTCCACGTCGAAGATATAGGGGGGGCGAAACAGCCGCGAACCGCTTCGAGAAAAGATGGTACGGCCGTGCCCGTTTTGCTCGAGACTTGGCAGGGGCACTGCCGTGCCCCCAGATCAACATTTAGTAATTGTATCAATAGTTTTCTTTATATTATAATTATAGTGACTTGGCAATGAGCACAAGAAGAAACAAATAAAACGGCATATTTGGAGGAGTTGCTTACATATCACAAAATTAATTTTCTTTTGGTTTATCCGTGTCGTCCCAACCGAATTTCGGCAACGGCAGTCAGTCTTAGTGCACTCTCGATTCATTTACTTTCATAAAGCGATGGCCCGTAAGGTATTCTTAATTATTGTATTGGAGCATGTAGTCGGTAGTGACCATCATGATTCACACATAACAAATAATCTGATCACTGGTCTCGTCAGTAACATTTGCACATAATTCCAGGCAGCAAGCAGCTTTTAATTTGTGCTCATTGCCAAGTCACTTTAATTATAATATAAAGAAAACTATTGATACAATTACTAAATGTTGATTTATAACTACGAAATATTTTGAATAGGACTTGGCTTCTATGAGATCTCAAAACTTTTTACGATGGAAAGACTGCATCGAGAGACTTGGCTTTTTTTTACATTTAATGTTTTTGGTGGGATCTCATTTATTTTTTGTAAGTGTATTTCTTTCTTTTACTTTTGGGTGACCTCACAATTTCTTGGACGTCAGCTACTGCTTTGCTTAGAACCCATTCTCTATCTCTATATCTTTTGTTTCTTCTCTGAGGCTTCGTTACTTCTAAGGTAGACAAGTCTGGGCGATATATACTTCGGAGTCGATTATATTCAGCTATTGCTGTCTCCTGAGCTTTGATACTACTAAAATTCACATTTATTAAATGTAATCCACCCAAACTAGTCACTCTTGAAAGGGCCACGTATGCTTGTTTGACGACTGAAAACTCCCATACATGCTGTATGACAACGAATGAAATAAACACGACCCATCTCCAGGAATAGAGATGACTCTGTGTACAATATTTCACGTTCCATTACACTATATTTACAATTACTTCTATAACAATAGGGCTTAAACTTATATATATATATATATATATATATATATATATTTATTTATTTTTATATATATATATATATGCAAACTAAATAGAACTAAACTTACTAACAAATAACTAACTAAATAAATATATATCTACTAACTTCCAAACTATAACTAAACTAAATAAGACGTAAAGTTCTCCGAATATCAATTATCACTACAATATTTTTTAGTTTCGAAATAGGTTTTCATAGACAGATGAAAATTATCGAATTATTTTGAAGTACTACGACAGGTACAACGCCATCTATCGAGCGCGCATACAATATTTATCGCAATACAATGGAGTTTTAGCTTTATTAATTTAATGATCTTTATGTATATAGTCTATGTATTACATTTATATTATTCTTTTCTATTCTATGTATGTATTCATCCAATTGAATAGGTACTTGAACAACGAACAAAGTTAACAATGCAGTCAAAATCCATACATAATGTTCTTGCCAAACCGCAAATATAAAATTGTTTTCTATGGCATATAATTTTTTAATGTTTTTATAATTTTTCCTTTATATGTGGTTAATGACCTATCTTGGTGCAAAATTTGAAGTTTCTAAGTCTGCTAGAAGTACCTTAGATTTTTGATGATCTGTCAGTGAATCAGTGAGTCAGTGAGTGACAAAATGGTGTAACTTTGATCGACCGTAACTCCTAAACTATTAATTCATTTGGCGTGTAATTTCGAACTTAACCTTGTTCTAATGCCTACTATTATTCACCGAAAACCTAAACTCCTAGCTTTGTCCACGTCGAAGATAAAGGGGGGGCGAAACAGCCGCGAACCGCTTCGAGAAAAGATGGTACGGCCGTGCCCGTTTTGCTCGAGCCTTGGCAGGGGCACTGCCGTGCCCCCAGATACTAATTCATTTCCTACGGCTCGCTTGTTGAAATAGGTGACTTCTAAGGCTATGTTGCTGGAGAACCATTACCAAACAATTTAATTTTACAAACCTCTCAAATGAACTCAAATGGTAAGACCGTATATCCCCGAAGGGGTTGGCAGAGGTACTAATACTTCCAAACATTACGTACATTGTCTTGTCACTTGGTGTTCAGAGTACCCAAAAACACACACAAAGCACAACTTAACCATATGGGTTTTCTCACAATGTTTTCCCTCACCGTTAACAACCATAAAAAAATAATAACGCACATGTCTTTGGAAAAGACATATTGGTGTAGGCCTGACCCGGGATTTGAACCCTCATCGACTGCACGATAAGTGGTGTTCTACCCTCTTAGCTATCACGGTAGGTTTACAAACATATTGGTAAATATTTACATACATACATACATATACTCACGGCTATATTTCCCTAGAAGGGGTAGCCAGAGCTAAGGAATTATAAATTCTTCAGCCACTTTTGGAAGTAGAGTGGGGAAAAGATGGTAAAAATAAAGGTTTTTGGTGATGGGTCTCCAACCGCTTCGCCCAAAAATCCAATAAAAAGCCCCAATACCCTTAGTCGCCTTTTACGACACCCGTGGGTAGAAAGGGGTAGCGAAACTCAAAGCCGGCACTACAAAATATATATATAATGTATAAAAAACCAATCATTTTAAGGTAAATAAGGATGCTGATCGTAGAAAATATAATAAAAGGCCATTATTTGGCCCGATATTTTTCTTTTCTAATATTTCATCAGGATGTGTAATCGAGGCTCAAGGATCGTGGTACTATTTTGGGATAATAAAAGAAGCGTTGTTGGCTACAAATATCATTGGATACTTTCACGAAAGAACCTTTTATTCTCGATGTTATGAAAGCCGACATTGATTTAAAGTTGTTTTTTGACTAGTCATATAATTTTAAATTACTAATGTAGTTTTGATAGATATTAAGGTAATGTTAGGAAAGCGACATGATAGTCCAGTGGGTAGAACACCCGCCCGAAAACAGAAGGGCGTGAGTTCCACTCCTGGGACGGGCCTACACCAATTTGTCTTTTCTAAAGTCATATGTGTGGTTAATTTATCATGGTTGCTAACGGTGAGGGAAAACATCGTGAGGAAACCCACATGGCTGAGTTGTACTTAGTCATGTGACAGTGTATTCGTACAAAACGGCGATAGGCCTGCCCCCTATCACGTGAGTACACTGTCTAAGCAAAACGTGGGTACCTTCTCTGGAAACTAGATGGCGCTTGCCATGTGAGTTCAGGAGTATTGGTACCTCTGTCAACCCCTTCGGGGATAAACGGCGAGAACGTTTATGTTATGTTTATGTTATGTTAGGAAATATTAGTAGAGGACGACCTCGAAGGACTCATTTGGATCAAATAGAGGGTGCGCTCAAAAAGACAGTTATCCAAAAAATGAAGAATAAAAGAGCATGTATGAAAAGATTGATGGAAGTGAACGAAGCTAGAGAGGTTTTCCAGGATCGTACAAAGTGGCGGTCGATCGTCTCTGCCTACCCCAATGGAACTAACGGCGTGAGTATTTTTATGTATGTTATCATAGAAAAAAAAACTTTACACAATCTGTTCGAAAGCGGTCATTGATTGTTTTTATTACTTTAGCATTCTGTAATTACGTAGTTCATAATAATATAGTCTTTTGATTCAATTGAGGCTAGACATTAAAGTCACGTGTTAACTTAAGTTGAAACTAGGGCATCCTATTCGAGTATTCGAGTATTCGTTTTATTCGAGTATTCGCCGGTTTTAACTATTCGAATACTAACTTGATCAATATTCGAGTTTTTCGAGTTTTCCGAATACTAGTTTTTTTCTTCAAAATCAATATTCAATTAATTCCAATAGCGCGCCACGTCAAAAATTCACCGTTATCAAAACATAGATGGCGCTACTAGTACCAAATTGTTGATTTTTGAGGAGTTGTATGGCGTGGGTGGGTGGCGACTGCGATCTCGATTGTCGGGGTTGACAAAAATAACAGGATCTGGAACTGCTTTGGTCTGCTTAAATATTTTGAAAAATAAACTGGCGGAATTTGGTCTCTCTTTAGGTAATGATGTTGGCTGTTTAGTCAGTGACGGCGCAAGCGTTATGCGCTCTCTAGGACGTATGGTTCCTTCGTACCACCAGCTTTGCTTGGCTTAAGGTATTCAGTGTGCTGTATTAGATGTCCTCTATAAAAGCGATCCTACAGAATCGACCAGCACAACAAGCATGCATTAAATTTAAACGTCTAGAGATAATGACAGTGATGATGACAGCAACGTCCATGAAAGATTTTCTGTTTCTGTTGATGGTGGAAACAGAAACAACATTCTGAAAATCATGTATAAAAAACTTATAATTAAAGTTCGCAAAGTTGTAAAGTACCTACTTCAAAGTATTACCGACTCGTACAGACCTCCTCGACAAATACTTAGACAATCCAGAAACAAAAAGCCTATCACTAGTTCCACACAATAAGACCAGATGGTCATTGCTGGCTGAAATGATAGACAGGTTTTTAAAACTTCAAGACCCTATCCAGAAAGCTTTAATAGATTTGAAGGATTCGACTGCTTTCACCGAAGGTGAACTAGATTTGCTACAAAATTTATCTAACTCACTGAATATCATTAAAGCCACCGTTGAAGACTATGTGCACAAAAATCTAATCTGCTAACAGCAGACGCCGCCCTCAAGTTCATGGTTGGAAAGCTGAGAGAAATGGACAGTACTATTAATCAAGAATTAATTGACAAACTCTCTGTGAGAATTATTCAGCGACGAAATAACGAGTTAGTTAGCACTTTCCAATATCTTCAAAACCCATTAAAATATTACAATGTGTGTGCGAAGCGCAGATCTTATGTTTTCCCTGTTGCGGCAAATACTCTCGTTTTGCAGACAATCTCAAATATTAACAAGATGTTATTTACAAAGTCCAGTCTGCCTGAGCACGGTGATGAAAACAATGAAGATGATGATGAAATGATGTTAGGCGAAATAAGAAGGCGCCAGCAAGACGATACCGATGTTATACAGAGTAAAGCAGCTCCCAAATCGATTAAAGAACAAATATGGGATAAGGTTCTAGAATCAAGGAAGAAGGAACCAACAATTACAAGCACCAAAAAGCTGCTTGTCAATGAGGATCTTGAAACAACGATAAAAGTGGAAATGGCGCAGGTGGATAAAAGGGCATTCATCTTTCTCGGGTATATCAGCTATTGTTGACAATACCACCTACGAGCGTAGAGCCAGAGCGTGTTTTTTCGGCAAATAGACTATTTTGTAATCACTTACGAACATCTTTCACGGACTAGACCCTAGAGTCTAGGGTCTAGGGCCTAGACACTCTAAGCTTTTTGAGATTTCATTACATTTATAAAAATTAATTGAGCTACTCAATAATTGGCAGAGGTTAAGCCAAATTTGATTGTATTTTAAGTTTTTATTTGATTTGTTGACTGATAATGACAATACGTCTAAAAGTTGTTTTTTAATAGGATAATTTGTATTTTTAATGAAATGGTTTGTATTTTTTTATATAATGTGCTTTTATATAGTGCAGCATCCGTTAAAAATAATTAAATTGATGTCTTGGAACCAGATTAAAAAGTATTCGAAATACTCGAAAAACTCGAATAGTACGTTTTAAACTATTCAAATTCAAATTCAAATTCAAATTCATTTTATTTGCTATTTAGACACGGTACATTTGATGACACAACACAATTAAATAATTTTGGTTTCACATGTCTAACCTTTGCAGGCATGCAAATTCATAACATAATTAAAAAAAATATATAATTTAAAATTTATTACCTAATGTATAATTAATAATTTAATATCATATTAATATCAAAATATCGTTCATTAATGATTACACAACACTATTAAAAAATTCCTTCATATCATAAAAGCAGCTTTGAACCAACCACTCTTTTAGTTTATACTTTAAACGATTTAATTGACAGCTCTTCAAGTCATCTGGGATGTTATTAAAAATTTTAGTGAGCATCACTCGACAACATTTATTTCCCAAACTTGAATGTGAAAATGGCACTTCAATATTGTGCGGATATTTCTGCCGTAGTCTACTTCCCTCCTGATACATGGCTTTAAAACTTGAAATATTTTGTCGTACATATAAACATGATTCATATATATATATGGAAGTTAATGTCATTAGTTTTAATTCTTTAAAATAAGGTCTACAAGACTCTTGTGGGTCTATACCACAAATAGCACGTATGCATCGCTTTTGTAAAACAAATAGTTTGGGTATGTGAACAGAATTACCCCACACGATTATTCCGTACCTCAGGGCCGCTGCAACGTATCCATGGTATGCAACTAATGCTGTTTGGCGATTTACAGACACAGCTAAGTTATATAAGACATATACAAATCTGTTAATTTTATTAAAAACATGTTCTATTTGTGGTTTCCATGTTAATTGCGAATCTATATTAATACCTAAAAAAGTCACTACATTCGTTTCACGAATTTGTTGCCCCTCATATTCAATTTTGAGATTTGGTAAATAATTAACTCTATTATAAAAGGGTATGAAGCAGGTTTTGTCTAAATTACAAGTTAAATTATTATATCGCATCCATTGTATTATCGAGTCAAGTGTTGCATTGATGTCATGTTCAAATTGAATGTCAGGATCTAATCTTAAAACTATAGAAATATCGTCAGCAAATATTGTGCATGAATGCCTTGTCGCGTTTGGGAGGTCATTAATGTATATTAAAAACAATAGGGGCCCTAAGACACTACCTTGAGGAATTCCCACTGGATTATGCTCTAAATTTGATTTATATTGCGTAATTTCAGACGCTTGATTTAATTTTTCCGTTACTACATATTGATATCGGTTTTCTAAATACGTGTCTATTAAATTAAGCGCTGGTCCTCTTATACCATACTTTTCACATTTTAATAATAATATAGATTTCTCTACATTTTCAAACGCTTTTTTCATGTCAAAGAGAAGACCAACTGTAGGGATTTTTTTGTCAACATTTTCACATACCGTGCTAACTAATTCGACACAAGCAGATGTTGTGGACTTTCCCTTTTGAAACCCATGTTGTTCTTTTCTTATCACATTATATTTGTTAAAATACTGTGTTATCCTACTATAAATCAGCTTTTCTATTAATTTAGATAGAACCGAAATTAATGTTATTGGGCGATATTTACTTATGTCTTCAGGATCATCTTTTTTAAATAATGGTTTAATCACAGAAACTTTTAGACAACTTGGGAAAATACCTTGTTCGAAACATTTATTAACTAATTTTTCCAATACTAGCGTCAGGTGTTGTGCACTAGATTTAAATATCTTTGTACTAAACTCATCGTAGCCAGTCGAGTTCGTATTTTTTAAAAGTAATATGGACTTTAGTATTTCCGATTGATCACAGGGTGTAAGAAAAATACTAGTTAATTGGACCTTAATATGTTGTGTAGCCGCTCTGTAATTAATGTTGCTGGCATTTTGAGATCTAGAAGATATGAAGTAGGTGTTAAATGCAGAGGCTATTTCGTTTGGGTCACTCGTTACTCTACCGCCTAAGTTTAATTGTTCAATTCCTTTACGAGGCGAAGAACAAGTATGTTTGTTCTGTATTAAATTCCAAGCGGCTCTACATTTGTTACTTGAATTTTCAATGTACTTTAAGTTTTTCTGCTTCTGTAATTTATTTATGCAGGATCTAAGTAAGCTATTATATCTTTTAAATTTTACTTTGTTTTCATAAGTATTTTGTTTATAATATTTTAATCTAAGATTCCTTTTTGTATGACATGATCTTTTTATTCCTTTAGTTATCCAATGAGACCGTTTACTGTTTTTGTTATTTACTTTAATTTTTATCACAGGAAAACAAAGATTGTAGAAAAGTAATAAAGTGTCATGAAATTGTTTAAATGCATATTCAATATTGCTTTCATGATAGATGTCCTTCCAGGGTAGATTTTCTAAACATTCATTAAATTTTCTTAAATTATCCTTATCATAGTCCCTTTTTGAAATGTACCAGCATTGTAACATTTTAGGTTTATGTAAAATAGGTATACTTAGTATTTGGGCAGTTTCGTGATCGGAAATTCCTAGCTCTGCAATTTTAGGAATTGCATTCGTAATGTTACTTATTAGATGATCTATGCAAGCGTTACGACGCGTCGGAGTTTTTGTATGAATAATTAAATTATAGCGTTGTGTTACATTTTTAAGTTCTGTCGACCATTTAGTTAACTTTAATGTGTCGATGTTTAAATCACCGGTAATTATAATTTTCTTTTTATTTATTAAAAGACGAATCCTATATAAAAGTAATTCAAATTTATTAAAAAAATGGGATATATCTGATGCAGGAGTTCTGTATACACAAATAATAATACAGTTATAATCCGGTAGCTCTACGCCACAACATTCAAAAACAAATTCTTCACTTAAGTCTCTAACAGTAGAGATCAATTTTGTTTTTATTTGTTTAGATATCAAAATACTAACGCCCCCTCTATTTTTATTTCGACAAAAAGATGCAACGCATGTGTAATTTTTTAACTGCATCAACGTCTCATTACCTTTTTTTATAAATGTCTCAGACAGGCAAATAACATCCACCTCCACATTCAAATCTGTTAAAGTAATTTCGAATAAATCTTTCTTTGACAAAAAACCTCCAACATTTTGATGGAGTATTACTAAAGTATGAGTATCTTTAAAGTCACTTACCCGATATTCTTCTCTAAAAAAGTAGTTGGTTCTTGCTTACTTTTGTTTGATACCTTAAAATAATAAGGAATTGTGCCTTTCTTAAATTTAACATTATCACATATATCATTAACTTTAACACTGTTCCTATTTTTTGGAGGAAAGTAAAACGGTATAGTGCCTTTCTTGTATGTTTTACATTTTGATGTTGAAGTTTGCTCCTTTATTATTTTATTTATATTACATAAATATGATTTTTGATAATTTATATAATCTATTTCTATATTTAATTTAAACAATGTATTTTTTAATATGTTATTTTTTCCTCCATATATGTAGTTCTGTCGGTTTAAATTACTAACATCAATAAACTTACAATTCTTATATTCTTTGATATGTGATAGTGTAGCCGCGTGTGACTTATTTAAACTTTAAACACTTACCAGGCACGTGGCTGGCAGGGGTGGCGTTCGAACTCTCGAGAGTTTATTGATGAATCACAGCGCAGGCTTACACTTTTCACCATAGGTCCATAGATAAATGTGGTTCAGTCCTTTTTCACTTTGTTCGGGAAATAGACTTGATTCGGAATTTATTTGGTAACTTTTATACGAACGTGTGCATTCACATCGGCGTGTTGAGAAAGAGAGAGACTAACTTGCGGAAACGGATGTAGTTGTAAGACGTCAGACGTCAATGTTGCCAGTTTCCCGCATCAACGAGGTAGTGTTAGAGAAAATAAGCCACATGAAATAAATCTATTTCTAACGTGAATTAAAAAGTATGTAAACTATGTTTTGTTGTCTTGTGCACACCTAATAAAGAAAATTATAAACTAATTTGTTCCAGTACGGAACATAAACCCGCTCACCTTAAAAGTATATAACTTTTAACAAAATAAAAGAAAATATAACCTAACCTATGACTATGATTTAAATATGTATAAAGTACTCTATTCAATAGGTAGCGGACACACATGAGCATCATCTATGATTAGGTTAGTTAATGTATGTTTCTTTGGTAAAATCATTTGATGTTTACTATCATAAGATAAGAGTGACTTATGAATCCTACCACCGACTCGTAACAAACCGTCACTATGAAGAAATGGTGTAATACGCCTTAATGATTGAGAAGGCAAATACCCTTTTGAAATCTTATTTATATCTTCGGTAAAAACCGATTGTTGCACTAAAAGAACGAGTTTTTTCAAGGATTCATTATATTCTGGAACCGTTATATAATCTGAGTGGTGGTTAGTTAAATGTTTGCATTTTTTGTAGAAACGAATTATCCAAGCGGTGATTCGTACTAATTTACCTAGCGAAGAATAACGCTGTATAATCTCAATATCTGTATTAATCGTCGTAGACGCGTTTGATGAAACAATACGCTTCTCTTCATTGGTATCAAATTGTTCATTGAAAGACGGCCATGCATGAGAAGGTCGTTGTAACCAAGCTGGGCCGTGATACCACAGGGGGTGTGCGCGTAGCGCGTGGGGCAGTGCACCGCGCGAGGCCACGTCCGCGGGGTTGTCAGCAGAACGGACATGGCGCCAACGAGATGCGGGCACAACAGACAAGATATCACTGGTGCGGTTGGAGACGAAGGTCTTCCAAGTATGAGGTGGTTGGTGTAACCAAGCTAGCTCGATCGACGCATCAGACCATGCATACACGTTATCCATATCGACCCGATTGCCGTAGATTGAAAGAACTTTGTCTATTAATTTTGATAATAATAAGGCAGCCATTAATTCGAGGCGGGGTATTGTTAGACGAACCCGTAAAGGGGCCACACGAGTTTTAGCTATAACGAGGTAAGTACGAATTTCTCCGTCACTACTTGTTAAGCGAAGATAAACACAACCGGCATACGCGGTTTCACTCGCGTCAGCAAATCCATGCACCTGTATGGTACAAGTATTACCTAAAATGTGACGCGGAAAAGAAATACCTTTTATTATAGGTAGCTCTTGAATAAAAAGTCTCCATGAATTAATAATATCAATAGGTGGGGTTTCGTCCCAACCAATATTAGCTACCCATAGCAATTGAATTAAATGTTTTGCGTATAAGGTCAGAGGGGACAAAAATCCTAGCGGATCGTAAATCCTAGCTATTTCAGAAAGGATTGCCCGTTTAGTGTATTTTTCAGAATTGACCTGAACATTAAACTTAAAACAATCAGTTCGCGGATCCCAATGTAACCCTAGGACTTTAGTGTGTGTATCCTTCTCTACGTGTGCAACGGAGACGGTTTCCTGCCGCCCACCATGAGGAGATGACGACTCAACCGCGGCAAGTATCGCCGGCGAGTTGCTGTGCCACTTTCTTAATTCAAACCCAGCCGAGGAGCAAATACCAATAAGCTCACGCTGTAACGCTAGGGCATCGGACTCGGAATTGGCCCCCGCGACCACGTCATCTACAAATATAGATTCCAAGAGTACAGGTGCAGCCAACGGGAACCGGTGACTTTCATCATGAGCTAACTGTTGAATAGTACGCAGAGCGAGGAACGGGGACGAGCTAACTCCGAAGGTGACTGTACGAAGACGAAAATCCTGTACAGGTTCCGCAGGTGAACTCCGCCAGAGGATACGTTGGTAATCCAGATGATCTTTACACATACCTATATTTCTATACATTTGTTTACAATCTGATGTGAACCCTATGAGATGAATACGAAACTTAAGAAGGATATCCACAATGTCGGGATGAAGCTTGGGTCCAGTGAGTAGCACTTGATTCAGGGATACTCCGTTGGATGATTTACACCCTGCATCAAATACTACGCGGGTACGTGTGGTCTCACTGGACTCTTTAACCACGCAGTGGTGCGGAATATAATAGTGCGCGCCCAGGGCGGCATCACTAGTCACGGGCTCCATGTGGTTTAAATCTAAATATTCTTGGATACACGCGTGGTAGTCACGTTTGAGGGTTGGATTACGTTCGAGCCTATACTCGAGCTTATGAAGCCTCGCGAGGGCTGTCTGCCGCGACTCGCCGAGGGGCGGAGCATCGGGTTTAAACGGAAGAGAAACGACGTAGCGGCCGGTAATACCATCGCGAGTATGCGTCCTTTGAAAAAGGGATTCACATAACTCTTCATCAGGAGTGTAACTCCGTTTCTCAGGAAGGGACTCCAGCTCCCAGAACCTTTGCAAATTGTCATTGTCGAATGAGCTAAAACACACATGGGGTGGAGTCGAAACCACGGGATCTAAGTTTAATTTACCCAATAATAAATAACCGAATACACTGTTTACAGCGATCGGAGAACCAGGCAAACCGGAAACGATATTACCTAATAACACATGGGATAGTATATCCGCTCCTAACAACATTTCCACGGGTTGTGGAGTACGAAAATCGGGGTCAGCTAAGGTCAAATTGGTTAAATGTGTCCACCCTTTCTGGGGAAGTGGTACGCTCGGCATGTGAGACATCAACTTTGGTAGAATTAAAGCTTCTACTTGAATTATAGGGTTTTGTTTACCCTTGGGTTTGACTAAACACGAAATTACACCCTTTGGTTTAACTGGTTCGCCATCACCAATACCATATACTGGAATGTTTATTTTCTTACGATTTAAACCTAACCTTTGCGCGCACGACTCAGTTATAAAGGAAGCCTGGCTTCCCGAGTCCACAACACACCTAACGGTCGATAGTATAGAAGAGCCAACACATACATCGATGAGCGCGGTCGAGAGTAGCACCGTGCTAGTTCGCATAGAAGGAGCATTGGAATTCGAAGCGCAATTATTATGAATAGAATTCGACTCGGACTGAGTTGGCGGCACTGGGTCTACCTTGGCAGGGGGGAGGGTGATAACAGCGGAGTCACTGACTACCGGCGAGGCTTGATTAGAAAAATGAATTAAACTATGATGCCTTTTGTGACACGAGCGACACACATAACTCGATTTGCAATTGATAACATTGTGACCTACATTTAAACAATTATAACAAATATTTTTATTTTGAATTAAATTGTACCTCGCGTGAGGTGTAAGATTTAAAAACTTTGAACATTTTGTCAACGAACGTTGAGCTTCACAGCATATACAAGTTTGCTTCTTAATTACGTTGTAACTACGTTGATTTTCGTCTGTTTGACGAGTAGGAAGGCCGACATTGTTTGCAGCTAATGCATTGAATGATCGCTGCTGCGTGATAGTGCGGCTTGATAGCGAACTACCCACTTTTGTATTTTGTTGTGAAATGGACTGCCCACCAACGGAAATGTTTATGATTTCGTCAGCGGAAATTTCTTTTTCAAGAAATGTGATCAATGTGTTTACATCGGGAATAGAAGATGGTTTCACTAGCGATCTTTCAAAACACTTCCTAGTACCAACTGGAATTTTACGTAGTAAAATGTTTAAAAGTATGAAATTCCATTGGCCCACGGGAAACTGCATAGCTTCAAGTGCCTTAATATTTTCTTGGTAGACGTTAAGTAGCCGACGCAGGCTATGAACCGATTTATCACTGCAATTTTCGATGTCGAGAATTCGATCGAGATGTTTTGACGCGATGACTCGCTTATTTTCATAACGAGAAATTAATATTTCTAAAGCGATGGCGTAATTATCTTCGGAAATCGGCAAGGATTTTATAAGATTAAAAGGTTCGTTCTTTACAGTAAGTATTAAGTACCTAAGCTTCTCGGCATCCGTGTAGGCACTGTTGCTATGCACTAACGACTTAAATAAATCAATGTATGATGGCCAATCCGTAGGATCGCCACTAAACGAGGGCAATGGTAAAGTAGGCAAAGTTTTACTGTGATGACACTGCTGAGGAGTCTCAGACGATGAAAGAAAAATACGACTTGAGCGACGGACACGTTCCTCCTTTTGCTTAAGGTCGTTAAGATGAGCTAAGATGCCATAATACAAATCGTTAAATTCATTCCGAATAGTTATTTGTTCATCTTTATCAAAGCACTTATGTTTAAACAATATTTTTTCTATTTTACACTGGACTTTCGTAAACTTTCTCTGATGAGCTGAAATGTCTATAGTTCGCGAACGAAATTGCTGCTCATCGGTAGTTGCAAACTGTAATGTACGCCTAAGTTCTTCGAGAATCAAGTCCCTTTCGAATATGTCTTGTTCACAAACATGATCGTTCTCGGCCATTTTGCGTAACAAAGATGGCGACTCAAACGATTGAAATGAATTTGAAATTACTGAGTACGTAGTACTGCACAACACAAGACAACAAAACAAAAGATGAAATCGGATCCGGTTCGATAGGATCAAAATAATTTATGTAGCCGCGTGTGACTTATTTAAACTTTAAACACTTACCAGGCACGTGGCTGGCAGGGGTGGCGTTCGAACTCTCGAGAGTTTATTGATGAATCACAGCGCAGGCTTACACTTTTCACCATAGGTCCATAGATAAATGTGGTTCAGTCCTTTTTCACTTTGTTC
The DNA here is from genome assembly GCA_963576735.1 of Bedellia somnulentella. NCBI lineage: Eukaryota > Metazoa > Arthropoda > Insecta > Lepidoptera > Bedelliidae > Bedellia > Bedellia somnulentella. Next base: position 4,325,137 of record OY755186.1, on the reverse strand, counting down.
GGGAAATAGACTTGATTCGGAATTTATTTGGTAACTTTTATACGAACGTGTGCATTCACATCGGCGTGTTGAGAAAGAGAGAGACTAACTTGCGGAAACGGATGTAGTTGTAAGACGTCAGACGTCAATGTTGCCAGTTTCCCGCATCAACGAGGTAGTGTTAGAGAAAATAAGCCACATGAAATAAATCTATTTCTAACGTGAATTAAAAAGTATGTAAACTATGTTTTGTTGTCTTGTGCACACCTAATAAAGAAAATTATAAACTAATTTGTTCCAGTACGGAACAGATAGTATGTAACTGTTTATTGTTTTAGGCGCTATATATTTATTTGAAGATACACTGATTACAAACACTTTATTATTTTTTAAACAACTTATGGCACTTGTTAGAGTAGTCAACAAAATGTTCAGGTCTTTCTCATTTGATCCCACACCAATTACAACAATATCTTCTTTCTTTAGTACACGGTTGAGTTTATAAATGTCTGATAAAATAGTTGACGCCGTTGCATTTGGTTTCGTTGTCGATATCACCGAATATACATCATTCCATGTACTTCTTCTTGAGTATATCAATGCGCTGGCTAATCCTTTTATCAATTGATCACCAATTATATGGATTTTCGGTTTTCTTCCATTAATATCCTTCCGTTTAATCGAGTTTTGTGGTGTTTTAATATCTTTCAATGTGTTTTTTTTGTTGGTTTGTCTCTACTACTGAATTATTGATATGTAATTTTCTTGACGCTAGCCTTGTGGTTTTTTTAATATGTGCAGGAGTCTTATTAAATTGGAATTTTGAGTTTTCACCAATAATTGGCGAACATTTAGGGGTTTCCATACTAGGTCTTAAGTTGGTGTTTAATACTGGGGTCGCTGATTTATTTTCACTAGACAAATGTATTGTTGAAATGTCGGATGTTTTTTTCAGAAGAGTTATAGTTTTATTCTTTTGATTCAATTCTTCTTTAAGTTGTGATATTTCATAATTAAGGGTTGAAATTACTTTTTGGGCTATGTTTAATTCTTTTTGATATTCAACAACGTTTTGCTGCAATTCGTTTAGCACTGAAAGGTTCGCAGAAGTATTCTCTGGCAGGCTTTTCGTGGATAAATCTAATATTTCCACGGAATTATACATCAGATTGTCCGAAAGGCTTGAATTTAATGATGTACATGTCGCCTCAGCATTAGTAATGTTTTCTTGAAATTTTGTCTTTACTCTTACATCCTCAGTACTTGTAGTTGGAACGGGATTGTTATAAATTTCGTTTATATGGTGGTATTTTTTCCTCGATTCAATACAGTCGTCACATTTCCAGTTGGTTTTATGCTCTTTCGTCATCAAACAAAATCGTTTAACGGATATGTTCCCACAATCTAAATCAAAGTATTTTTTGCATTCAAAACACCTTATACAATTATTTCTTTTAGTTTCCTTTCTACATTTAAAACAAAACAAGTCGTTTTCTGAGCTCATTGTAACAAGTGAATCATGAAACTCTAGAAATGTTATCCAACCAAATTAATCCTTTTAAATTGTTGAGCGGAGTGACCTCTAATGGTTAGTAGCAGTTTCAACTTAATTTAGAAACACACCATCTTAAAATGTACATATAAATACTTTCGATGTTGTACTAGTGACATCTAGCAGCGAGTAGCCAAAATATTAGTTCTTCAAAAGATAACTTTTTACTATTCGAAAAACTCGAATAGTAAAAAGGGGCGAATATTGAATGCCCTAGTTGAAACTTAGTAGTGGTGGATATCATTTAAAGTACAGAATGCAATGAAAAATATTATATATTATTTCAAGATATAACGAGAGTTTAATAAGTTAATTTACTTTATATGTAAAATCTGAAACACTTTGTCGGCTACAAAAATCATTGGTTACTTTCACGAAAGAACCTTTTATTCTCGGTGTTATGAAAGCTGACATTGATTTAAAGTTGTTTTTTGACTAGTCATATAATTTCAAATTACTAAGGTAGTTTTGATAGATATTAAGGTAATGTTAGGAAATATTAGTAGAGGACGACCTCGGAGGACTCATTTGGATCAAATAGAGAGTTTGCTCAAAAAGACAGGAATCCGAAGTATGAAGAATAAAAGAGCATGTATGAAAAGATTGATAGAAGTGAACGAAGCTAGTGAGGTTTGCCAGGATCGTTCAAAGTGGCGGTCTATCGTCTCTGCCTACCCCAATGGAACTAACGGCTTGAGTATACATATGTGTGTTTTTATAGAAAAAAAAACTTTACACAATCTGTTCGAAAGCGGTCATTGAATGTTTTCACTTTAGCATTCTATAATTACGCAGTTCATATAATCTTTTGATTCAATTGAGGCTAGACATTAAGGTCACGTGTTAACTTAACTTGAAACTTACTAGTGGTAGATATCATTTAAAGTACCAAATACTATGAAAAATATTATATATTATTTCAAGATATAACGAGAGTTTAATAAGTTAATTTACTTTATATGTAAAATCTGAAACACGGATAAAGGAATTTGAGTAAATTTCATTGATCCTAAATTGTTTCGAATGAAACAAAGTTATCTAGGTGCAAGCACTTTCTGAATATCTCTCCAAGTTATATCGTGTTAATTATCTGTTGGTCCAACTTTGTAATTGGGATGTTGCCGACTTGCCAATATGAATTTGCCCAAAGTTGCCGATGTTACTCGAGTAAACGTTTCAATGGAACAAGCTATCTAAATTGCTGATTCGCTTTTATGATAAATCAACATTTTCAATTCATGAGATAACAAATGGATTGATATTCTACTTTTGGTATATTTACAGTCAAGAATTTGATATCAGATAAAAAAGGATCGTCAACATTTCAAAATGAAAAAAAAACCTTTGTTTCAAAGAATAAAATAACATAACATAACATAAACGTTCACGCCGAATATCCCCGAAGGCGTTGGCAGAGGTACTAATACTTCTGAACATCACGTGACTTTGTAACCTAGTGTTCAGAGTACCCACGTTTTGCATGGACAGTGTACTCACGTGGTAGGGGAAAAGGCCTATGGCCTTTTTATACGAATACACTGTCACATGACTAAGTACAACTCAGCCATATGGGTTTCCTCACGATGTTTTCCCTCACCGTTAACAACCATGATAAATTCTAAGAATAAAACTAATGAAATTAAAGCTATAAGTATTCGACCACAAGAAACTCACGTTTCATATGGTGTATTAGCTTTTATTTGTATACCATTGTTTTTCAAAATTTTATTGTTATTTTAAATACTTACATGCATAATTTACTAAATATTGATAAAGGTGCATAATTTGATGTAATAAGTCATAGCCTTAAATTTATCGAACGTATTTAGAAGACTTAACTAGATAGAGTAGAAACCAAACGTATTTTAGTTCAAAAATGGCAAAATAATTCCGCTAAAAACTAACCAATTGTCTCTATACGCCCTGATTGGTAGATTCAATGTTTTGACTTTATTTGGTAATACATACGCTGTGTAGAGCCGTCTTAGAATAGCATTACCCCATTTCTTCCGGTGGGTGTACGTAAGAGGCAACTAACGGCATTGGGACTTTTAAGGGATTTTCGGGCAATGTGGGTGGAGACCCATCACCAACAACCTTTATTTTACCATCTTTTGCCCACACAATTTTCCAAAAGTGGCTGAGAAATTTCTAATTCCTTGGATCTGGCTACCCCTTCTAGGGATTTATAGCCGTGAGTGTATGTATGTATGTTGGTCATACATCTGTAAGTCAGTGGTAATACACTGGTTTCCCCATACCATTCTTTGTTTCTTCTCTATTTAGTTATGTTCTCTATGTATAACTTTGTATTCGTAGATTTTGATGTTTTGCAGCCTTAAAGGAAAATACTTCATCTATATATATCTGAATAAATAATAAGAGAGTAATTTGCTGTAAACTTACAAAACATTAATTAAGCTGCTGATACGCTCTATAAATTGTGACAGCAAGTGAAGTGCTTTGAAGTTATCTTTTATATCCAGTGAAAATTTACTTGTTTTGAAGGTTCTGCAATAAAAAGAGATTTTATTAATAATTTGCTGTCTAGTGTCTGTCGGCTTAGAATAGCACTTACTGCTTCCTCTGGGTTTTGTACGAGGGGACTAAGAGCTTTTGAGATGATTTTTGGGTAATCAAGCTGAAGATCTATTTATTTACCATATAGCAATCCTTTGCTTAAAATTTATTTCCCCTCATGTTCCAAAAGAAGCTAAGAAATTCTGAATTTTTGAATATTCGGATGCTACATACATACATATACTCACGGCTATAAATCCATAGAAAGGGGTAGCTAGAGCTAAGGAATTAGAAATTCCTCAGCCACTTTTGGAAGTTGCATGGGGAATAGATGGTGAAATAAAGGTTGTTGGTGATGGGTCTCCAACCGCATCGCCCAAAATCCCTTTAAAGCCCCCAATACCTTTAGTCGCCTCTTACGTACACCCATGGGAAGAAACGGGGTAGTGCTATTCTAAGCAGACACTACACAGCATTATTATTCGGATGCTAATATTGGGGTTTATACTCGTAGCTGTGAGAATACATTTGTATGCATGCACGTACAATTTAAAGGAAGTAAATAAAAAGTTAGAACAAAATGTCACATATTAATTTTCTGAGATTTTACCTAGTATGATATTTATCAGCATATTGTAAATAACCTAAATATTTGAACATTAAGATGATTCAGTGCTTTGTTGCACTTAAAGCCTTCGGTTCGCGGATACTAATAAAGCAGTCGTCGTTAGTCTCCCGCACAAGTTATCATCATCCTATTTAGGGTAGTAGGGTAGTAAGTGGATTGGTAACTACCTTCTCGGGCCGGAGGGTGCGGGTTTGATCCCCGCTGAGAGCAACATTTATGAGAATAGCATAAATGATTGTTTCTTAGGCTTGGATGTAATTTTTATGAGTGTTATATAAAACTTTTATTACATGTATAAATATTACATATTTATCCCATAATACAAGTTCCACTTGATTTTGGGCTAACTTGATATGTCCGTATAATTATTTACATTATGGGCTCTGGTGAAGCAATATTTGACAGTAATTTTGTATCGGAATTGAGACAGAATAACACAGTTTTCTATGAATAACAAGTAATATAATCTGTAATACAAATGATATTTTAATATGTTATTAAAAATATAAATAAAATTAAAGTTACGTTTTAAAATAATATTACATCTTGCAATCGAAAGTTTCTGCCTACCTCATTGAGAAATAATGGCGTGAGTATGTATGTATTTACTAAACTTTTATTTCAATTCGGGTACGTAAAATTTAGAAGTTACGAGGAGATGTAATTAAGAAATAACATCAATACTTACCTACCGTTGGCTCGCATTAAAATTGTTTGAAACTTTTTATTTTATAAATTTTGCATTAATATTGTAAAATTATAACATAAATACAAATACTTACAGCTATAAATCCCTTGAATGGGTAGCCAGAGATAGGGGATTTTGGAAGTTGCGTGGGGAAAAGATGGTGAAATAAAGGTCATTCACCTCCTATGAACATTTCCGAAAAGAATTGAGATAGTGCAGTTGTAAACTGATAATACAGAGCACCGTTTGTTTGAAATCTGGTTAAGTTTATAGTTTCCAATAGTTTTCCAACCAAAAATCTGACTCAATCTCACATTTAAGGAAATAATTATAAATAACAATATACGGAAATATTATACACAGACCAAGTTACCAAGTTAGTTAGTTAGAGAGAATGAATTATAGAAAATTGTTAAAAGGGATCTATTAGAGCTAGTGTGTATGGTAATGTTAGTAGAGCACGACCACGGAGAACACACTTGGACCAAATTGAAAGTGTGCTCAAAAAGGCAGACGTCCGAAGTATGAAGAATAAAAGAGCATGTATGAAAAGATTGATGGATGTAAACGAAGCTAGAGAGGTTTTCCAGGATTGGACGAAGTGGCGATATGTAGTCTCTGCCTACCCAAATGGGAACTAATGGCGTGAGTATATCTATGTATGTATGTATCATGTTAGCCATGAACTAAGTAAGAATTGTATAATGGGATACTAACTTTACGATATATTTACTATGATATAATACACGTATAAATAACATCCAAGACTAAGAAACAAACTTATGACGTAAATGTTGCTCCCAGCGGGGATCGAACCCGCAACCTCCAGACCGAGAAGCAGAGAAGCTATCAACTCGACCACGGACGAAATCTAATTCAATTCAATCTTTCTTCAATGGCCTTTGACCGTGTTTTAACACAGTAACTTTGCCAACGTCCAGTGAAAAGAAAACACATACTGAAAAGTTAAGAAAATTTGGACGAAATCTTACTGTCTATAAAGTTTGACATCATTCAAATAACGCACTGTCAAATATGATTTTGAATTCTGTCACTATTAGTTTTAATTAAAAAGATTTTTTTTGAAATATATTTACAAAGGACTAGATAGTAATATCTTGTCTTGAGTCTTTACCATTTCCATTGAATAACTGAACCTGTACGTCCAATACGGTTTCATACTTTCACAGTTCTTGATTAATAACCCTAAGAGCCATTCAAAAGTATCGCTTTATCATAAAAGAATCCCTAAGTAATGCTGAGTGGGTTAACTAACGAAAAGGGAAGTAAATTATTACACAAAGGGATGCGTAATTAAAAAAGTTTGACTTAGCAAAAAGTTACTTTCCCGAAACACCAAACGGCTACTGGTAGAATTTGGCAATTTTCGCAAATAGTACATTTTGTTTGTCATGTTTCTTTTATCCCAGCTCAGCATAAATTTTTAGAGAACAACATTTATGGGCTGATTTAAAAATGGGTTTGGGCACATAGAAAGGATGGATGATAGAAATTTGGTAAAAGGGATCTATAGAGCTAGTGTGGATGGTAATGTTAGTAGAGGACGACCACGGAGAACACACTTGGACCAAATTGAGAGTGTGCTCAAAAAGGCTGGCGTCCGAAGTATGAAGAATAAAAGAGCATGTATGAAAAGATTGATGGATGTAAACGAAGCTAGAGAGGTTTGTCAGGATCGTGCGAAGTGGCGATCAATAGTCTCTGCCTACCCCAATGGGAACTAATGGCGTGAGTATATGTATGTATGTTAAAAATAACTAACTCAGTGTTTTGCCGCTTGGCAATATCAAGTGCTGAGTTAGGACCTAGTTTTTGTTACCATAGCACTAATTTTTAGGTCAAAAAATATTGTTTTCTTCACTTTATGTATTGTTTTTTATATTGTATGTGGTGTTATGTTAACATAAATAAACGAGTCATCTATCTATCTATCTAATTCAACATTAGTTTTCTCAAGAAACCATTTTTTTGGACGAAACTTCGAACTACTTTGGTTGTAACTTTTTCTAGTTACCGCTAACGTTGTCTTTTTTATATTCTGACTAATGACTATTCCGAATGTTGATTCATTGAAAAGGAATATGCCATGAACCTTAGTTTCCTTTTGAAAATATTTAAATGCGTCTATACATCAATACGTTTATTTACGTGTGTATCATGACGAAGCAGATTGGTGTAATAAAGAAGTATTATTTTTATGTAGTATTTATTGTATATGTAGGTATATAATGATTCATTGATATATAAAACTAATAAAAAATACTATTACCTATTTTAATACATACACACATATACTCACGGCTATTAATCCCTAGAAGGGGTAGCCAGAGCCAAGGAATTAGAAATTCTTCAGCCACTTTTGGAAGTTGCGTGGGGAAAAGATGGTTAAATAAAGGTTGTTGGTGATGGGTCTCCAACCGCATTGCCCAAAAATCCCTTAAAAAGCCCCAATACCGTTAGTCGCCACTTACGTACACCCGCCGGAAGAAATGGGGTAGTGTTATTCTAAGCCGACACTACGAGGCAAATACCTATTTTAACTAATTTCATATTCACATTAATATTTGTTATTTCTTTCTGCGGGTTTCGTTAGCATGCACTTTAGGGTATTGGAGCTTTTTAAGTGTTTAGCAACCCTTAGGTCACTTTTTTCCATACATACATATACTCACGGCTATTAATCCCTAGAAGGGGTAGCCAGAGCCAAGGAATTAGAAATTCTTCAGCCACTTTTGGAAGTTGCGTGGGGAAAAGATGGTTAAATAAAGGTTGTTGGTGATGGGTCTCCAACCGCATCGCCCAAAAATCCCTTAAAAAGCCCCAATATCGTTAGTCGCCACTTACGTACACCCGCCGGAAGAATTGGGGTAGTGCTGTTCTAAGCCGACACTACACAGCAAACTACTCATCTAAAAAAATAGCCAAGAAATTGCTAATTCTTAAACGGTTGAACCGAGTTCGATGGGACTTTCACTGGCATATAGCTAATATATTAGAGAGTAACTTAAGTTTTTATAACTCTTGTCATGCGTGCTAACTCATATCATGTATGTTGAAATATTAGATGAAATATTGTCCAATAAGTATATATATGTACAACTGCATAATACATATTATAATCTATTTTTTTGTTGAATAGAAAACGATATATTATTTAATCAGCGAAACACAAACGAAACGAATTTGAATCGACACGCGAAAATACCTATATATTAATAATATAACTATGTAATACTATAATAGTCATTCATTCCTCAGCGGGAAGAATATAATGAAACAAAATAATTGTGGTACTAGTTTCTCAACTACCCACTTTTTAGTCAACTGGTAAAAATCCCTTTCGCCTCTAACGAAAAGAAATAAAAATGTACTATCCTAAACCGGCATTACACGGTTTTTTTACAACGTGATTCGTTAAACTGTGTACTGTGTACAACAGACAATTACAACATACTCGTATATACAACAACTTCAAGTAAATGTTCAAAGTCAAATGTTCACGTCGTATATTCCCGAAGGGGTTGGCAGAGTTACTAATATTTGAAATGTTCTGAACATCACGTGACATTGTCACCTGGTGTTCAGAGTACCCACGTTTTGATTGGACAGTGTACTCACGGTATAGGGGGCAGGCCTATCGCCGTTTTGTTCGAATACCCTGCCACATAACAAAGTACAATTTAGCCATGTGGGTTTCCTTTACATACACACAAGTTAGTACATACCTAGTATAAATAGCTTCTAGGCGCTTTCTTACTTAAATACTGTGTAATACTTTCTAATAGTTATATTGTTGTAACCAGCCTAAGTATATTTTTTTGCAGGAGACATGAATCTCTCGGTTTCGCATTGGATTATAAAGAATTGCAATTTCAAATATGTTCACATTTGAAACACATGATTTTTATGGTAAAAGTAAATAATAATATTTAAAATATTCTAAAATATTGTCTTGAATTACAAATTCATTTATAATTTAGTTTAGGTGGTTTACTTTTTAAATGGTTATATTAAACGGTTTTATTTAGCTTACCCCGTTTGTTTTATTCTTTCTTTCTTGAGTCAAATTCAATAATTTCAATTTCACCCCAACCGATTTATATTAATTTTAGTATGCACTTTGGATTTTGGTGGCAATACAATATGTTTATTCAATATCACTGTAAATCCTACTTTTTTATCAATCCTATCAATATGGGTATCAAATAAAAGGGCTAACTAGTAGAATACAATGTGCTGTAAAAAAAACCAAGGTGACCGCTTCGCAATGCAATTTTTTATTTCATCAATGCAATATATATGAATATCAAATAAAATGGGCTTGAAAAGTAGAATACAGTGCATTATACAAATTATACTAAATAAAAACTAAAAACTAGAAAATAAAAATTGTGAAAAAACGTTTTAAGTAAAACGGTTTTATGTTAAACATGCATTGTTATGTTTAAGATAAATGTACTATAAGCTAAGAAATAATAAAATTGATACAGTCGTGGGCATTATACGAGTAAACATAGGCATAGACATGACTGAAATAAAACATTGTTAAGTTTTACAGGTACGAAGTTCTTTTCTGAATCCAAACACCAAAAAAAACTAAATAGAATAAAACAGAATAGAAAATACTTTACAAAATAAAGTATAATTGTCGGTCTTTTCACTGAAAGCGATACTAAATTGCTTACTTTTTAGCTAAACAGAAACTAATTTACAAAAAGTCTAAATGTTTCATTGTCTACTTTTAGAAAAAAAAACTATTAAATGTATTTAAAACGTGTGTAGTTTTTACAGTGCTTCTATGTCTGCTAACAAAACAGAATAAAACCCGTTTCATTCTCGCTCCTGTGTAGTAGAAATGTGAGTTTTGCATTTAAAAACTAGTAAGCTTCTCTGAATAATTGAACTAACTAATGTGGCTCTTTTTAAGCCTTTCGTTCTGCCAGTGTTGTTGCTTTGCTAAGTACATGTGAAAAATCCTCAAAACTTATGGAGTTTCAAATATACATACATACATATACTCACGGCTATAAATCCCTAGAAGGGGTAGCCAGAGCTTTGGAATAAGAAATACCTCAGCCATTTTTGGAAGTTGTGTTGGGATAAAATTGTAAAACAAAGGCTTTTAGTGATGGGTCTCCAAACGCATCACCCAAAAATCACTTAAAAGCCCAAATACTCTAAGCTGTCCTTTACGAACACCCACGGAAAGAAATGGGGTAGTGCTATTCTAAGCCAACATTACATTTGTAACGTCTTGACGTAACCCGAAAATTCCATAATTTTATAATTGGCAGGTAGATTATGAAAGATGATATTTTTGAACTAAAGAAAAGAATAGATGAAAGTAATTTGGTTAATGAGATTTAAAGAGCCATTATGGATGATATCAGTAGAGGAACGAACTACGCAGGAAGCCGTCAGAAGTGTGAAGAATAAAATTAATGAAATTACATATCGAGAGCTTTGTTAGGCATGTACAAAGTGGCGATCAATAGTTGTTATCTAGCTAATATGCATGTATGAAACTTAAAAATTATAAATTGCCAAACGTCAGCGTTGTAAATCCGAACCTACAAAGTATTATTATAACTAACAATAGCGATCGATAGTCTCTGCCTACCCCAATGGGAATTAACGGCGTGAGTATAAGTAAGTAAGTAACAACTTTAAAATGTTTTTTTTCAAGAGAAAAACCAAACTAATTTATAAATGGGAAACGAGAACGGACGTAACTAAAATTCGCTCATTCTAAGAAATGGAAGCATTTTTGCTTATATTGTGTTATATAAAATGCTTTCTAGAGAACTTTTCAAATACCTCGATACGTCATTGCGAGTAAAATGAACAGTTGCCATTATTTATCGTAGCTGTTTTCTATTCACTGATAAATAACGTTGTCTTATTTATGACACTTCATTTTTCTTTGCTTATAAAATTAAAATTGAGTTTGTTGATGGAACGGTGCGGTAGATAATATTAACATACATACATATGCTCACGGCTATAAATCCCTAGAAGGGGTAGCCAGAGCTAAGGAATTGGAAATTCCTCAGCCACATTTGGAAATTTTAGTGGGGAAAAGATGGTAAAATAAAGGTTTGCCGTGATGGGTCTCCAACCAAATCGCCCAAAAATCCCTTAAAAGCTCCAAATCCGTTAGTCGCCTCTTACGTACACCCACCGGAAGAAATGGGGTAGTGTTATTCTATGCCGACACTACACAGCAAAAGACGGTATTAAATAACAGATAATATTAAATAACTTATATTTAAAGTGTTGCATAGATACATACATATTCTCACGGCTATACATATATTACAAAAAACATCAGCCAGTGGGATAAAGATTATAATATGACGACACCCGCGAGTCGAACTGAATTAGTGCTATTTTAAGCCAACTCTACATAGCTTTAGCTGTGTAGTCTCGGCTTAGAATAGCACTACTCTATTTCTTCCGGTGGGTGTGCGTAAGAGGCGACTAACGGTATTGGGGCTTTGAAGGGATTTTTGGGCGATGCGGTTGGAGACCCATCACCAATAACCTTTATTTCACCATCTCTAACCCACGCCACTTCCAAAAGTGGCTGAGGTATTTCTAATTCTCTAGCACTGGCTACTCTTTCGAGGGATTTAAAACCGTGAGTACATGTATGTATGAATGTATATCTACATAGCTTTAGTTTAACTGTTACAATATTACTTAATTTACACTCACGGCTATTAACTCATTTCGGGATAGATAGAGCTGCAAAATCTAAAAATCTTTAGGCTTTAAATTATCATCGGTGGTAGGTTTAAACTAGATAATTCCCCAACCACTTAACTACCTCTTATGACACTGAATAGTTAAAAGAGGGTTGTGTTTTTTAGCCAAAGTAAGATCATTTATTTTCAAAGTACCTACATACTTTCTTATCTAAATAATTATATACTTAAATTACTGTCGAAAATAAGAGACCATCTTTTTGATCATCTTTTTCATTGAAGTATTTCTTTAAATAAGACAAAACGACTAGACAGTAAAAGTAGTAATTTTGTAGTAAATGTCATCGAAAGCTGAAAATACTATATCAGCTTCAGATTCGTTATTGTAGAAATCCTCAAAGACGCCCTTATTCTACAAGATCAAGAATAAATTTTAAGACTTTCAAGCCCAGTATACAATGAACTAATTATGCACCTGCTCGACGTGTACAGTACTTTTGTATCAGACATAGTCAATACATACTATTATTTCAAAAGATTACCTCTATATCTTGGAAATGCAACCCTAACTAAAACGTATTTCGGTTAAGCCTGCACTTCGAAAATGTAATAAAGGTCATAAAAGCAATGGTAAAGAGGTTGATTATAGCAAGTGTAGATGCGAGGGTGGTGGCCGGGCCACGGCAGTTCCGCGCTGACACCAGAGTCGTCGGTCGTGTCTGTGACGTCACCCGAACTTCGTCACTCGATCGTGGCGCGAAACGCTCTCGTTTTTTTGTGTAACGTTTTTAGTGTTTGGATTCACTGTGTTTGTGCCATATTTAAACGAATATTTTGTGGTAAGTTTTTTTTGTTTTTTATCATATGTGGGTAGAATATATTAAGGGTATGGTTTACTGCGGGTATGAATTGCGCTCGGTTTATGCAATACGTTTGTGTTAAATAAATGCCAAAAAACCTATGTGAACAACGTTTCTTTTTATTAATGTTAAAATTACAGTGTAATTACATCGTTTTTACCTACAGTTAATATATATATTTGTCTTGCAATTAGGGCAATGATGAGTATTGAACTGTAATGAAACATCAATGAATAAATCACTGCTCTGGGCAGCGGGGATTTGAGATTAGCTTTTAGCTGAGTAAAAACGGTTTCAAACGATTAGGCACTTTATAAGTATTTAAAAGGGGCGTGTTTAAGTAATATTTGCTTCATTTGGTAAAAAACAGTGTTTTTCAGGTTTTTTTTTGTATAATTGCGTTAATGATTGCTAAAATAGTAAAAAAAAATCTTATTTTGGTTCATATTTACTATAAATGGAATAAGAAGGTCTTTTTTACACTAATTCTAGACAAAAGAAATTCATTGATATTTTAAAATAATCTATATAATACATAAATTACGTTTGGTCCTATAGAAAGCAGCCCGTGGCTAGGACAGTGTATTGACTGGATGTTTTGAGCTATGTGGGTTTTCTCACAAGTTTTTCCTCACCATTACTCAATCTCACAGTATCACTTAAGATAAGACACATTGGTTTAAGCCTGACTCAAGATTCAAATATTAAATAAATAAATCCACGCCTCGCGGATTCTAAGCTGAGATCTTCTAGCTAAGCTATATGGGTACTAGCTATATGTCTAAAATAACATCGTAGACACTTCAAGGGCATAAAAGTAAATACATTTGGCTCTCAAACTGATCAAGATCAAGATTGATTGTTATTATTAGAAATAAAAAATATATATAATTAAATCAAAATATCACCATGTACTTTTGCCACTTTTAAAAAAAAAAACTTTGTAGTAGCGTGCAACGTTCGACGATTAGAATGACAAAGTAGATCTAATTTGTATACCCAACAAAAGAGTAGGTAATATTGGGGCGCCAGATTGCCGCAAACATACCAAAATGCGGGAAAGGAAAAACAGCTTTTCAATGTGATGAGGGATGACTTTTACAGTTATTGAATTTCAGACAGGCATGACCACGTATTCATTCCACAACGATTCGAATACGGATAAGCTACGATTTATTTTGACCATCTGTCAATCGACACTCCACTCGATTATCATTGAATCGACTGATAGAATATGAGGGTTTCATTTGTCGATGATAGTCGATTGTATTGTAGTTTTGTCAGATTCATGAAAATATGTGTCAGAAGGGTTTGGTTATAGTTAAATTTGTTTAAAATAGTAAGTGGCTCAATAATAACTAAAACTCAACTTTCGTCCCAATAATGCCCAGTTGAATGGCAGAGGTACTAATAAACTGCACGTTTACAGTCTCTAGACTCTAGAGTATCCACGTTTGCTAAAAATAAATAAAACTACGTAAACTATGTGACTTTCTTCGTGATATTCTGCCCTCCTTGTTATAGTATCCATACATGACTTCAGAAATGTCACACTGGTATAGGGCTGATCTAGGATTTGAATTCACGGGTCCTGCATGAGAAGCGGTGGTGTTAGGACTGAGCTATCGAGGTTGTTATTTGTAAAATATAAAGAGTTATTATATGAAAGGAAAGCAAATAATATGTTTGGATTTTTTAAGTTTCTGTTCTAAATTAACGATTATAAGATGCTAATACTAAGAGTCTTCAATGGAAAATGGATTTTCTAGATCCAAAAAATAAACCCTAACGACGGATTCATAAAATTAAAACATAAACTTAAATAAAACTGTACAAAAAGTAATAAAACTGGCCGAGAAGAAATAAAAGCTGTATCCAAGTGTAATTTCGGCGCGCTCAAAAGTTTGATGTGAACAAAGAATACAAATTTCATTGCTTATTAATTATTATTCACCGTTTTAAGAGACAGGAAACGCCAGTGAAACAGGCATTCAACGGTAGAAACGATAAGAAGCTATAAGATGAAGTAATAATTTTTTTCGATTTGCCGATTCATATGCATTGATCTTTATTTGTTTCTTCAAAGACCTTTTCAAATGGCGATAAATCCTCTTATTTTACAAGAAATTATAGGCAAAAAAAAAGAGTTAATAGTTTTTTGTTACATCTTTTGAATGGTACGGTTGTTAGAGTATCGTATTCGAATACCACCAACGAAATACTCATACATTCTTTATCATATTTTAGATTATAGCTTGGAAATAATAATAGTAGTTGAAAAAAGTCATTATGAAATCTAAAATAACACACGAAAGGGTACTTAATTTTATACTGCATCTGCTTGTACATGGTTTGAAATAATATATGCCATCCGAGATAGCTCAATGGGTAGAACACCGCTTATCCTGAACACGGTGAGGGTTTAAATCCCGGGTGGGGCCTACACCAATTTGTCTTTTGTATAATTATATGTGTGTGGTTAATTTATCATAGTTGTTAACGGTGAGTGAAAAAATCTTGAGGATACCCTCATGGCTAAATTTTACGTAGATATGTGACAGTGTATTTGTACAAAAGGGAGATAGGCCCCCTATCACGTGAGTACATTGTCCAAGCAAGACGTGGGTACTCTGAGCACCAGGTGACAATGTCACGTGATTTTTAGAAGAAGGCCAGCCCTATAGCCTGTGTACATATTTCAGGCACCAAATGGGCACTACAAACATCAGGGTGACAGTATGTCACATTGTATTCATCTTTTAGTACCACTGGTACCTTTTTAGGAATATGCCGTGAAAACAGAGCGAGTGTAATATAAGTGCAATTGATTCTGCCATTCACAAGTTGATTCCTAAATTAAATTGAAAAATACATTCCTAAAATCAATAGTAGAGGTTTGTAACGCAATGAGTAAATATTATTTAAATGCCTTTATATTGAACTTTGCCTATAATATTATCCCTTCCATTTTTCTTCTGTTTGTAATGGTGGCTTAGATTAAAACTTTTTCCCCGCGGGTGTCGTATGAGGCGACTTCGGATACTACGCATTTGTAAGTGATTGTTGGGCGATATGGTGTGTGTTGGGGGATAAATGTTTTTACCGATTCAGTTTTTAAAGAAACTGAGCATTTTTTATTCTAAGGCTCTGGTAATAGAAGCAGCCCTTTTTTGGAGTATAACTAGGCAGGTATATGACTCCTCCTTTTTAATTTATAAATTTTCATGCGTATCTGTAATATGCTTGTGTGGTCTGCCGGAAGTTTCAAGAGAAAACTCACACTTAACTGTACTTTGATATTTAATTTGTCAAAAATTACAATTCAGTGAGTTTAGTAAAGCACCCTTTATATTCATAATAGGCCAGTGCGAGCAGTATATGAGCAATTAACAGGTATTCAGCAGTTCCGCGCATGCGTGAAGTGTAACAGTTCGGGACTATATTTTATTATTCGGTTATTTATACTTTTGAGATGTATTGTGTTAACTAAGTCGTAAGAAGTGACTTAGGTATTTGGGCATCTTCTAAATGTCCATATTTTTACTAGCATATCCAACAATTTTTGAAATAATATAATTAGGAGTAACGTTTTTAGGACTAACGGCAATAAACCATAACAACCAAAAGCATCACCGATTTCACATAGTTTTTGGTGGAACACCAAATGAGGCAAAAAGTTTACTCAGCATAACTTTTCAATATGCCAAAATTTTGAAACAAAATTTATATTACTATAATTTTATGCTACTCTTGGCCCACAATGCCAAATAAATAGATTGCATATAGGACCATGTTACTTATTATGCCAAAAAACTTTCATGCAATAGCATCATTTAAATTTATGAGTGATTAACATATTCGGTAATTCGGTATGGCAGAGTTTAAAGGAAGAAAAAAAAAGTCACTCCAGGTTCTCCCATTTTAAAGTTACCACATTATACTAACAAGTTTCCGAAGAAATACTCTTACTGAAGCTCTGGCAACTCCTTTTTGATTTTCAGCCGTCGTGGTAGAACATACATGAATATGTTCATTTTAATGATTGAACTTGTAATATCGCAGCGTGTTCTATTTTGTGCTACATATTCTCGACAAAATGGATAGGGTATCAGATTCTCTTTATAGGAGAAAATTTTTGTGTTCTCAAGTCTGTAAAACTAGTGATGTTACGAAAAGTCCTGCCCATAAGTTAGATTTATTTTAGTTTTGATATTTTCTTCTTACATTGTATATTTTGTATGATATTAGGTACAGTCGCCATCAGATATATCGGAGCGGCCGAGGTACTCAAATATATCTGAGCAGCAATAAATTTCAATAAATTCTTTACGGTAAATAAGGTCAATAAGATCTGAACATCCAATTCGCCACAAATATATGAGCAGTTCAATCATCATCATCATCAATTAAATCTGAACACTCAAAGAGACAATAATATCTGAAAGCACAACTCGTCAAAGTTATCTGCTCAGACAGGGTGATCATAAATATCTGAACATTTAGGGAAAATATACCTTAAAGCACTAGGCATACAGTTTAAATGTAATCGTATCAAAATGAGTAGGTATACAAAATAGAAATCTGCGTAAAGCAACTTTACAGTCTTGTAACAAGAAACACATTTGAAGAAAATATTTGCCAATTTACAAAAACGATAACATAACTGTCATTGCATATATTTCACTGCATGTATTTTATCAAATACTAGTGGTCCGCCCCGGCTTTGCACGGATGGTGTAAAGTTTTTATACTGCTTACTCCCTACCGATATATGATATCTATACTTATAATAAATCTGTAGAGAGGTCAATTCTGTACGTTAAAAATATTTTCAAAAAAACTATCAGGGGGTGATTAGTGATCGATACTGATGCCAAAAATGCAATCAGTAAAATTTTGGTCTGTCTGTCCGTCTGTCTATCTGTTTGTCTGTCTGTCTGTCGGTTTGTATGTTCCTTATGGAAACAAAAACTACTCGACGGATTTTAACGATACTTGGTAGAATTATTCTTCATACTCCTAGGCAGGTCATAGTGTACTTTTCAGCAGAGTAGTGAAGTGAAATTTTGGGAAAACGGGAGAACTTACTCCATTTTTTAAGCTTCTGTCGCGTGTGCAGCGTTAATGGATACAGTTACATAGAAATCATGTATCACGGAAATATTTGCCATAAAATTGTCTAAAAAAACATCCTTCAATAGCATATGTCTATCTTTTATGGTTGACTCACAATAACACGTGTAACTCCTGATAGCGTAGCAGTTCTGTGCATCCTGATCATATTTATTTACTCTAACATTTATAGTTCTCTCATTCATCTATTATTTAAAAAAGTTTACATTATTACCTATTCAATAAAAAAAGAATCATAGAAATCGGTATAGAAACACCAAACTTATACATGAAATAAGCCATCGCGTCCTGTCGTCGCACGTGAATACTGAATAATGCTGGATTATTTTTTAGTAATGGTTGCGCGGGCAAAAAATAGCCGTGAGTATATGTATAATGTATGCAAAGTTTGTAATTCTGATTCTTTGTTTGCATGGGTTTGTTGTCGGAGATACTGAACCGTTCATTAAAGCGCTTTCACAATCACAAAGCTAAACTATCCAGGAGTGCTATAAGTGGTGCTAAATTTCACAAAGGTTGAGCAGCGATTGAAGAAACCTCAGATATTTTTAAAACTACGCTACCCGTGCAAAGCTAGGCCAATCCATTAGTATATCCTATGTCCTTTTCCTGGTTCTAAGCTAACTCTCTAACAATTTTTAGCCAAATCGGTTCATCCGTTCTTGAGTTATAAATAGTGTTACTAACACCACTTTCTTTTATATATATAGATTCGCAGATTTATTATGCTATAATTACGTATATAGACTGGCAATACCAATACGACAGGCGAGACCAAAAAAAAGTACAACGGTGTGCGTAAATGAATGTGTGTGCGTGACATTAGTATGGCGGATCCCATACTAGCCCTATTAAAATTGATAAAAATTCACGTATTTGTTATTTTTGCCCAATTGTAAACTTTGCGGTAATTGTAGTACTATGATGACACAAGATATTTTTTATCATATATTTGCAAGTGTGGTGTAAAAGTGTGGTGTGAAAGATGATATTGTAAGAAAGATAGAAAAAGGAATGTTGAGATGGTTTGGGCACATAGAGAGGATGGATGATAGAAAATTGGTAAAAGGGATCTATAGAGCTAGTGTGGATGGTAATGTTAGTAGAGGACGACCACGGAGAACACACTTGGACCAAATTGAGAGTGTGCTCAAAAAGGCTGGCGTCCGAAGTATGAAGAATAAAAGAGCATGTATGAAAAGATTGATGGATGTAAACGAAGCTAGAGAGGTTTGTCAGGATCGTACGAAGTGGCGATCGATAGTCTCTGCCTACCCCAATGGGAATTAATGGCGTGAGTATATGTATGTATGTATGTATGTATATTTGCATTGAAAACTTTGGTTTAAGATCATATAGACCTATAATTATTTATTACAGTCTAAGTTTGGACATAAATGGCTAATAATTTTGTGTTTGCCAAAGAATATATATTGATTTAGATTTATTTGTTTTCACTTTGATTAAGTTATTAAATATTAATAACTTAATCAAAAAATCATTAAGGTTAAAATAAGTCCATTATTTTCTTTCATGTTTTATGTCAAAATCGTTGTAGGCCTTTATCGTCTCTGAGAGGTCCTGCCTTTGTTGACGTTTATGCTATGACGTTTGTCACTTACTGCTAATCCATGTGCTTCTATATCTATGGTAATATAACAGCTGCCAAATTAAAATAAGTACGAATGCTTTGCAATATTTCATCCACTTTCGTGTCAGTCACCATAGCCAAGCGGTTAAGCGAATAGAAATCATAATTGTAATCCGTTGCGTCAGGGTTCAAATCCTAACTTGTATTTATTTTTATCAAGAATTCATGTTCTTTTTTTTCTATTTTATTTATTAAGCCTTTAGATTTAATGTCCTCATTTAATATAATGCTATATATTACGTTATAATTATATATATATATATATATATATATGAATACGTATAATACGTTACAGAAAACCGCAGGAAAAAGTACAATTTTGCAAAAACTAGTTTATCCTTTTATTTTATTAAAGCTGCATTTTTATTTATGCTACCCTGGTACATACAATGTAAAATTGGCATACATGTTTCAAAAATTCTAAGTTATTTTACCTCTTTATTTTTTTTTACCGGTGAAAATTATACAACTACAAACCCATTCCTCTATTAACACCATGTACTTACCTGTTTCTGTCAAAAAATGGAGTTAGTCAGTGGGGAACGATTTAGTATTTTTTTTCTAATAATATACTAACCGTACAACTAGTTGGGACCGTACAACCAGTGGGGCATACCTACCAGCAGAAGACTCTTTTTAGTTTTGACATTGATAAAACCAAATGGTGGTTGTGTAGAAAATGTATTCTAGCGTAGCACGATTAAGAATTTTAAACTGTATGCTTAGTGCTTTAAGGTATATTTTCCCTAAATGTTCAGATATTTATGATCACCCTGTCTGAGCAGATAACTTTGACGAGTTGTGCTTTCAGATATTATTGTCTCTTTAGGTGTTCAGATTTAATTGAAAAACCACTGCTCATATATTTGTGGCGAATTGGATGTTCAGAGCTTTTTGACCTTATTTACCGTAAAGAATTTATTGAAATTTATTGCTGCTCAGATATATTTGAGTACCTCGGCCGCTCCGATATATCTGATGGCGACTGTACTTGCGTCTAAGTTCTGAGTGACATAATAATATGATTTTTTAAGTAATGAAATTGTGTATATACAGCTCTTATTTTTGGAGAAGTGCTAGGTGAAGAATCTACATACATATACTCACGGCTATAAATCCCTAGAAGGGGTAGCCAGAGCTTAGAAATCAGAAATTGCTCAGCCACTTTTGGAAAGTTAAGTGGGGAAAAGATGTAAAAGGTTGTTGGTGATGGGTCTCCAACCTCATCGCCCAAAAAATCTTTCGAAGCCTCAATACCGTTAGTTGCCTCTTACGTACACCCACCGGAAGAAATGGGGTAGTGCTATTCTAAGCCGGCACTACACAGCATAATCTATGAAATTCGATATCTACCCAGAGAGTGGGTGATGCCGTGCGTGCGATCTGTTATTATATTATTATATCACTTATTATTCACATACTTATAATCAAACCATTAGTTTGGGGTAGGCAGAAACTACCAACACACCACTTTTGTACAATTCTGGGCCTGGAAAACCTCTTCAGCTTTTGAGCCCATTCTATATTTATCCAAATGAATCATCTTACTCAACTGAATATCGGTACATTATCATTCATAATAAAGGGAGAACTTCCGCTCTCCCTCAAACGTAAGCTCATGGACATGTGCATTCTTCCTTCTTTCACCTGGTCTTTGACTGACGCGCAAATGTTTAAACTCGGAGTTTGCCAACGAAACATGGAGCGCAGCATTCTCGGAATCCGGCTCTTAGACAGAGTCCGGATTACAGAGTTGCGCTCAAAGACAAAAAATATAGATGTAGCTCAGAAGGCCGCCCAATTGAAGTGGGATTGGGCAGGCCACGTTGCTCGGATGCACCCGGACCGATGGGCCAAAAGAGCCACGCAATGGACCCCCGGTGTAAAAAGAAAGCGTGGCCGACCAAGGAAAAGATGGAGTGACGAGTTAGGTCTCTGGGACAAGAAATGGTGGGAGACCGCTCAAGACCGTCTGGAGTTTAAGAAGGGGAGAGAGGCCTTTGCTCAGCAGTGGGGCATAAATGGCTAATAATAAATAATAATAAATAATAATATCATTCATATTGTCTCAATTATTTTTTCACGAATTCAGTTTTATAAAATATAAAAATAATATTAAAAAATTCACAAAATTTAAATACAATTGCCCTAAATGAATAGCTGTAAATCATATCTACATACATACACATACTCACGGCCATAAATCCTAAATAAGTGTAGCAGAGTTTCTAAGCTAGAAATTCCTCAGCCACATTTGGAAGTAATATTATTATATCATTAACTAATAATATTTAATCAGTATGTTTCATGAAACAAATGAATAACTCACCTCACACCACGAATATAACGTTTTAGAAAGTTAAACTTGGTTACATATTCAAAGTAATTTATACTTGAAAAATGTAGGTGAGTACTTTGGCTAACGTTTAAATAATGAGTTGGACGTTATGTAGAAAAGTTTAAAATTATGATCATACAGGGAAAATTTCCATTACTCCCTCAGGTGTGAAAAAACTGAATTAACGGCGGGCTCAATTTTACTGAAAATAAAAGCATTCTCTTTTTTCAAAAAAACTTTAATGGTAATAGAATATTTATTTAGAATATAGGATAATGATTATATTTTCAATAGCTAAACAGATATATACGAGCACGTTACATTTTCTGCTACAAAATATAGTTATTAAAGAATTAAAATTAAAATTAAAATTAAAATTAAAGTTTTAAAATTTAAATTAAAGTAAATTAAAATTAAAACTAAAGAATTAAATTTATTAAAAGAGACTCTACCTGCAGACAAACTGTAAAACAGTTTTGCAGGGCTTTGTTATAATTAAATGTAACCGTTTATATTAATAAAGATTAATAATAATAAAACAACCCTGATGGCCCAGTGGGTAGAACACTCGGTTATCGTGCAAACGACTAGTGTTCAAATCCTGGGTCGGGCCTACACCAATTTGTCTTTTCTAAAGACATATGTGTGGTTAATTTATCATGGTTGTTAACGGTGAGGGAAAACATCGTGAGGAAACCCACATGGCTGAGTTGTACTTAGTCATTTGACAGTGTATTCGTACAAAACGGCGATAGGCCAGCCCCCTATCACGTGAGTACACTGTCCATGCAAAACGTGGGTACTCTGAACACCAGGTGACAAAGTCACGTGATGTTCAGAAGTATTAGTACCTCTGCCAACCCCTTCGGGGATATGCGGCGTGAACGTTTATGTTATGTATGTTATGTATAACTATCTCGGGGTATTCAAAACTGGTAAATCACTATGTTTTGGCTTCTAGTCAAGATAAATAGAATAATGTTACGTTTTCGCTTCTTATTATGATGTAGTGGTGCATGTTTAAATTACTCTTGTAAAAGTTACAAGCTTCTAGAAGGTAAATATATGAAAGAAAAAGAACTCTCTGTGTACCTATGTAGTTTCATAAATTTTTTTTATTACTGTATTAAAAAAAGAAACGTGTTATTTTCAACTTAAAACTATAGATTTGAAGGCTTTAAAATAAAGAACTAAGTTCTTAATAACTTTGTTCAATTCGAGGATTCAATTTTCCATAAGCGTAGCGCTCCTATTCGTAGCAGTACTTTGATGTCATTCATGAAAGTGACAGCAATCTTATACTAACAGGGTAAATTATGTTTTCACACTACATTAGCACCCTTATTGCCATGCCATTATGGTCGATTATACGTTGACATCCTTAACCAATTAAATATATAGATGATAATTTGATAAAGTTATTGAAGATTTATATTTTGAAAAATGTAAAATAGAATCAGAAAATGGTTAAGCGTTAATCGAAAATTTGCATTTTATAACCGATTTATGAGATCATTATTCTACCAATTCATCAACATATAATTTTTATAAGAACGGTTATGTATTTGCTATACCATGACATCTAAAATTAGCAGAATCAGTGTGTTCTGTTTGAATAGTACAATCTGGCGCCCAACGCGTCCTCTGCGCTGTAATTTCCATTACGTCATGACGAAGTTTCCAACCGAATGCGTCCCTGGAAAGTATTTTAATAAGATAATGGATCTACATTAATTAAAACGATCCCTTTTTATAATTGTTTATTATTATAAAATACCAGTTCAACCGGCATTTGAAAGTTTTATGTTTGCTTTTAGCTCGTAGCTGCTGGACAATAAAGTATGAATGCAAAATTGTTTATTACAGAAGTTTACACGCGTATGGAATATTTGTATGAATACTTTAATCTTAAACGTGGCGACAAAGAATGGTCATCTGTTTTGACGACGTCCGTGGTCGAGTGGATAGGTTCTTAGTCTTGGACGAAGCTTCGACGAAGGACGAAGATAGCTTCTCGGTCCGGAGGTCGCGGGTTCGATCCCAGCTGAGGGCATCATTTATGTGATGAGCATAAATAATTGTTTCTTAGTCTTGGACGTTATTTATATGTGTATTATATAATATTAAATATATCGTTGAGTTAGTATCCCATAGTACAAGTTTCTTAGTTTGGGGCTAACTTAATCTGTGTAAACTATGTCTGTATATTTATTATATATTATTTATTATATTATATATATTATATTATTTTTTACATAAATTATGATTTGGTATATCGACCCATTGAAGCTCATATTCCGAGCTTTAAGAATTAAACATTCAGTTTGAAATATGGTTCATTATATCAGAAGCACCGGCTTCTCGGTCGCTTTTGTCAGTATTTGCTTTTAAACTATAAAAATAAAGTATGATACTCTAAGTTAAAATGGAGTGTCAATATTCCGATCCAACATTACTGATCAACGATAGTTGCATAGATATCTATATTAAATTTAATTACATAGTATTTCTCTAAAATGTATCTTGTTCTTCGTAGTAGAATATAAGCTACTTAAGCATAACATTATAATTCAATATTTTTCGCAAATAACTTTAAGATACCAACGCGTTTAATGCCTTTTTAAAATTGAGGAAAACTTTTCATAGAAATGTAAAGTGAATTCTTCAGCTGATGAATACGGAAAAAGACAGTGCCAATAAAAAGTAGATTCGCTGAGAGGAAGCCCCTACGTTTTGCGAATGCTGCTGTTGAAGTGAATTTGCTCTGTCACGCACTTTCAGTATTTCCTCTCGTTTTAATATCAAAAGAATGATTTTAACGAACTACGCTGGACACGATAGCACGAAGGATTGTGACAATTTCTACAACAAAATGTTAAAATGAATGATCCTATTGCGGTGTCATCTTGGGTAAGAATATGTAAATTATGGCAGAGAAATTGCTACCCCATTTCTCCCTGCGGGTGGCGTTGAGTATGTACCTAAGTGTAGAAGGAGCTTCTGTGAGTAGTATGTGAGTGGTGTGGTTATCTACACTTTATAAGTTACTCTAATTATATTATTAAATTTAACATATTATCCGCTTCAACAAAAAATCTGTGTAGTGTCGCCTTAGAATAGTACTACCCCATTTCTTCCGGTGGGTGTACGTAAAAGGCGACTAGTGGTATTGGGGGCTTTAAAGAGATTTTGGGCGATGCCGTTGGAGACCCATCACCAACAACCTTTATTTCACCATCTATTCCCCATGCAACTTCCAAAAGTGGCTGAGGAATTTCTAATTCCTTAGCTCTGGCTACCCCTTTCTAGGGATTTATAGCCATGAGTATATGTATGTATCTATGTTCAAGAAAAGAAAATGAATTTCTTGTTAAAAATCCGCTATTGAAATCCGAAGATAAATTTTGAGCTACCGCTGATATCTGAAAAATGACTGATAGTAGAACTTGTTTCACAACTGTTGTGTAAAATTGACTAAATAAAAGTTCTCAGAATTGAAATGCAAAGTTTGGGAAAAGCTTCAGAGACGAGCAACAACTTTATTTTGTAAAGCTCAGTACAACCTAAACGCAGTAGCTAGAAATTATTAAATCATAAATATCCTTTTGGTTGCTATAATTTCTTAATCCTAAAACCTGAAGACGATTGGAAAAAAACATGTCCTATCAATCGAAGACGAACGCACAGATTTTTAGAAGAAAATAAATCAAATGGGTCTTCTGATGACCGATGAGTAAAGCGAGAGTTTAATTCTGTAACCGATTTAAAGTTGAAATCGGTATCTGACGCGCAGTATCACTTTAACTAATTGAATCCTTATTCTCAAAAGACTCTTTTTGTATTTTTGTTTAATTTAGATACTTAAGTAATTATTTAATTAATGTACCATATGGCTGTGTAGTATCGGTTTAGAATAGCACTTACGCATTTTTCTCCTCAAGTGTCATGAAAAATGGTTTAAGTAATTAAGGTTATTAAAGTGATTGTTGGGCGATCCAGTTCTGGACCAATTAACAGCCTCCTTTATTTAACTATATTTTCTTACTTTCATAAGCCGCTGAGGAATATCTGTCTCTCTGAAGCCGTGGCTTCCTCATTTCGTGGATTTATAAGATGTTATCCCGCGAAAAATTATAGTATATTTTTAAAGTTCGAAATCTAGCTTCAACATTTGTGCTATTATTGTACATAAAAACGCTATGAAACTAACACCAGATGTGTGATTATTAATACATTTTTAATAAGCGTTTTTAAATTTAAATAACGATGAGTCTAGAGAGGATAGATGGCAAGCCTAAGTAGTAACATATTATTTCAAAATTCATTTGTATCTATGTAAATGTAAATACATTTTGTTTTTGTTCGTCGTACGTACGTGTCGTACGTTCAAAGATGTTAGTCATTCAAAAAATGATAGTTTTTAACGTCATTTTGAAAAATATTTTTTTTGACTTTCGACTTTCGAAATTTTTTGTGAGTCTAAAATCTAAATGAAGTAAATCTAAAACGACCAACTTGCATATTCGGGATTACACCTCGTGGCTGAGCTCGGGGGAACGGCCTCGAGAGCCTATAAAAATGCTAATGGAATAGAAGGTGAGCGCGGAAAGAAGCTTCAGCTATATATACTTATTGGTAAGTTGGCAAAGTGTGATTTATACTTTATACATACATTTTTAATAGGTCTCTCAGTTTTCTGCTGCAACTTTTGTGCTTTTTGTGTTGAATGTATTGTTTTAAAAAATACGATACTACATATATTTGGGAAATGCTCGAATGTGTGTATTAGAAAAGCATTGACCCATTCCTTCCTATGGCATTTTTATAAGTAAGTAAGTAAGTAAAAGACATTTATTTGGCAAAATGGTAAAAAAACAACACACAGTAAAAACACATCGAAAACAAAAAATACAAAAGTTAAAACAAGTAACCTATTGCCAAAATGGTTATCGGCTCAGCATGTGTATCTGAAACGGTACACAGACCATTCCAAGACACGCTGGTTTTCAGCCGACACCTACAAATTTAAAAAATGAAAAGCACTAATAAAATAAGCACTCGTTATAGCATAAACACCCAGCAATGAAATAAATGAAGAAATACTAATAAAAAATAAACAGTAAATAATGATATACTAGAAATATAAAAGTAATAATATATAAAAAATACAATGAACATTAAGTCAATAAAACATATTAATATAATGGGGACAAAAAATATAGGGAAAATATATGTGCTTATTTGGCAGCTAAAGATAATTTATATATTGTAAAGTTTTTTAACGTGGTATTTAAATGTTGCTGTACAGCTAAGATCTTTTAGGGTTGGGGCAAGTCGTTCCAGCATTTCGAAGCCGCGTATCTAAAGCTTCCCGGAAGGCTGTGGTACGATGTTTCGGCGTTACCAGTAGGTATGAGTGTCCGCGCGTATGGTACTGGGACACTGTCCGGGACCATATTAGTTTCTCAAATAAGTATCATACGTATCATCATCTTTATCAGTTGATTAGGAAAATTTCAGAGGTTAATGAGGGGTTTAAGTGATTGCCGGGTGACGATTCATCACCAACTATCATTTATTTTTTAAATTTGACCGCCATTCAAACAACAGAAGGAGGGTTTTTAATGTGACGCCAAGGCTACCTATTTATAGTTATAGCTGTGAGTATAAGAAGATGTTCTTACAAATGATCAAGTGTAACAAACAGTAAACCGTAGTCTTATATCACACTGTAAGAGACGGGTTAACCTTCCAGCGGTCGCACCATTACGCCAAACTTAAGCAGTCGCGCGCGGTCTGTGATTCCGCAATTTTACGTGTCTAGTTTGAGAAAAAGGATAAAAAAATCACGAATTTGAGTAGCATATGATGAAAAGACGCCTTTTACCTGCATATCTAGTAATAAAAAAAGCATAAGTTCTTCTTTTTTTTTTATTTGTATACAATAATTTAAAAGGCCTTCATAAACTCAAATTTTTAGCATACAACACTAATTAACTTAATAAATCAACAAAATAAAAAACCAAATGAAATTTTCTCTACCAATGTTAATTATTAATAACTACACCTTAATTATAACATAGGTCAATCAACATTATCGTCAATTATACATTGTAATAGGACTTTAAAATCACATTAATTTTTTTAATACTTTTTTTATGACACATTCAGGATATTTATGTTGAATCCAATAAAACAAAATCTATCAACTATTTAGGCGTAGTACAATAATCTAATCATCGTCAGTATCCTTACTATAATCTTTTAGAAATGCACATTCTTGACATTGGCACATTGGATTCAACTAAATTCCTTTGAATTTTTCGTAACACAAAAAGTCGCGCGCGGAATCTGGGACCGCAAACACAAATAAATACGCACATGCACCCTTGCAGCAAATGCCACAGGGCTACTAAGGGGTCACCTCACCCCCCGAGGATATCATGAAAGTGCGATCGTCTATTGTTTATAGTTTAAGTAAAAATACTAAAATTATTTCGCTGCGGACTCACAGACCGCGCGCGACCACTGGAAGGTTAAGGCTATTTCAAACCAACACTTCAGGGTTGATAAATTAATTAAAAACATTTTATTACTAAAGTAAAATACATTATACATTTCTAAAGCAAATGTATAAAAGGAAACTGAATTGTGATCTACCTAAATCCGAAGAAAGAAAATGTCGAACAAAGAGATTCGCTTCTCAGAAAAACATTACGCAGACCTAATCTCTTTGTAGAACAGACATTAGAAAATGTGTTAAGTGAAAGTTAATTAATCCACTTACAAACTTAGAAAAGAGTCGGAAAGTTTATTTGAAGAATATTAAAGAAAGTACGTTGAGTAATGTACGTTATATTACGGTTCTGACAGTAAAAAGAGTTGGGAAAAATATTCGGATTCACATCGCAACAGCGAGAGCGTCTGAAAAATATTTGTTTTTTCCGTGGCACTGTTGGTATGAGTTGTTCTTTCAAAAAGTAATACCGAAGCTTATCTTTATCGAACATTGTTAATCTCACATCATAATCTGCCTTTGTTATATTACATTTAAATGCTTAGCGAATTTCGTTAACTATTGTTCTCAGAAATAATTTCCCAAGAATATTTTACGAAGAAAGAGTAAATGTACAATAAATCTTATTGGCTATAAGCTTAGGAGTAAAAATAAATCTACAGTAATTCTCCGGACACACACGTCCCTCTTTTATTGTGCTCCATTTTATTTCATTCTTACGCTTCTGCTTTTAAATTCACTTTTGTATCGAGGAGATTGTTAATGCAACCAGTTTGGATATTTGTTTTTGGTTGATTGCGACTCGCTATAATTTCAGCCCTTTTGCAGCCTTAATTTTATTTGAAACTTGGTGTATCCGTCGACAGTCGTGGATAGGTGGCTAGCTTCTCGGTCCGGAGGTTAAGGGTTCGATCCCCGCTGAGAGCATCATTTATGTGATGAGCATAAATGATCGATTCTTAGCCTAGGGTGTTGGAGTTGTTTGGTTTAGAGTATGTTGTTGATTTAGTGGTAGTATGTATATATATATATATATATATATATATATATATATATATATATAAATAAATAAATAATATTAAGACATGTGACTATATGTATGAATGTACTATCTAAAAAAACAAATTTTCTGCAAGACATACATACATATACATATACTCACGGCTATAAATCCCTAGAAGGGGTAGCCAGAGCTAAGGAATTAGAAATTCCTCAGCCACATTTGGAAAATTTATTGGGGAAAGAATGGTAAAGTGAAGGTCGTTGGTGATGGGTCTTCAGCCGGATCGCCCAAAAATCCCTTAAAAGCCCCAATACCGTTAGTCGCCTCTTACGTTCACCCATTGGTAGAAACGGGGTAGTGCTATTCTAAGCCGACACTACACAGCAAGCAAGACTCTGCAAGACTCTGCTATTTGTCCTTTTTTGGCTTTGTTGCTTATTTAACAAAGTTATTTTCAATGACATTACTTAAGTCTACCCTATTTTAATTAAAAGAAGAATATATGTTACCTTTTATATTGTTATATTTTTATACAATCACACTTACACAATTTTTAGGAAAAAAATTATCGGTAACATCTATTACTTTTCTCCGAAAATTTATTCTCTTTCATGTGCATAATTGAAAGCAATTTAGTCGTCAATAGGGTACGCTGGGCTCTAGCATGTTTTATTAAATTTAAAAAAGGTCAGCTGTGTGTAAATTTGGGGTTGACTCATTGTTATAATGCTGAACGAACACTGCCAGTGTATTTACTGAACCCTTTTGCAACTTTTCTTTTTTACATCAAAATCACAAATCAAGTAGAGCTAATGAACAATCATAATATTATTATTAATATACTTTTTGCTTCTCTGGCCAAGTCTGTTTTGTTCATTAAACCTCTGGTGCATTCACCAAGTTTCTTTCATTCATTCCCTGTACGTGCCTAAATCATCTCAACATTTCAACGTCATCTTTTTTACAATTTTGCCTATCACGCAAAAACCATTAAAAAAGTTCCGATACCCAAAGTCGCCTATAAAGACCGCCGCAATACGCTAAGGTTTATAGCGATTCTCAGACGACACTACACAGCTATTAATATAATATAATAACATATTAAATATGTGTAAATTTTAAAATAATATATATACCTACAATTTATTCGTCTCTTTGATACAATTGGTGTTTTATACAAGAACTTCGTTAAGCTAGGATTAATAATAATTTGTATGTGAAGGTTTCAATTTATAGTTTTTGTTCTATAAGTTTTTAACTGAGAATCTATATATAATAAGTATTATCATGTATTATAAATTTACATATTTTTTTGTTTCAAAAATGGCGAATGTACATGTACACTAACTAAAGAGTATTCACACCATACCTACCCGAAGGAGTATTAGAATTATTATACTTCTGAACCGTGACATTATAGTCATGTGGTGGAGTACCCACGTTTTTCTTGGACAGAGTACTCACGCGGTATGAGGCAGGCCGTTTTGTATACATTAAGTAAGTTATCGAGCTCAAAAAAAGAGTCTATATGTTAAAGTTATAGTATATTAGCTAAAGTAACCAAGGATGATCCGGGTCCATCAAATAACACATTAATGCCTTACTGAGCTATAAAACTTAACTGTTTATGACACGGAGACTGTGCTCTTGGTTGACTTATACTGAAATAAGTATTATATTACTTGCCTAGCAACTAATATTGTCGAAACAAGTATATATCTATAGTAATTTGAGAAAAGGGTAGCCAGAGAGTCACAAGAAGATAGAAGATCTCCGACCCAGTGCCAACCTACAGTCGCGTCTTACGACTCGCACGGGAAGACTTGGATTAGTGCTGTAGATAAACCATGTCACATTATTTATCTGATATTGTCCTCCAAAAGGAATTTATAGAATTTGAAAGTCTGTTTTCCAATAACTACAAGTCAATAAACAAAGATAGAAAAATAATCCATTTACGTACTTAATATTGTATTATTAAATAGGAAATAAAGTTTATTATGGGTCTGCTGTTATATCGTCCTAAAATAACATAAAAGGCGCCAAAATCCAACGTCGCATCTCTATATCTCTATTTCCACGTTTGAAAAGCGTATTTGGAAATTGAAAATGTATTTGTTTATGTCTCTTCCTCCGCAGTACCATCAGCAAAATGCAGAATATATTTCGCAGCAACATAACGACATATTCAGGCAGCCACAAGCTGTATTTTCAACTAAAACATCAGCGCAATTTTCGCCAGGAACACTTAAAAACAAAGACGGGGAAGACAAAAGAAACACGCCAAACAAATAAAGACTCCTTCCAACCTCAATCCAAAACTTTTAAGAAGTTTCCCTCTTCGTACGTGAAAGGGGATTATGGCTTAGTCATCAGATTTCTGTAGATATCGGGTTATGCACAACAAACGTATATCATTTGAAAATATCTTTTGAATTTTATATTAAAAATTGTCTCTTTGTATATTTGTGTGGATTTCCTAGTTGAGATTTGAGGCTTGTCTTATGTGTGAGGACAAATAATCCATCGTCATAACAAACTCACATACTCACATACATAATACACAAACAACCGTGATAACTCAGTGGGTAGGAAACCCACTTATCATTCAGAGAGGCGAGGATTTAAATCCCAAGACGGGTCTATACTAAATCTTTTCTAAAGTAATATAGGTGGGTCATTTATAACAATTGTTAACGAGGAACCGTGATAGCCCAGTGGGTAGAACACTCGGTTATCATGCAAACGACTAGTGTTCAAATCCTGGGTCGGGCCTACACCAATTTGTCTTTTCTAAAGACATATGTGTGGTTAATTTATCACGGTTGTTAACGGTGAGGGAAAACATCGTGAGGAAACCCACATGTCTGAGTTGTACTTAGTCATGTGACAGTGTATGGTGACAAAGTCACGTGATGTTCAGAAGTATTAGTACCTCTGCCAACCCCTTCGGGGATATTCGGCCTGAACGTTTATGTTTATGTTTAACGAGGAAACATCGTAAGGCTAAGCTGTACTTGGTCATAAGACAGTGTATTCGTAAAAACCGGCGATAGGCCTGCCCCCTATCAAGTGACTAAGACTAAGCAAAATTTGAATGCCCGGAACACTAGGTGACAAAACTGTTCCAAAAAGAACTGCCTACCCTTCGGGGATTGAGGTGTGGAAGTTTGAGTATTTATTTGTTATTTGCGTATGAAAATACGCATTTGTCGTTTCTAAATTCGTTTGAGAATAAAATAAGTATTTAAATTATTTCATTTCTTTACTCCACGAGTCCGAACCGTAAATAAAACTTCAATATCGTCGACTAAATCAGATGAATTACATTGAAGGCAAATTCTATTGATAAGATTAATAGAACATAATGATAGTAATAAATTGTGTGTACAGCTATAATCCTATTACCTTCAATAACCAATTTCCTATTCCTTTTGAGCAAATCAGATTGGATATAACTTCTACTTTGTATCACTTGAACGGATTGATAAGATAGTATACAGGGTGTCCCAAAAAATTGTGTCAAGCGGAAGTCCAAGGACAGAATACCCCTAGGGGTACCCAAATTACCATAGTTAATGTAAAAAGTACCATAATTAATATCGGCTCACAATTGCTTTTGTTTTTGCAAGTGCTACTGTTCACCTATTTCAGAAAAAAAAACAAGCTTGTATCTCAACAATTGACGTCTCTGTGATCAATAATGTCAAATAAGCCAAGGTTTAACAAAAAAATAAGAAAAAAAATGATATCTCGAAAACTACAAAAAGTCGCAGAACATACATGGGGGTAATTCGGGTACCCCTAGGGGTATTATGTCCTTGGACTTCCGCTTGTCACTATTTCTTGGGACACCCTGTATAATTCGGTGCTTGGCGCGAGCTAACGTTATAGTATACATTGATACCAAATTTATATACGACACGTTTATGCCCCTCACTTATGAGTTACACTCAAACTCAATCAAGTTCTATTATATTTCTAAATTTATTATTTGGGCTTTGTTCTTGTTGTTGTACTTTTACTTTTCAAATAAGTCTGTAGTAGCAATTTTATTATTAGATTTCAAGGAATAGCGAATAACACAGCGTTGTTTCATATATATGTACACCTTTCTGTGACACCAGCTTCTAGTAACAGAAATCCATACATTATGGTATGGTAGACATTTACCGAAATTGATAGTTACTAGACGACTATGCTTCTGTCAAAGACTTCTTAGAGAAACTCTACATAAATAAATATTCATATGTTTTTTTTTCTCAAATTCTATTATTTACTACAACATTATTTACCACAAAAGGTTCTCATCTTTTCTATAATCTAATCCAACTATATTCAGGTTGTTATGTTAGGTAAGCATTATATTTGCTCCGGCTTCACTTTACTTTCTTAGTTTTAATTAATTGAATTAAAAGCCTCTCCCAAAAGTTTGCGTCTATAGTCTTTAGCGACTCTTTTAGAAGACTTACTTTTAGAAAATATTTGTACAGTATTGGGGTTACGTAACTGAACATCAATAAACTAAACCATTGTTAATTTTTTGAGTTCTTGTGCCACATCTTTAAGTTTTTAGCCTTTTGAGACTACCAATTATTAATAAACCGCAACATGAACTAAAGTAAAATATTTAACATATTGTTATAGAAACGACGAGTAGGTTTGAAAGATGACGTAGTATGCAAGATACAAAAAGGAATGTTAAGGTCATCATCATCATCAGCCCACACTCGTCCACTGCTGGACATAGGCATCTCCCATGGCGCGCCACCTCTTCCTATCCTCGGCCAGCCTCATCCAACCACTCCCGGCCACCTGCTTTAGGTCGTCGGTCCAGCGGGCTGGAGGGCGCCCCACACTGCGTCTGCCAGTGCGTGGTCTCCACTCAAGAACTCGTCTTCCCCAGCGGTTATCGGTTCTTCGGCAGATGTGACCAGCCCACTGCCACTTCAACTTGCTGATCCGATGAGCTACGTCGGCCACTTTAGTTCTCTGTCGGATCACGTCATTTCTGATGCGATCCAACAGAGTGATGCCGAGCATAGCTCGCTCCATCGCTCTTTGAGTGACTTTGAATTGGTGGACTAGTCCAGCCGTGAGTGTCCACGTTTCCGCACCATACGTTAACACTGGCAGGACGCACTGGTTGAAAACCTTAGTCTTCAGACATTGTGGGATGGCCAAGGAGAAGATATGCCGAAGTTTTCCAAAAGCAGCCCAGCCCAGCTGGATGCGTCTTGCAGCCTCTTTGTCGAAGTTGTTTCTACCGAGTCGTAGCGTCTGACCTAGGTAGACGTACTCCGGCACAACTTCGAGCTCTGCTCCCTCGACAAGAACTGGTCTTGGCTGAACAAGACGATTGAACATGATTTTCGTCTTGTCCAAGTTCATGCCAAGCCCCACTCGCCGAGAGGCTGAGTTTAGGCTACTAATCATCCCGCCGAGATCCTCCAGCGTTTCTGCCATAACGACTATGTCGTCCGCGAACCTGAGGTGTGAGATGTACTCGCCGTTGACACATATACCTTTTCCGTTCCAGTTCATCATCTTGAAGACGTCCTCCAACGCATTCGTGAACAGTTTCGGGGATATGACATCCCCCTGTCTCACCCCTCGCTGCAGTTGGATGGGTTCCGTCTTTTGATCCTGTACTTGGACGGTCATGGTCGCAGCATTGTACAAGTGTCTCAACACCTCAATGTAGCGCCAGTCGATTCGGCAACGCTGTAAGGATTGTAGAACAGCCCAGGTTTCGATGGAGTCGAAGGCTTTTTCGTAGTCCACGAATGCTAGACACAGCGGCTGATTATACTCTTCGGTTTTCTGTATAATCTGCCGTACTGTGTGGATGTGGTCTACGGTGCTAAAGCCTTTTCGAAACCCAGCCTGCTCCACGGGCTGGAACTCGTCGAACCTCTGGGCAAGACGATTCGAGATGACCCGTGAGAACAGCTTATATACGTGGCTCAAGAGCGCGATCGGTCTGTAGTTCTTGAGAAGGGTTTTATCTCCTTTTTTGAAGAACAAGACCACGACGCTCTCGCTCCACGCCTCCGGAATAGTTCCACTGTAGATGACGTTGTTAAACAGATCTTTCAGGGCTCTCAGTACAGGTGTACCTCCTGCCCTTAGAAGCTCTGTCGTTACCCCGTCATCACCCGGAGCTTTGCTGTTTTTAAGCTGTCTCAGGGCCGATCTTATCTCGTCCAGTTCGACGTCTGGGATATCTTCGGTGAAGTGGCGAGTTAATGGAGCTCTGGGGTCGGTGTCGTGTTCCTCAGGTGGTGCGGCATGACTGGCATATAGCCTTCCGTAAAAGTTCTCAACTTCACGGAGAAGCTCCGGCTTCGAGACAACGATCCTGCCGTCTTCCCTCTTAAGCTTCGTCAGCTGGCTTCGTCCAAGCTGCTGACTGAACACTTTGGACCCCCGGTTTCGCTCTATGGCCTCTTCAATGAGGCGCGTATTAAAGCTCCGGAGGTCTCGTCGAATCAGCTTTTTAATGTGCTTGGACAGAACCCGATGCTGCGACGAATGCTCTTGAGTATACGGCAGTTCGCGTCTTTGTCTCATAAGCTCTAGAGTCTCCTGGGAAAGCTTCGACTCCTTGTCATCGCGCCGCGTTTTAAAATGTCTGTGGCCCACTTCACGTAGAGCTCCTATCAACTGGTTGGCCTTCTCGTTAACGTCGTCTGTGGTTTCCAGCGAGTCGAAACGGTTCTGTAGGTCCATTTGGAAGTTCTCGCTCCCAGATAGCAATTGGCGCAGGTTAGGGCGAAGAGTAGATCTCATAAGACGTTTGCGCTCGAGCTTGTAATTGATACTTAGAGTGCCTCTGACAAGTCGGTGATCGCTTCCGGTATTAAACCTACTAATCACTGAGACATCTCTAAATATGTGCCGCTTATCCGTCATAATGAAATCTATCTCGTTCGCCGTTCGACCATCGGGGCTTCGCCAGGTCCACTTTCTTTGGGGTCGCTTCTGAAAGAAAGTATTCATCAGATACAACCCCTGGTGCTCGAGAAAGTTTACTAGCATTTGCCCCCTTTGGTTCCTGCAGCCAATGCCATGTGGACCTACCCTCGTTTCGTCGCATTCTTGTACTCCCACTTTGGCGTTGAAGTCTCCCATAACAACCGTGAAGTGAGTCTTTGCGGTATCGTTGATAGCCCGGGAGATATCTTCGAATACCGCTTCGACTTCTGTGTCAGCGTGAGTCGAGGTCGGTGCATAAACCTGAACTACCTTGAGAGAGTATCTCTTAGTAAGTTTTATAATGAGATATGCTACCCTGCTCGACACACTGCTGATCTCCACAATGCTGCTGATGAGAGACTTTTTGACGAGAAAGCCAACGCCGCCTTGGGATTGATGGTCTCCCTCTCTGAAGTAGAGCAGGTGTCCGGATTCCAAGACTATCGTATCCTCCCCCTCTCTTCGGACTTCTGATAGTCCCAGGATATCCCACCGTATCTTGGTAAGCTCCACCTCGAGTTCCTCCATCTTTTCCGCCGTCCGCAGTGTGCGTCCATTGTACGTAGCCAGGTCTAGTTGGTGTTGGCAGCCGTTTCTAACCCGGTGATTCTTAGCACCCTCTGCCCTACCGGGGGGACCCTGACCGCTGCCAAAATGGCCAGGACCGGCAGGACTGCCGGGAATTGAGGGCCGTTGGATTTTCGTCGCAGCCATAAAAGTAAAATGCCATAATCACCACGCTTGGCAGGCGGATTGGTGATCGCAGTGGCGGAAGTTTTATCGCAGGCATGCTGCTGCCCATGCCTACGTTGGTATTTGCTTCCGCCTAGTGTGGAATGGATTGACCGCCATTTTCGGTAGACTGACTGCACCTTTCGGTCCAGTGTGATTTCAAGATCACACTGGATCGCACGGCGGGCGATGGGGTCGTCACGTCCCGACGCCATGTTAAGGTGGTTTGGGCAAATAGAGAGGATGGATGAAAATAAAGTAGCGAAAGAGATATATAGAGCAAATGTGGATGGGATTGTTAGTAGAGGACGGCCTCGTAAAACGTTGCTTGACCATATAGAAAACATTTTTATAAAGGCGGGGGTCCGAAGTGAGAAGAATAAAAGAGCATGTATGAGAAGAATAATGAATGTAAGGGAAGCAAGAGAGATTTGCCAAGATTGTACTAAGTGGCGATCGAAAGTCTCTGTCTACCCCAATGGGAATAATGGGCGTGGGTGTAAGTTAGTATGTAAGTGACGATTTTCTGTCCCAAATCGCATTTTATACCTACATACATACATATACTCACGGCTATAAATCCCTAAAAGGGGTAGCCAGAAGGGGATTTCTAATTCCTCAGCCACTTTTGGAAGTTGAGTGGGGAAAAGACGGTAGAATAAAGGATGTTGGTGATGGGTCTCCAACCGCATCGCCCAAAAATCCCTTTAAAAGCCCCAAGTCCGTTAGTCGCCTCTTACGTACACCCACCGGAAGAAATGGGGTAGTGCTATTCTAAACCGACACTACACAGCACCTACATGTTGTCACGAAAGTACATTAGGCCTTAGTCTCCCACGCTAGCTAAGTTCAAGTTGGCAGACTTAATCGACTACTACCGTTTATGGTTGTCGAGATGGAAACAGCTTAACGTGCCTTCCTCATCTGAATTGTCTTAATTTTCATTCAATCAGCTGATTCAGCCTGCAATGCCCAAACCAAAGTGAGTTTGCTACTGCAGTTTATATAACTATATTTGTTACATATACGACTTATAGTATCCGCTTACACCCTTTAATTATTAGTTTATCAGGTTGGTGGACCGAATCTAAGGAAACTACTGTAATATTAGTATTGAGTAAATAAGTTTGCCCCTGCCTCACAAACACACTGTTCATACAAAAAGTGTGCTCTAATCATTAGATGACTTTTACCTACCCTTCGGTAACATACAACATAAACGAAAAGTTAAGTTAAAAAGGTAATAATAGAAAAACAAATTGAGCCTTGTGTTAATAACTGTCATTCTCATACTTTCCGTCCTCTTCATCTGCCATTTTCATCAAAGTAAAAGCCCAGTCACTCATTCCGACTATTTTAAAGAGAACTTTTCTTCAAAATAGAAATGTAGCTACTATCCGAATACAAACATCAATCTGGAAGCAATCCTCTTCGATAGAAATGCGTCGGTTTCACTTTAATACTTTAATATTGGACTCGAGGTTGACATAAACTTCCTTATCCTGTTACATTCTACACACGAGTGTACAATATTTTTACAGATGCATTCTCGTTTGTACGTTTTTCAGCGCTTGTAGGGTTGTTCTTAACTGGGTATCGTGTTTCTTTTTATTGATTTAGTAAATGTAATGATAAACAATAGTGTTGATATATTAATAAAAAAAAGAATTGCATCGAAAGGTAGAAGCTATTGCAATTACTTTTGAAATAATTTAAATAAACCTTTCTTGTCAAAGTATGAGTAATAATAACGTCAGTGACCACAAAAATTTTGATATTTTAATTGAAAATTAAAATAAAAAGATTAATTGCTATCAATCATAATACCACAGGGCTAAAAGGAATCGATGTTCCGTCAAATAACACAGGCGGCAGTTCTAGATCTTTATTAATCAAGCTTAAAATACAACTAAAACTACCAACTACAACTTTAATTTACAGCATTTGATTAAAAAAATATATATTTTTTTAGCCAATATTGTCCAAATCCAAATATTATATTGGTAATGTGAAAATTTAAATACCAGATAGATTTACACTGGTGTCCACACGAAGAATGATGTGTTATATAGTATGTACTTAATCCATTTATAATATCCACACACACATATACACACACACACATACTTACGGCTATAAATCCCTTAAAGGGGTAGCCAGAGCTAGGGAATTAGAAATTCCTCAGCCACTTTTGGAAGTTGCGTGGGGAAAAGATGCTGAAATAAAGGTGCTGGTGATGGGTCTCCAACCGCATCGCCCATAAATCCCTAATACCGTTAGTCGCCTCTTACGTACACCCACCGGAAGAAATGGGGTAGTGCTATTCTAAGCCGACACTACACAGCTACTACAATATAATATTCACATAGATAATTAATACCTATTCAATAGTAAAAATAAAGATGAAAGTATTTTCACTGATTAATATTTCAAAACTAATACAGAATTACAACATAGACGTTTTCGGAATGAACCATGCTCTCGGGCAACGTGGAAATTCACTCACGATATGGCTTGGCAAGCCACCGAGCACGGCTTCCGTCGAAAAGAGAAACATATTATGTTTGGAGACCACTGCACAACGTCCTGATTTGATACAATGGCTGCGCAGAATGGACTTACATTTACATCTTAAGAAAATCTTCAATGCCGAAATACGTTTTATATTCAAATAACTCTTTTGCATTTTTGTTTGAGCTTATGTCAACATAAAATCAAGTTTTGTACAGATTTTGGATCAAAGGGTCTGGCAGGCTACGGAAGGAGCAGTGGCCACTGTGAGATATTCCGTTTTTTTTACACGTTTGTTTGCTACCATTTAAATAGGCAACACTCCAATTTACAGCCGGCTACCATGAGTACTTTCCGAGATTTTGACAAAAAAGTCAAATCTGCAGACGTTATTTCAAACAATTGTTGGTGTGCTGAAAGATATTTGTTTTATATTATAATTTTCATGGGTGTGCCTTTCGAAGAACCTGTCAAAAATAGATGTCAAAAAATAAAACGTGTTTTTTTTCTGGAATTTCTCAAGCAACCCTTTAGTAAATAATACACCGGAGTATACTTTAACTCAATTCACGTAAATACTAGTTGGTTTCAATATTCTGCCTACTATAGTTAAGGAGAAAATATGAATTTATAATTCATACTGAAAAAAATATTCATACTGAAATATAATAAATGGTTACACCAACAACATACAACATTAAAGAATTGTCACATGATAATGTATCTTCATTTTCACAAAACACAATATACATGCATAAATAATTAATATACTCACGCCATTAGTTCTCATTGGGGTAGGCAGAGACTATCTCTCGACACAATATGTATCTTTTAAATAATTTTAGTCTTTCCTTGGTCACGATTCGCAATTGAAATGATGTCAGTGGGTTTCTCGTTTCTCAGATATAGGGTAAAAACAATAAATAGAAATCACAGTGGAAAACATGTTCAGCTGTTGCTCGTGTAAGGCTCGTTTCGCTTATCGATCGAACGCCCCGAAAGTTGTGCTCGTGACAACCTGGACCCTTCACAACTAATCGACATTAAGTTCCTCTATATTACATTTCAGTAACGTCCCTCCTTTTATTATTAATAGCCGGATAAATGCGGGTAAAAATCAGAGAAAACCAGTTACGATATTAATGCCATTATTAAATCCGCTGTACTGTGTCAGTTTCTGGTTACTGAATTCCGTGAGATTGGTAAATATCTCGAGTCAAAGATAACCCAATCCTGTCGGGTTAGTACTTTGATTTATAAGACCAAGTTTCCTTTAAACAATATTTACATAGTTAGAAACTATGGTAAGCTAAGTTTATAGGAACAGATAAGTTTCGTCACAGTTAAGATCGAATAAAGAGGTAAACCAATTTACATATTTAACAGCAAATCCAGGTTAAGAAAATTTATTATGCGGGCAAGCGTCCAAACTCATACGAGATATTATCTAGAAGGTATTGCGATACTGTTTTTGACGACATGGGTTTGAAATAAGAGATCATTTGTATAAATGCACGTTGTTATTAGCATTATTAATTTAGAACCTCTGGATGCTACAAGAAAGCAGCAATTTTCATCTCTCTTGCTAGTTTACATCCATCAATCTTTTCATACTTCCTTTCTTATTCCTCATACTTCGGACGACTGCCTTTATGAACAAATTTTTTGATGGCCTGAATGTGTCCTCCGAAGTCACCATCTACTAAAATTACCTTCCTAGCAGGAAGTATGATATCATTTTTATATATACTTAGGATGTTACATATGTTTCAATGTGATTATCTCCTCTACGGGATGCGCAAAACCTTACAGCAAATATTAAATAGTAATACGATCAATACACAGAGCATACTTTTGCTTAAAAGCGTGCTAGATGTTAAATCGTTTCTTAGCGATTTGTTTGGAATCTGCTCATCAATATTTACAGTGCCTTCTGTAGTGTTTTGAAATTATTGAAGCCAATATTAACTTATAGCAAATGTTTATAATCCTAGTTTATCTATTGACGTAAGTAGCCAGTTATTATAGAAAAACTATTTTTAAATAGTTTTCATCGTAATTCCCCAATGAATAAATAAAATATTTCCAATTTACTCCAAATTTTGTGCAAATGTATATAGAGGGTTCGTTATAACGTTATTTCCTATTTCAACTTTTCGAATGTGTAATGTATGTTAGTAGTTGTCAGAGTTAGATTTATATTTATATGTTAAGGTAGTTTAAGATTTCAGTCTATAATACATGATTGAAGGAAACACACGTCTTTTATTTGTCAGTTTTTGTTTTTTTGCTTTTTTTGTGTCTGTACTCAAAAGCTTCGCTACATACTTATTTCTTTGAACCAATTTTATGTTCAGCAAGTCGCAACTTTGTAAGCAAAAACCACTGGCTTCGTGAACAGAAAGTCATTCACTATGCTCATAAAATAATATCTGCACCACACGTTTTATGTCTAGGAGCATAAATTTGTAAAATAAATTTTATATGAATTGTAAAGCTGAACGGTATTCGTGTTGTAGCTCAATCTTTGATGGAAGTATCCTATTTTACTATATAGTTATTTAGCTTAAAGCTTGGTATTGTTTTTTATGTTTAAAATATAGAAAGGTTTGTAAAAACCTAAATAAGCCAAATCACATTATTAAAAAGTTCTCATGCAGAATTTGAATTATGCAAAATTTTCTTCAGAGTGATCTCTTTGATAGCTAAATGGTTAAAACGACCGCCTATTATGCAGAGATGCGTGGGATCGAATCCTGAGTTAAGAGCTTATTTCATTACACTTTGTCGTTTCTGAATTCAGACGTCCTTTGAAGTTACTGCCGCAGACGCTTGTTATTACACTACACAAATTTGTCTACTTTTCAGAAGCCTAGCGTTCTGAATGTTATTTCCTAGTCTGAATTCAGATTCTGTGGCTTTCAGACGTCTTCATTCAGACAAATGGAATAAGCTCTTTAGGACTACACCAATTTGTTTATTTCAATGTCATATGTGTCGTTAACTTATCAAAATGTTAACGGTGAGGGAAAACAAATAAGAGACTACATTGTACTTAGTCATGAGACAGTGTATTCGCACAAAGCGGTGATAGCCCTGCCCTCACTTGTGTTCACTTTCCAAACAAAGCGTGGGTACTCTGAACACCAGGTGACAATGGCACGCGATGTTCAAAATTATTAGTTCCTTTGTTGTTAGAGGCAGTACAGTTGCAATGAAATGGTAACTCGCCTTGATTTCTACAAACCTCTTATATGTATATTTAACACCGCGATTTATGTTTAAATGAAATGGTACATCATCATTTCACCTTCATAGCTTAACAATTGCTATCTCAGTTTTGCTACGAAAATCCCTTGTCTTTTATTTTACACCGTAAAACTTTTATTACGTTCCACCTTCCTCAGAACGCTATTTAATTCCCTTTAGGGATCTCAAGTTTTATCAGTTGCCCGGGTGAATAGTATTATTTTGATAGTACCTGGATATTTAGTTCTTATGATGATAAGCTAAATCGAATATTTGTTATTTAAGTTTCCGTTTTGCATTTAGTGAGTTGTCACAATGTGTTTTCAACGTATATTGTTCACTGCCACTAATCGAAGTAACTAAACCACAACCAGTAATCTCAATTAAATGATTTACTACCAAATAAACCGCTTAATTGTCATAACACACGCATTAAACTCACCCACAAAAGGGGAACGGGTGAGTTGACATTATTGATTTCGCCGCTGAATTAACGAGCGGGAATAATAAACATTTTGCACGGTTCATTTGGGGTTTATGAGGATGGGATGTTGATTTTGAAAGAGACCCGCTTTAGTACGATGAATGTGTGTGGAGGGATGCATGAAAAATTAGATGAAGTATGTTTGATTATGGAAGAAAGAAAACTAGATTTTCTGTGTGTAAATGAAACGAAGCGCAAGGAAAAAGAGGTTTCACAACTTGGCCCATTTACAGCTATCTGGTCGGGAGTTGCCGAGAGTGACAGAGCTTGCCAAGGCGTGGGACTTCTGATATCTGAAAGGATGGCTAAGTGTATGAAAGATTATGCGTGTGTGAGTCCAAGGCTCCTATGGATAAAGGTGAAGGTAGGGCTTGTCCGGATGCGCATAATTTGCGTTTATGCTCCGGACATGTCCAGATCACTATCCGAGAGGGAGGAGTTTTGGAATCTGTTAGACGATGTTGCGAATGGGTGTGATGAAAATGTGAAAATTGTTATGTTAGGAGATTTTAATGGTTGGGTTGGTGTGTCACGCAACGGTTGTGAAAGAGTTTTAGGAAAGTTTGGTGATAAAAGAGTGAACGAGAATGGTGAGAAAGTGATTGATGTATGTTTGGAGAGGAATCTTTGTGTTACGAACACGTTGTTTGAACACAAAGATATCCATATGTATACTAGACAGAGAGGAAGCGAGAGAAGTATGATAGATTTTGTGATAGTGGATGAAAGGCTAAGAGCAAAGGTTGTTGACACCAGAGTCCATAGGGGCATTAACGTTGGCACAGACCACTTTCTCGTGATATCACGATTAAGGGGACTGTGCACGCGTTGGCGTCACAGGACCAAAGTGTCGACAACTGAATTTGCGAGAATAAAAGTGGAGAAATTGGAAGAGGATGAAAATATTAGAGATGAATATATGAAGAAATTGGACGACAGGCTAAGTTGCGTGGAGATGAAGGATGAATTGGAAATAGAAGAAGTATGGGATGTGCTCAAATCGTCAATGGTTGAATGTGCGACGGAA
Source organism: Bedellia somnulentella (assembly GCA_963576735.1). Classification (NCBI taxonomy): domain Eukaryota; kingdom Metazoa; phylum Arthropoda; class Insecta; order Lepidoptera; family Bedelliidae; genus Bedellia; species Bedellia somnulentella. The sequence continues at coordinate 4,280,559 of OY755186.1, read as the reverse complement.
GTATGTGGATTGAGTAAAAGAACAAATAGACCACCAACAAGTTGGTGGGATAAAGATGTGAAAGAGGCAGTTGGAGATAAGAAGAAAGCTTGGTTAGATTTACTAGCGATTAAAGCTAGTAAACGAATGGATGCAAGAGTAACAGATGATGTAGTGAAGAATAGTGAAGATGAATATAAGAGAGTTAAGAATGAGGTTAAGAAGAAAATAGAAAAGAAAAAGCGTGATCTGATAGAATGGTGTGAGAGGAAACTCTCTGATAATTTCCGGAATAACCAAAAGTTGTTCTGGAAATATATCCGGAAAGAAAAGGGAGTTTCCCAAAACACGAGAGTGAATGTTGTGAGAGATGAACAGGGTGAATTGGCGACGGATGAAAGTAGCATAAGACGTGTATGGAAGAACTATTTTGAGGGACTCTTTGAAAAAGAGGATTCATCCATTTCTTCGCCAATCAGCAGTAATGTTGATTGGAACGACGTTATGGGTGACTTTAGTGACAGTGAGATCAGTATGGAAGAAATAATGAAAGCAATGAAAAGTACGAAACTAGGGAAAGCGGCAGGGTATGACAGGATAAACACTGAAATGCTGAGGGCTGGTAAAGGGGTGGTGGCTTCCTGGTTGTACTTCCTTTTCCAAAAATGCTGGTCGAGTGGCAAAGTGCCACAAGACTGGTGCAAAGCGGTAATTGTGCCTTTATATAAAGGAAAGGGGTCACACCAGGAGGCTAGAAACTACCGTGGAATTAGCCTACTCAGCATTGTCGGTAAATTGTATGCAAAGGTTTTGATTGAAAGAGTGATGAATGAAACGGATGATAAAATTTGGGATGTGCAAGCAGGATTTAGAAAGGGAATGGGATGTATGGACCAAATCTTCTCTTTAAGGAGCATCACCGAAAAGTTCTTAGCTAAGAACCGAAAGGTGTATTGCTCCTTCATTGATTTAGAGAAGGCGTATGATAGGGTGGTAAGAAAGTGTTTATGGGAGGTGTTATCCAAGTTCGGCTTGGGGAGCCAACTTATACGTGCACTGGTATCACTCTATGAGGATTCCAGTGCATGTGTGAGAGTAAACGGGGAAAATACTGACTGGTTCGGGATCTCTCGGGGTGTCCGACAGGGTTGTGTAGCTTCCCCGTGGCTCTTCAATTTGTTCATGGATGACTGTTTAACAGAGTTGCGTGAAAGTGATTATGGATTGAGAATGGGTGGATTCATCATTAAATGCCTCTTATATGCCGACGATCAAGTGCTACTTGCATCATCGGTGGAAGAGCTGCAAGAGATGATGAATATTGCATGTGCGTCTTTTGAAAAAAAGGGAATGAGGGTGAATGTGGATAAAACAAAAACTATGGTTTTTGAGAGAGAGGTGAATATGACCGAATGCGTGATTGAGATTAATGGTAAGAAAGTGGAACAAGTGAAAGAGTTTGTATATTTGGGAAGTTTGTTTACTAGGGATGGAAAGTGTGATGAAGATATCGAGAGAAGAGTGAAAAAGGGTAATGCGGTAAATGGAGCACTGGATAGTCTAATGTCTAGTCAGTCGGTGTCTGAAAAGGCCCGAATGGCTGTGCATGATGCTGTCCTCGTTCCTACGCTTATGTATGGCAGTGAATGTTGGGTGTGGCAGAAGAAGCATGAAAGTAGAGTGAATGCAGTAGAAATGAGATCCCTCAGAAAAGTGTGTAATGTAAGGTTATGTGATCGTGTGAGGAATGATGTGATTCGTGAAAGGTGTGGTGTAAAAGATGATATTGTAAGAAAGATAGAAAAAGGAATGTTGAGATGGTTTGGGCACATAGAGAGGATGGATGACAGTAAATTGGTGAAAGAGATATATAGAGCCAATGTGGAAGGTAATGTTAGTAGAGGACGACCTCGGAGGACACATTTGGATCAAATAGAAAATGTGCTCAAAAAGGCAGGTGTCCGCAGTATGAAGAATAAAAGAGCATGTATGAAAAGATTGATGGATGTAAACGAAGCCAGAGAGGTTTGCCAGGATCGTACAAAGTGGCGATCGATAGTCTCTGCCTACCCCAATGGGAACTAACGGCGTGAGAATATGTATGTATGTATGTATGTATGGATTTTGTTCGTAGCGATGGCTCTTTCATCTCTGCAGTTCATTTCATTCATACGGTTCAGCGGCCGTCCTGTGATCCTGAACATTCGCCCCATAAATTTTAGACGTGCGATTCGTGTCGCAATGCCTTGCGGTTTGTTATTGATGTTGTATTTTTAGAAAGTGTCTGGAGGAAAGAGTCTTCAATAGAAATTGGATTTTTTAGTGTCAAAACACTCCTGAATGATCTCATGCTATATTTAAACAAATAAGAATAATATTTATGTTTGATTATAAATAAGTTTTCACTTAGTGATTAATAGTTATGTAGATATACGCTTTGCTGTGTAGTGTCGGCTTAGAATAGCACCACCCCATTTCTTCCGGTGGGTGTACGTAAGAGGCGACTAACGGTATTGGGGCTTTATAAGGATTTTTTGGGCGATGCGGTTGGAGACCCATCACCAACAACCTTTATTTTACCATCTTTATTTTATCAAAGTGGCTGAGGAATTTCTAATTTCATAGCTCTGGCTACCTCTTCTAGGGATTTATAGCCGTGAGTATATGTATGTATGTACATAATATATTTGTTTGAAGTTTTAATGGTTACTTATTCTATCCCAGCCTACAGGTTTAAAAACCAAACGCGAGGGTTTTTTAGTCACACTCTGTTAGTAACCAATCAAACAGAATTAAAAACATATAAGACTAAAATTTCCTTACACCACCACAGTGATTACTCATTCTTATTTTACAAATACAACTAATACGCCTTTTTTTGTTTTGTCAACATAACATAACAAAAACGTCCACGCCGAATATCCCCGAAGGGGTTAGCAGAGGTACTAATACTTCTGAACATCAAGTGACTTTGTAACCTGGTGTTCAGAGTACCCACGTTTTGCATGGACAGTGTACTCACGTGATAGGGGGCAGGCCTATCGCTGTTTTATACGAATACACTGTCACATGACTAAGTAAAACTCAGTTATGTGGGTTCCCACACGATGTTTTTCCTCACCGTTAACAACCATGATAAATTAACCACGCATATGTCTTTAGAAAAGACAAATTTGTGTAGGCCCGACCCGGGATTTGAACACTAGTCGCTTGCACGTTAACCGGTGTTCTACCGATTGAGCTATCACGTCGTTTGTTATGTCAATCGCATGAAAAAGCAAAGAGCATGTATGAAAGATTGATGGATGTGAAAGAAGCTAGAGAGGTTTGCCAGGATCGCACAAAATGGCAATCGATAGTCTCTGCTACCCCGATGGGAACTAACGGCGTGAGAATATGTATGTATATATTATTAAGTCAATCGTTACACTGTTACAGATCTAACTTAAAACTTATTTAGCGATTTACAATGCTTGAACAGCACAACGAAATATCCAAGATATCTTAAACATTTCACCATCTAACTATGTAATGTCAACTTAGAACAACACCAACCCATTTCTGCCTTGGCGGGAGTAGTGAGAAACTACTTAAAGTTTTGGGGCTGTTTAAATAATTGTTGATTGTAGTGGCTAGAGACTCATCAAAACCATCTTTTATTGTACAATCTTATCCTCACTCAACATCCATAGGTAACTGAAGCTCTGGCTCCAATGTTTCGAAATTAAGAGCCTTTAGCATATGATTGAATGTAGGATACAACTAATACTGCTTTTAAAACTGATTAAACATGCTTTCACTTATAGAATACTTCGAGCCTAAATTATTCTACTAAGAGAAAGTGTTTTGAATATCCTAATAAAATTATCCCAAGTAAGCTGAATATGTGCGCTTTATCGTAATCGGGTACCTCACAATATGGTAATGATACGCGTCGCATATAATTTCCTTTCGTAAACCAGCCGAATTGGTCGGAAATGAAAATGTCTTCGCCTAATGCTATAATGCTGTCTTAGCATATTGAAAATATCACGAAAATTTCATACTATAATCACAAAATTTTAATGAGTTGATTGTAGAAGAAAGGATTATTAGCGATAGGTCTCCAATCACCTGTAAGTACTATTCTAAGCCAACACATCAAGATTTTAAATATAGATGATGGCTGATATGATTAATATTTATTTTTATTTTTTTATAGCTATTAGTTTTACTTTTACAAAATAAGAAATATTTTCATATTACATACACATACACTCAAGGCCATAAATCCCAAAATACGGTAGCCAAAGCTTAAGAGCTAAAAACTCCCCAGCCACAATTAAAAGTTGATAGAGAACAACATACATACATACATACATACATACATAAACTCACGGCTATAAATCCCTAGAAGGGGTAGCCAAAGCTAAGGAATAAGAAATTCCTCAGCCACTTTTGGAAAAATGAGTGGGGAAAAGATAGTAAAGTAATGGTTTTTGGTGATGGGTCTCCAACTCATCGCCCAAAAATCCCTTAAAAGCCCCAATACCGTTAGTCGCTTCTTACGTACACCCACCGGTAGAAACGGGGTAGTGCTATTCTAAGCCGACACTACACAGCAAATACAGATAGAGGACAAGATGGTAGAAATATTTATAAATTATGCCGTGTAGTGCCGGCTAAGAATGTCGCTACCCCTTTCTACCCACGGGTGTCGTAAGAGGCGACTAAGGGTCTAAGACTATTGGGGCTTTTTATTGGAATACTAATATTAATAAATTTATTCGCTTATTTCCGCTAAATAATACCTGCAGTCTTCATGCAACATGCACTATGCACCGCCCGCCCTCCCACTTACAAGAAATCAAAAAGCAGACAATGCACCACACACACACCCGCAAGCGAAAACCACAGGCAACCACAAACATGCGACGCGTTTCGACTGAACACGAGTCATTGACGAGCAGTTAGTAGACAGTTCGGCAGCTGACCACCGAGTGCCGGTCATACAATTTTGCGGTTATATTTATAGGCCAGGCTCCCCACTCCCCCACCCAAAGAACATCAATGACGAGTGAAAATTGACAAAAGTGGGGAAACGGTGTAGCCCAGCTGTTCATTCAGCAGTGCAACGGAATCATCATTATCATATCTGGAGATTTCAAGTTTCTCTTAAAGACATAATCTTAATCCCTTATTACAAGGTACTTGTAATAAGGAACTTGTAATAAGGGATTAAGATTATGTCTTTTAGAGAAACTTGAAATCTCCAGATATGATAATGATGATTCCGTTGCACTGCTGAATGAACAGCTGGGCTACACCGTTTCCCCACATTTGACAATTTTTTCCAATAATATAGTCACTCGTCATTGATGTTCTTTGGGTGGGGGAGTGGGGAGCCTGGCCTATAAATATAACCGCAAAATCGTATGACCGGCACTCGGTGGTCAGCTGCCGAACTGTCTACTAACTGCTCGTCAATGACTCGTGTTGAGTCGAAACGCGTCGCATGTTTGTGGTTGCCTGTGGTTTTCGCTTGCGGGTGTGTGTCTTCGCCATCGAAACTACTTCACACCTGCCTCTGTGTTGCTCATGAACTGGTAGTTTGAGGATGGATTCGCACAAATTAAATATTTAAGAGTTAACTCTTTAACCCCTCCACCTGATTTTGTCCCAGAACTTAGCGTATTGGACTGTTTTTTAGGAGGAAAATTTACATAGATTAATGTTCCAAACCATAAGGTTATCAATGAAATGCCAACTACTAGTACAAATCTCCACTAATAATATCATAACCAAAAACAACAACTCACCGACTAAAACTAACACAATATTATTATTTAATAAAAACGTGTATTTATACAAATGACCTCTTATTTCAAACCTATGTCTCCTAAAAGAGTGTCGCCATACCATCTAGATAACATCTCGTATGAGTTTGGCCGCGTGCCCGCGTAACATTTACAATGTACAACAGAGCAGACAGCACCTATTTAACTTAATATTATTCCTTTGATATTAATTTAGCTTTGTGATTTAGATACATAAGAGTTTTTTTCTTGTATCTTTTTTTTTACGAAATACTATTCTGCAATAATGTGCTATACGAAACATTGTATCTCATTGATAAAATACATCGAATTAAAATATAGATTTTATATAATTATTCCCGCAGTTTAAAAGGAAATAATGTCAAAGATAAGGAAACCGATAGATTTCTATTTAAATTATCAAATGCCTGCGATAAATGCCCCAATTTTCGATTCGTAGTTCATAACAATATATCAGCAAGAGTTAATATGAATTCCGATCTGACATAGCATCAGTTTAAAATGCCGGTGATTAATTCCCTTCAAAGTGTAATGTAATTGGCAACTATACAGCGGCCCACTTTTGCTCGCTGAAAGTTCAGTGAGAGCGCGTTGCATACAGAGCTCCAACTCAAACATTTGTTTATTAGCTAAACAATCAGGTGCTTTGCTCTTCATAGTAAACTCTTACTCGGATTTAAATGCCGAAACATTGGCTGAGGGATTAATCAGCATTTCAGTCACTCGCGTATCAAGCACTGAGAAAATAAAAGGTATTCTGCGTCACTTTTTAGAGGTGATTGGATGGTAGAATCTAGTTTTCATGAACATGTTATAGCCGTGTAGTGTCGGCTTAGAATAACACTACCCCATTACTACCCGTGGGTGGTCGTAAGAGGCGACTAAGGGTATAAAGGCTTTTTAAGTGAGTTTTGGGCGATGTGGTCGGAGACCCGTCACCAAAAACATTTATTATTATCATCTTTTCCCCAATCAACTTCCAAAAGTGGCTGAGGAATTTCTCATTCCAAAGCTCTGGCTAACCCGGTGAGGGATTTATAGCCGTGAGTATACGTATATATGTATGTTATATCTCTTACATTTTGATTCATGAGCTTCATTTCAAAAGTCTGATCTTTTATTTAACTTTGATGATACTTGAACAACTTTGGTAGCTCAATGGGAAAGACATCAAATCGTCTTGGCCAGTACTAAGTAAGGTCCACACCCAAGTGCCTTTGGGAAACCCATACATGTAATTAATTTAGCAAAGTTGCAAATCTTAAGGCAAAAATCGTGAGTGAACCTACAGAGTTATACTTAATTGTGGGATAGTAAATTTCTAACCTGCCGGCTAATACGTTAATCCAAATAGTGAACAGTACATACATAGAGATCGCTTTTAGCAATAAGACCGCCGATTGCACCTCACTGTAAACTGTATGATAATTTCTTTTGTTTTGTGTTTGATGTACAATAAAGAGTTATTCTATTCTATTCTACATTTTAGAATGTTATTCGGGGATCAGAAGTATAAATACCTCGGCCAACCCTTCAGGAATATACAACGTGAAATATGAGTTGAGTTTTCCCTGAGGGTTGAGTAACTACTGGTATATTGTAAATTGAAGTATGTTTACGCTTGGTTTTGGGAAATCCTTTGGGATTGTGATGCTGCTGTCAATTTTAAGTAAAATTGATTGTTACAGTAGAGTTTCATGTTCCAATTTTTAGTTTTAACTCTGAAAATAAACTTTTATTTACCAGGAACTATTAGTTTAACATATAAATCATTTAATATATTATATATACACGCTAAAATTGCTGTGTAGCGTCGGCTTTGAATTTGCTGTGTAGTGCCGGCTTAGAATAGCACTACCCTATTTCTTCCGGTGGGTGTACGTAAAAGGCGACTAACAGTATATAGGTTTTAAAGGGATTTTTGGGCGATGCGGTTAGAGGCCCATCACCAAGAACCTTAATTTCACCATCTAATCCCCACGTAACTTCCAAAAGTGGCTAAGGAATTTCTAATTCCTTAGGTCTGGCTACCCCTTCTAGGGATTTATAGCCGTGAGTACATGTTTGTACTAAAAGTGCTGCAAAAAAAACAAAACTAAAGATCTATTAAAGTAACAATATACAAAGCATTCTTGAAATTGCTACCAGATGGTGGCAGGGTTCCAAGGACCGCAAGGAAAGTACGCTTCTGAACAGCAAGGCTTATGCGTTGTACAAAATACGCACAAGTCCTTGGATCCTCGCACGTCTCAACCAAGCGTGTGGAAATTTCTTTTGAAAATCGTCATGCGTTAGGGCCTAAGGAAGAAGGTTCTTAACAGCAAAAACTATTAAAATATGCTCTCCTCCTAAATTGCTATATATTTTCACAGTTCTTAAGTTGTACTAAAACGTAAATATATCAAATTACCTTCCATACCACATGTCTTAATACTATTTTAAAATCAGGCAGAAAGCCACAGTTATATATTACATTAATAAATAAAGAATAAATTAAGGAAAGAAAAATTTCGACACAGGCGGGAATCGAACCCGCGATCTCGGGTATACGCCCCGACGCTCTGCCAATTGAGCCACCGTGTCAAGGGCTGCCAGCGCGAAATTCTTCTATCCTTTATTTCTTTTACACGTTTAAGTAGTGTTTGCGTTTCCTACCTCCGAATTTTTACTAATTCGGAAGGCCACTTGTCTATCTTTTCAGATAGAATGCAAATGTTGAAAACGCCTAACTATCACATAATTTAAATATTTTTGTTCATGAAAACCTCATGTGGGTATTATTACTAATAAATAAAGAATAAATAAAGGAAAGAAAAATTTCGACACAGGCGGGAATCGAACCCGAATTCGAAATTTTTCTTTTCTTTATTTATTCTTTATTTATTAGTAATAATCCCCACATGAGGTTTTCATGAACAAAAAGATTTAAATTATATATAACAATATTATGAATTGCAGGGATGTTCTTAAATTTGTAGTCTTTCGGTATTATATATCCTAAAATAATCTACCATAAGGTACAATTAATTGCTATAAAATACTCGAACTTAAGAGCTTATTCCATTTCTCTGAATGAAGACGTCTGAAAGCCACAGAATCTGAATTCAGACTAGTGGAATAGCGTTCAGAAAGCTAGGCTTCTGAAAAGTAGACAAATTGTGTAGTGGAATAACAAGCGTCTGCGGCAGTAACTTCGAAGGACATCTGAATTCAGAAACGACAAAGTGTAATGGAATAAGCTCTTAACATTCGAATACTTACTTTTACTCACTCTCATTGATATATAGATACTATCAATCGCAACTTTGCACGATGCTGCTTTTCTCTCTTGCTTCCTTCAAGTTCATTATTTTCCTCATACATGCTTCAAAGCAATAATCATAGCAGTAATTTTACGTGTCGATGTGTGCTTGTAGGTTGATGAAAGCAAATTCCAGTTACAAAAGTCTTTGCTATTTTTTTTTAAATAAAGAAACATGTTCATAAACTTTGGCACTTAATAAAAAGAAAATAAAAAGTTTTCGATCAGAAACCGCTTCATACACACTTTCCTAGAAATGAACACTGCATTTATGTCATTTTAATTGATATACCAATGCAATATAAATGAAATCCTCACATTACATTCATGTAATTACTTTTTAATATCTTGCGATTAACATAATAGCTATTGTGCTGTGCGTAAACGTTATTTTTTTCCAATTGTACCTTTTATGGGACATTAAACCACCCAACGCACCAATGGGCTGGTCCAATGAATGTTTATAGTACTTTGACCTTTCTGAACTGATTGTATTATATATAAAGGCACTACCCCATTTCTTCCGGCGGGTGGCGTATGAGATAATGACGAGAAGAAAAGAAAGAGAGATGAACCATCACTAGCGATAATTATTAATGTCTTGACCTAATCAACTTCTAAAGTGGCTGGCTAAAACTTGTTTTGCAATTTAAAGCCGTTAATATAGGTAGATAAATAGGTTAAATAGTGATATTTTAATAGTGGCCCCCATTGTAAGTTTGCCAAACTTTTCCCAGCTCAAAAATAAATGAACTCTTGATAAATTGATAAACTGGCGAACTAAAAGTTATTTTTAGTTGATTTATCATTTTAGACGAAAAACTAGTTAATAATGTTTTGGAATGGCTTACTTTAGATTTGGCGATGCCATAATGTAAGAATTTGACCTAGTCTCTTGCAATATTATTCTTTTTCGCATCATTTATTTTCGTATTATTACATCTTAACGGGTCACTAGATATAAAAAGCAATATTTTAAGAGAACGTAGTAAAATTTGTCGGGAGGCCATTAATGTTTTGGTTGGGACATTTTTTATTTCATTCTCCATGTGCGTGACGTTGTGTTTTTCGTACTCCATGTTTTATGAGTTATTATTGTTATTTGTTGCCGAGATATCTGGATAGAAATATACGGTAATATTTACGGTACTTAAAAAAATATTGTCATTTTTTTACACTTGTAGATATATGTTAAACAGCTAATAAATTTGTACGATACTTTTACTTCAGTCTACTAGTTCGAAATTGTGAGATATAAATGCATAGATGCACAAAATCCATTTACAGTTGTTAATTGTGTGTGATATTCAAAGATAGGGATTAATTGTTTTGGTGGCATATAAATATTATGACTAAACTGGTGTTTCTTTTTGGTATGAAATATTCTAGTATTTTTTATTATGACTAGGACAATTTTGAATCCAGCAAATTATACATTACTGTACGTTTTGTGGTTATTGTAATGATTGTCTGGAAAAGATTGCTTTTAGTGGTAATATCTTGCCGAAAAAAAATTACTTATTATTATTTCAAAATGTTTTAGTATTACTATAAATGTAAATATATATAAAAAAAATTTTTACTACTATATTATTTTCTATAGAAATTGAAATGGAAAGTAAATACCAACAAAAGACTTTAACTTTAAAAATTTATCAACTATTATAAACAATACGTAAGATATATTTACATACCCAAAAATCTATAAACGTTGGAAGTTACGAACTAGCGCAACTTTTTACTGAAAATTGTCTCGTAATCTTGATGAATTTTAATAAAATATTGACCTTCTTAATTGGTGAAACTGGCTGATAATTAGCCCTAGAGGGCCTAGCTAAATAGATAAATAGAGAAGAGACGAAGAATGTCAATGTGTATTTTTACTGACTTAAGCGAAGCAAATGTATGAACAACAAATGTCACAACATTGAATCAACCAATCAGGGTGTAGGGACAACGTCTTTTGACTAATAGTTTTTAGCGAATTTTATTCAGTAATTTTTATACTTTATTTTTCTAAGTCTAACCGCTCAATTTTCATGACTCAGACTGTTTAATAAAACATTGCTACTTTAGAGACGGTTGAACAAAATGGCGAATGAATTCCACATCTGACGTTTCATTGAGTCGCGGGTTGTTCGACAATCGGAAATGGCTACAATGGCTCGCTAATGGGATTCCTATTCATACGAGCTAAAGAGCGTTGCTTTTACATTAGTCGCATCAACCATTGTATTGAGAGCCCCGCGTGTGCCTTTGTTGAGTAGGCTTCGGAATGTCACAATCACTACGCTACGGTGCAATGACACTGAGTACCTTTACCTGCTTGAATGTTATATGAGTAATATAAACTGAACCACTTGTTACGAAAACAAAAAAAGTTAAGTTTATAAGTTGATTTTTGGTTTGGGGGCAGTTTAAGGGCCTACGATTAAGAAAAAAAAACAGAAATTTCTGGGAAAGCCGGAAAATGGTGTTGTTTTAAAACTACGGTAGTAATATGTACTACTGTTGCAAGGGTTCATGGTGAGTTGATTGAAACAAAATATATTTCAAAATAAGTACTTCTTTTATTGAATAATGCATATTTATGTAAGTACGCTTTTAACATTGCTTATGATAGGCTGCAAAACAATTTCTGGGGTGCAACGTTTGTGACAATATCTACAACGCAGTTGTTTAGGGCGATATGTTACGATATGTCCTATGTTATCATATTGTGAAGATTCATGTAAACTACCGGAAGACCGACCTGGCATACGATGATCTGCTGTTCTGTATGTCTCCAGTAAACCACATGACACACTTCTTCTGATTTTTAGATGATCGTATTCACCACCGTCGTTTTTATACAGCTGCTAGGCATTGTGCAGTGCCATATCAATACAGTGAGAAAATAAACAGAAATACCATTTCTTGCCCCTAATTGAAGTCCTATAGAGCCCAATATTTTGATCAGACCTGTCTACGCCCCCCATATTTTCATTATAGGACTTTATTAGGGCCGGCTGATCCACTATTGGAATCATCGCCGCCGTTATAAAGTTGTATTGCACAGGGTGCTCGAAGCTGGGAGCCTGGTAGATTTTGAATGTTAACATATTCTTCGTCTCCGGAATCTTCATCGGTCACATTACCGTTACAATTATCTGGAGGAAGTATTACGATGGAATCTGGCAAAGGACCGTCATCGTCCTTCTCCAATTCTTCAACGATTTCATGAAGCCTCAAAGAGTGAAAACGGGATCTGTAATAATAAGAAATACCTACTTCAAAAACACAGATAAAACAATAAAAGCGTAGGTAACACAAAAGATTTCAAGTAGGAAGAATGTATTTCTATGCACCGTCCTCATCCTCACAACATAAGTAGGTAAGGTAGTTCATTTTACGATCGTCGTTTATAAACAACACCTACTTTTCTCGACAAAAAAGGTACCAAAATGTTAATTGTAAGGCATATTATTTTCCTGCATACATAAAACTACGTTATAACAACAAGTTAAATGTAACTTCAGGCCAATATTATATTCAAATAATATTGTACTTACCCTTGAAAAGACATGGTTATTTTTCGTATTTTATAGATATTTATACAAAAACCGTGACCGTACAAGTTTGGTGGCGCTACTGTAGTAGGTGGGTTAGAATGAAAAATTGAGAAGAATTGTTCTATTTGTCTGATATTATTATCTTGTTCGAGTCAAAGCCTTGAATTGAGTCAATAACTTTACCGTATTCACCTACATACAATTAAATAATATAAAATAAGGGTATTGGGGCTTTCTATTGGATTTTTGGGCGATGCGGTTGGAGACCCATCACCAAAAACCTTTATTTTTACCATCTTTTCCCCACTCAACTTCCAAAAGTGGCTGAGGAATTTATAATTCCTTAGCTCTGGCTACCCCTTCTAGGGAAATATAGCCGTGAGTATATGTATGTATGTATGTATGTTATACAAAAAAACTCGTAATATCTTGATGTAAACTGTATTTTTCCTCGGTTAGATGCTGCACTGACGAAAGCAATCACATTATAAAATTTCATTAAAACTACCAACATTTCGATGTAGATTTTATTATTCATGCTGTTGTTTTAAAACGACGGTAGTAACAAGTGGGTTAACCTAGGTATAATATTCACAGCGTAATTATCCGGAGGTAAGGCTTAGATACCCTAAAAATGAGAAAATGTTAACATTTTTACGTTAGAGAAAAGGCAATTGCCGTTTTGGTCAAAGTCACCGTGTAGGGCGGTATCAGATAAACATATTTTTCGGAACGCATACGACCGTTTCGGCATACGCGTTTAAACGAGCTGAATTATGCTTTAGAAACGTAGGTTTCAGAGAAACAAGACCCATGGCATATTTCGACGTATTCACTCAAATTGGTAATGATATTGTGCCAGCATCAACAACAAAGAAGCTTACGCTCGTATGAGTTGAGTGTGTGCCAATACACGCGCTTGTATGCGCTTTCACAAAAAACTTGTACGCGAGTCTGAAACCTTCTTACACCCTAATAAATCATAGAATTTACAAAAGAAGAGATTTGAACTGGCTTTAGGTTATACCTATATAGGTGACAATCTAATCTTTCAAAGCTTATTATGTAATTACAATAATAAAAGTGACAAATATTTTTTTACGTTAGTAAGATTTCTTTCAGCTTAGAAAAGTAAAAACCAATTTACCTATACTACTTAAATTATGAACAATCACCGAAAAAAATGGGGTAGTGCTATTCTAAGCCGACACTACACAGCAATACAAGAGGCGACTAAAGTTATTGGGGCTATAAAGGGATTTTGGGGCGATGCGGTTGGACACCCATCAACAACAATCTTTATTATACCATCTTTTCCGCACTCAACTTTCCAAAAGTGGCTGAGGAATTGCTAATTCCTTAGCTCTGGCTACCCCTTTTAGGGATTTATAGCCGTGAGTATATTAATGTATGTATGTTAAATTATGTAACTGCTTTAGAGTGATACACAATATAAAAAACGGACGTTCAACTATTGCATAAAAATGTTTTTGCGTTCAGACTCTCTCACAAACATAATATCATAAATTGATCAACAACTCATGTGTATATTTACATATAATTAAATCTGCAGCAAAATAGTGCGCAAAACACAGTCTAAACATGTAAAATGTTGTCGTCAGCTTAAGCACAGTCATGGCATGGGTATGACGCAAAGTACAAATAAATAGGATTTGTTCGCTTAGATATACATAAATTTTATATTTACAAGATAGCTTTCCAATAACACAAGTCATTGAATTGAAAGCATAATACAAAGAACGTGTTTTTCTTTTTACACACAAGAAAATCTATCAATGCCTTTGATTTGATGTTACATAACGGAACATCCGCTGATTACCCATTATTCATTAGATAAAATTTAATATATTTTGCTAAGAAAACACCACATAATGTGAAAATTTATATCGGTTTCGAATAGTACTACAAAATATTTCTTCCCGCGGATTGATTAATAGGTGATTATTTTTGAACTTCAAAAATCGACTGAAGAATTTCCGATTCCAAAGTTCTGCAGCTTACCTTTTGGTAAGATTAATATCCGCTTGTATAGGTATGTATGTTTGCCTCTATTTAAATTGTAAAGGATCTCAGAGATAAGTCTTCTAATAATTCAGAGAACAAACGGAGCGTCATTAAGTTGTACATTCAAATTGCAGACGACTTGATGTTAAGATCACGTAATGAAGGTGGCTTCATGCTGTTTCTCAAAATACACCATTAGAGGGATGCGTAATTAAGTACATACATTATTATACCCATCTCTAGCTGAGCTCCGCCTTAATGGGCTGGAATAAAAAACGCTTCTAAAGACTTTTACTTGGTATGAATATTAAATGAGCGTAGGAGATTCCACAGTCACCGTAACCTTTAAGTGCTATTATTCATGAAAATAATAGGTTAGTATTTTCAGTTAAATAGTGTGTGACAAACATGAAATAGAAACAATGTGGGAATCCGAATGTTCTAGTGAATACGCGATTCAGTCGCCAAGTCGTTAAGACAAATTTTCACTGTATGATTAGTTGTTTGTGTTAGTTTGTGCAGACATTCTTGGAGATATTTACTGTTAGTAACTTTTCATCAGTTCGCATTATCTTTTTAATACATTTTTATTCCAGTGTTTTATAGTTTTATTTATGTTTAGTTTTACTTCTGACTACATCTTTAGTGTATATTACATAACGGTAAACAGGTAGTGAAAGGTATTAAGAAATTTTCTAGCACATCGTGTATCACTTGAAAATAGACATACATACATACATATACTCACGGCTATAAATCCCTAAAAGGGGTAGCCAGAGCTGAGAAATTAGAAATTTCTCAGCCACTTTTGGAAGTTGAGTGGGGAAAAGATGGTAGAATAAAGGTTGTTGGTGATGGGTCTCCAACCGTATCGCCCAATAATCCCTTAAAAAGCCCCAATACCGTTAGTCACCTCTTACGTACACCCACCGGAAGAAATGGGGTAGTGTTATTCTAAGCCGACACTACACAGTTGAAAATAGACCTGACTGAAAATTTGTGTTGTGAGTGAATATAATATATATTCACAGATATAATTTTCTAAAAAGGTTAGCTGTAAAATTGTGAAATCATTATGATAATGGGTCTACAGCCACAGCGCCCAACTATCGCGATACAAACTAATATAACGTAATGCTGAGTCAAGACCTTTTCAATTTGGAGGTATATATATTTTAAATAGAGAATAGTTTAAAAATTCGATTAAATGTTTGTGTATGTGTGTACTTGTATTTGGAATTTAAATTGACCTTTCTTTCTTTCTTTAAAATTTTAGTATTTTCAACTAGAAGATCTCAATGTACAAAAAAAAAGTTACAATTTAAACTTCAAAGGGTACGAAATTATTTGTGAAACTTCAGTTAGCACGTTTAGCGTGAATACAACTAAGTTGTAAAAACTTGAATTCCCCGAACTCTCATAGAAGATCCGTAGAATTTATAACTAATTAAAAATTACATTGGACCATAATTGTAACACATTGTATATTCAGCCAGAGATTCATTGTACATTGTAATATATCATTGTATAGTATCAACATTAAGACAAATTGCTAGGAGGTAATCTCCTAGTTCTGATTGTCTTTCCGTTAACATATGTGTCAAGAGAAACGTCAATAATTAATATCTGATTGAATTATGACAAATTGTTGTTATTATTGTAGTAACATATGTGTATATATCTTCTTATGGAGTGACATTAAGGGCTATTTACAACTTTATTAGGGCGTTGGAACTACAATTTTATACAATCAAACATTAACAACCTGTACTCCCAAAAGCCCCAGACTTTTTTGATAAAGCGCAAAGTTACCATGGGGGCCACGATGACGTAATAAATTCAAAGGAAATGCACAGACGGCAATGTTCGCCAGAATGTTAATCTGTAACTCTTGTTTCAGGTGTAATGGTGCAATAATGAGAGAGGCAATAGTGAGGGTTGTTCTCGGTGGATGTTCATAGTGCCGGGTCGTGTGTGGGGCAAATATGAGGAAGTGGTGCGGGGTGGTTTGACAGTTGAGGTAGAACAATCCTCTGATGCGGGGAAGCGTATACAGGTTAGTAACTATTATAAAGTATGAGTAGTGTGATAAGAAGGTTTACGTATCAATCACTTTAGTGTATACTTTAGCATTGTTGTACGAGCAACTTCTGATTTGTGGTACCTTTCAATAACTAGTGCATGATGCAATATGCAACCTATCTCCATACCAATAATTCTAGGCTAAGAAGGTATGCTTCAGTAACTTAACTACCTTATCATAAAAGTCTGGAAAATTTCATTTTGTACAAACATAATTATTAAGTTCCGTATAAAATATAATCTTGCGTTCGTAAAATAAAATTTGAAGCATTTCTAACCAAAACACCTAAAGACAACCTTACCTAGTCAAGCGGGGCTCTGGCTAGGCGGACAGTATATTTCCCTTGCTTTCCGTGGGAACCGAATGTGTTTACAAACAATTGAACGCGGTGGCGGCGATGTGGCTCGCCACTCATCACGCCGTGGTTCCTCACGGGGCGAAAAGTGGGCTAAAGAGACCCGCTTTAGTACGATGAATGTGTGTGGAGGGATGCATGAAAAATTAGATGAAGTATGTTTGATTATGGAAGAAAGCAAACTAGATTTTCTGTGTGTAAATGAAACGAAGCGCAAGGAAAAAGAGGTTTCACAACTTGGCCCATTTACAGCTATCTGGTCAGGAGTTGCCGAGAGTTACAGAGCTTGCCAAGGCGTGGGACTTCTGATATCTGAAAGGATGGCTAAGTGCATGAAAGATTATGCGTGTGTGAGTCCAAGGCTCCTATGGATAAAGGCGAAGGTAGGGCTTGTCCGGATGCGCATAATTTGCGTGTATGCTCCGGACATGTCTAGATCACTATCCGAGAGGGAGGAGTTTTGGAATCTGTTAGACGATGTTGCGAATGGGTGTAATGAAAATGAGAAAATTGTTATGTTAGGAGATTTTAATGGTTGGGTTGGTGTGTCACGCAACGGTTGTGAAAGAGTTTTAGGAAAGTTTGGTGATAAAAGAGTGAACGAGAATGGTGAGAAAGTGATTGATGTATGTTTGGAGAGGAATCTTTGTGTTACGAACACGTTGTTTGAACACAAAGATATCCATATGTATACTAGACAGAGAGGAAGCGAGAGAAGTATGATAGATTTTGTGATAGTGGATGAAAGGCTAAGAGCAAAGGTTGTTGACACCAGAGTCCATAGGGGCATTAACGTTGGCACAGATCACTTTCTCGTTATATCACGATTTAGGGGTCTGTGCACGCGTTGGCGTCACAGGCCTAAAGTGTCAACAACGGATTTTGCGAGAATAAAAGTGGAGAAATTGGAAGAGGATGAAAATATTAGAGATGAATATATGAAGAAATTGGACGACAAGCTAAGTTGCGTGGAGATGAAGGATGAAATGGAAAATAGAAGAAGTATGGGATGTGCTCAAATCGTTAATGGTTGAATGTGCGACGGAAGTATGTGGATTGAGTAAAAGAACAAATAGACCACCAACAAGTTGGTGGGATAAAGATGTGAAAGAGGCAGTTGGAGATAAGAAGAAAGCTTGGTTAGATTTACTAACGATTAAAGCTAGTAAACGAATGGATGCGAGAGTAACAGATGATGTAGTGAAGAATAGTGAAGATGAATATAAGAGAGTTCAGAATGAGGTTAAGAAGAAAATAGAAAAGAAAAAGTGTGATATGATAGAATGGTGTGAGAGGAAACTCTCTGATAATTTCCGGAATAACCAAAAGTTGTTCTGGAAATATATCCGGAAAGAAAAGGGAGTTTTCCAAAACACGAGAGTGAATGTTGTGAGAGATGAACAGGGTGTATTGGCGACGGATGAAAGTAGCATAAGACGAGTATGGAAGAACTATTTTGAGGGACTCTTTGAAAAAGAGGATACATCCATTTCTTCGCCAATCGGCAGTATTGTTGATTGGAACGACGTTATGGGTGACTTTAGGACAGTGAGATCAGTATGAAAGAAATAATGAAAGCAATGAAAAGTATGAAACTAGGGAAAGCGGCAGGGTATGACAGGATAAACACTGAAATGCTGAGGGCTGGTAAAGGGGTGGTGGCTTCCTGGTTGTACTTCCTTTTCCAAAAATGCTGGTCGAGTGGCAAAGTGCCACAAGACTGGTGCAAAGCGGTAATTGTGCCTTTATATAAAGGAAAGGGGTCACACCAGGAGGCTAGAAACTACCGTAGAATTAGCCTACTCAGCATTGTCGGTAAATTGTATGCAAAGGTTTTGATTGAAAGAGTGATGAATGAAACGGAAGATAAAATTTGGGATGTGCAAGCAGGATTTAGAAAGGGAATGGGATGTATGGACCAAATCTTCTCTTTAAGGAGCATCACCGAAAAGTTCTTAGCTAAGAACCGAAAGGTGTATTGCTCCTTCATTGATTTAGAGAAGGCGTATGATAGGGTGGTAAGAAAGTGTTTATGGGAAGTGTTATCCAAGTTCGGTTTCGGGAGTCGACTTATACGTGCACTGGTATCACTCTATGAGGATTCCAGTGCATGTGTGAGAGTAAACGGGGAAAATACTGACTGGTTCGGGATCTCTCGGGGTGTCCGACAGGGTTGTGTAGCTTCCCCGTGGCTCTTCAATTTGTTCATGGATGACTGTTTAACAGAGTTGCGTGAAAGTGATTATGGATTGAAAATGGGTGGATTCATCATTAAATGCCTATTATATGCCGACGATCAAGTGCTACTTGCATCATCGGTGGAAGAGCTGCAAGAGATGATGAATATTGCATGTGCGTCTTTTGAAAAAAAGGGAATGAGGGTGAATGTGGATAAAACAAAAACTATGGTTTTTGAGAGAGAGGTGAATATGACCGAATACGCATTCGGTCATATTCACCTCTCTCTCAAAAACCATAGTTTTTGTTTTATCCACATTCACCCTCATTCCCTTTTTTTCAAAAGACGCACATGCAATATTCATCATCTCTTGCAGCTCTTCCACCGATGATGCAAGTAGCACTTGATCGTCGGCATATAATAGGCATTTAATGATGAATCCACCCATTTTCAATCCATAATCACTTTCACGCAACTCTGTTAAAAATGTGATTGAGATTAATGGTATGAAAGTGGAACAAGTGAAAGAGTTTGTATATTTGGGAAATTTGTTTACTAGGGATGGAAAGTGTGATGAAGATATCGAGAGAAGAGTGAAAAAGGGTAATGCGGTAAATGGAGCACTGGATAGTCTAATGTCTAGTCAGTCGGTGTCTGCAAAGGCCCGAATGGCTGTGCATGATGCTGTCCTCGTTTCTACGCTTATGTATGGCAGTGAATGTTGGGTGTGGCAGAAGAAGCATGAAAGTAGAGTGAATGCAGTAGAAATGAGATCCCTCAGAAAAGTGTGTAATGTAAGGTTAGTGATCGTGTGAGGAATGATGTGATTCGTGAAAGGTGTGGTGTAAAAGATGAAATTGTAAGAAAGATAGAAAAAGGAATGTTGAGATGGTTTGGGCACATAGAGAGGATGGATGACAGTAAATTGGTGAAAGAGATATATAGAGCCAATGTGGAAGGTAATGTTAGTAGAGGACGACCTCGGAGGACACATTTGGATCAAATAGAACATGTGCTCAAAAAGGCAGGTGTCCGCAGTATGAAGAATAAAAGAGCATGTATGAAAATATTGATGGATGTAAACGAAGCCAGAGAGGTTTGTCAGGATCGTACAAAGTGGCGATCGATAGTCTCTGCCTACCCCAATGGGAACTAACGGCGTGAGAATATGTATGTATGTATGTATGTATGTACCTAAAGACAAAATTCACTTCCTAAATATCTAAAGGTGTGGCATAGGTACTTCAAAGTACCCACATTTTGCTGATACAGTGCTCCCATATGAAAGACGGAAGGCATATCGATTTTCTGCACAACTCAGCCATGTAGGCTTGCTCACAATGATTACCCTGACCGTCAATGACCTTGATAAATAAACCACAAATATGACTTAGTGCAGGCCCGTAGAGCATGCTTTTTAAGGTCTGTGTAGTATTGTAACTCAATTTATAAAAATTTTGACATAGGTCACTGTAGTATTAAGCGTGCGATATTTATCGATGAGGTAGTAATGAACTTATCATTGAATTTGAAACAAACAATAATTATTCAAAGCATTTAGAAAAGACACGTTGTAATAATGACCGCGTTTGTAACCAAACTCAATACGATATCTACATACATATACTCATACATATACTCACGGCTGTAAATCCCTAGAAGGGGTAGCCAGAGCCAAGGAATTAGAAATTCCTCAGCCACTCCTGGAAAATTGAGTGGGGAAAAGATGGTAAAATAAAGGTTGTTGGTGATGGGTCTCCAACCGCATCACCCAAAAATCCCTTAAAAGCCCCAATACCGTTAGTCGCCTCTTACGTACACCCACCGGAAGAAATGGGGTAGTGATATTCTAAGCCGACACTACACAGCCAACGATATCTACTTCAATTCAATTGATTTATTGTTAAAAATCTACGTTTTTATTTGTTAATTTTACCCATTAACGATTTGGGGTAGCTCTAATCTTTTTTAGTGAAATTATTAAACTTTCAAATGGAATAAAGTATCTCAAACAATATAAAACCAAATTGTTCTCTTTTATACGATGTCAACTTTATTGAGAGCAAAAAGACAACACAATACGATGGTGTATTGTCTGTTATTGTATTTATTTTAGATCCGAGATCAGAAACTTCAAATCTAAACAAAACTCAATCGCAAATGGGATTAATAAAAACACGATTTTAATAAAACATGTGATTTTACTTTGAGAAATATATCAGCGAATAAGAAAGTTTATGGACGGCACATTGCAAATAATAACGTACCTACATGCTACATTTGGCAAGACCAATAATTCAGAAATAACTCATCTTTTTGACTAAATATTTTATTCTAATTAGAATGTTTTGTTCAAGAACACCTCATTTAGGGATTAAGAGCTTATTCCACTAGACTTAATCTTTCCTGAATTCAGACGTCCTTCGCAGTTAATGCCGTCTGACGCTTGTTATTCCACCACAAAAATGTCAGTTACTGAATCATTCGAGAGCGCCATATGATTGGGGGCGGTCGTACAAAATAGCTCCCGCTTTTTTTTAAAACGCCTTCTATCGAACTCTCTTATGGACTATCCCACTCTTATTCAATAAACGATGACACATTGCATGTATATATCCCTTTCGCTACTATACTTACATATACCTATTCATTCATGTACTCAACCTGACGTAAAATATACAAACCTTTAACATCATATTTCACACCAAATATTAAATAAGCGGGAACTCCGACATGATATAAAAAGAAACGCATATATGATAAAAAGTTGCCGGGGGTCGTACGAAGTGGCGATCGTTAGTTTCTGCCTACCCCAATGGGAAATAATGGCCTGTGTATATGTATGTATGTATGTAATTCAATGTATCTGCCTACCACATTGGGATGAATGGCGTGAGCATATGTATACCTGCTATAAAACTTTTTTTGTTTACGTAATTTGCAATCTTAGGCATGTAAAATTTTGGCACGTCCTCTCGCAGTGGCGGGTGCGACGCGACTGAACTGAAGCGTCTGAACGTTATTCCACCTTGCTGAGACGGAGCTACTGAAAATTTATTGAGCTAGGAGGCACTTTTGCTCCGATTTTCAGCAACCTAGGATTCTGAACATTATTCCACTAGGCTACATGTAGGTGCTTAATTATTCAGACGTCTGCATGCAGTCGAATTGAATAAGCTCTTAATTACTAATAAATAAATTGTGATTCCCGCTGGTGTCGAAATTTTTCTTTCCTTTATTTATTACTATTTCATTCTTCTTCCTCATTTACTTATACTGCTCAATCTTAAGAAACCTTTCTCGTTTATCTCACAGTCATACATTATATTGTATCAGTAATTTTCACTACAGCCCATATGTATAAAACTCTCAGTAAGGACACCTATACCGAGGGTTTTGAGCCCACCCTGAATAGGTTAATTTTGCTACCATGCTGGCCTTATGTGGGTTGGCATACTGGCGACTACTACCATAATAGTAGCCGGGACTTAAATTGTTCTCCAAAACACTGAATGTAATAAATAATTTTAATATTCAGATTATCAGGTGTTTACCTTAAACTACCGACCTATACGTCTTGTCACAGACGTAATTACTATTAATTTTAAAGTATTTCAAAAAATACGCCACCTTCAGCGCTGATCCCACCGCTACCCTCCTCCCTCCGCGTCACAAGCCATCAGTCGACACCGCGTCCGTGGCATAGCACACATCCATAGCACACATCCTTGTACCCAAGCAATGGACGTCTCACAGACATAAGTATTAGTTTAGGTATATAAATTTGTACGTCTCTTGATCGTCATCGTGGGTGTTAATGTGAATTAGCTTATAATGTCTGATTGACGTCACATCGGTTTTAAAAGTGTACTATTAATTGATGAATGTTTAAAAGAAGAATCATCACGTCTAGTGAGCAGAGAAAACTTGCAAATAATGACGGTTCAGATTCCGATAAGTGAACGAATTCTGCATTTAAAAAGCGTATGGTTAGGTGGATGAGCTGGACAACAAGGGTTCGAATTACGCTTGCTACCGAAGAACGTACGTAGTGAATGTCCAAATTTTCAAATGCTGTAATTTTTTTATGTTTTAAATAAGAAGTAAGATTCATATTTTATTTCGATAATTGATTTTAGAAGGTAACATATCTTTGATTCAATTTGTTGTTAACTACTCAATTTATTGAAAAAAGATGACAGAAAAAATCCTTAAAATTTGAAACAAATAATTGTGATCTCACGAATAAATGTTCATTTTACCTCAAAAATTACGTAAATATTTATAAAATCCCGGAGCTTATATACCTCAAAATCTTTTCAATAAACACAAAAAGAAAAAATGTAGCTCGCAAAGACACTGTTTATTTTATTACTTGAATTTTGACGTCTCTCAGTCATGACGTCGGCGTAAGACTAGGTCGACAGCTAAAGGTTAAATTCGTACCTCAGGAATCGAACTCAAGACTTCCGTATTGTGAACAGAGATTTTTACCGCTAGTATCCTATCCTATATAATAAAGGATAACGCAGACATTCACTTGTGGTATAGGTATTCTAATTCGGGAACTCCGTAACCTAATCCCCGTTTTCAAATCCAAAGCAAAGGGGAGGATATGAGATACTGTTTTAAGGATATTAGAAATGTACTTTGTAAAATTTCTACGTATTACTTAACCTAAATAACTAGTTGTGTAGTATCAGCGTAATAATACTCGTAGTATGAAAATAGTCAAATGACGCTAGTTAGGTTTAGACTCAATAACTTCATTTTTGTCCTGCGGAAAATAAACACCAGCTGGAGCCTTGTTCGTTCTATATAAGCCTTCAGCAAATATTACCATAACGATCATTTTGGTGTTATAATTATTAAGTATGGCATTAATCCACATATAAGTATAAAATTTTTAGCTATTTAATAAACAATATGATGTTTCAATTTATTCTGTAGTAATCTGTAGTCTACGTATCAAGTCACCTCACGCGCGCATTATATCGGACTTACTCGCACATTAGCAACGTATCTCTCATTTCCTATATCGCGGTTTCAAATAATCTTTATTAGTAAGTATCAATACCAATTATAAGTTGGTACACAGTGGGTGGTACTGGCCGTAATTCTAAAGTGCCAATTAAAAAAGAAAAAGACTGATATATAATTTACTTTAAAATATGCGCATATTTAACTCAAACTCAGAGAAATTATAAAAAAACATGACAGATACTTTTTGAACGTCAAAAATTAAAACTACTGACTCTATCGGTGTTTCGGAAAGTACATAAGTTCTAAATTCCGTTTTTTCCACAGCATAAGCGAAGGCGTGGAGCGGTGCGTGTGCGCGAGGTAGCGCGGGCGCGGGTGCGGCGGCGTGTGCGGCTGCGGTTGCGGCTGCGGCCATGGCCTGATGGCGGGTTGGTGGTCCCCCTCGTCAGCCTCGCCTCCGCGCGCCCCGCCACCCGCCCCGCCCGCGCCCCGCTGTTACTGCCGACATCCGCTCTCCAGTAGCTACAATTGTCTACCTCATTATGGTAAGAAAATAAATAAACCTATAACTACATACATACATATACTCACGGCTATTGATTAACGCGCTCAATGATATTGTAAAGTTAAGCTTTGAGCAAGTCGTGGAATTATCCTGTATAGAGTTAAAAAACTATTTCTTAGTATGTGTGTATCGACCCCCTTATAACCAAAATTATGATAAATTTGAAAATGTGATGGAAGATGTAATAAGCAAAGTTTTCAGGAATAAAAAAGTATAATAATATGTGAAGACTTCAATGTCGATCTTCTATAAGACAGTTATCTTAAAACACAATTGATGAGTTTATTCCAATCGTTCAATTTAGAAAATTTATTCTTGGAACCGTCTAGAATCGAAACAATTTGGCTTTACAAAGGGCCGCTCTACCACCGATGCAGGCGTTGCCTTAATGAAACACATTTTTGATTCGTGGGAACGTAAAAATGATGCTATTGGTTTGTTTTGCAATCATACGAAGGCATTTGATTGTGCAGATAATGAAATCCTTTTTATTAAATAAGAACATTATGGCATACAAGGTGACGCACTTAAATTAATAAAGTCTTACTTTTCGGAGCGGATACAGAAAGTGCAAATCAATAATACAATATCACCTGGAACTCATGTAAAAATGGGTGTTTCGCAGGGCTCTATTTTGGGCCCATTTTTATTTTTGGTTTATATTAATGATTTGCCGTTCATGGTCGAGAAAATGTCCGAGATAGTGTTATTAGCTGATTATACTTCCTTAGTATTTGACGTTAAAAGAAATAATAAGAATATTGATGAGGTGAATATCACGGTTTCACAGATTCAAATATGGTTTGCTTCCAATAATCTTGTACTGAATGGCAAAAAAACTAAATGCATTAAATTTGTGATTCCCAATGTTAAGAGCGTTGATAAAGAAATAATAGGTCTTTACCTATGAAATTGCCGTTCTGCAGTACTGGCCATTTCAAATCAAATTAATAATTTTTGTTTGACTAAAAATTCTAATTTCAAATTAATTTTATTTTAATAACATGGAATTCTTTTTCCAAAAGTAGTCATTTGTTTATTGATTAGTGTTACGTTTTCATCGCATTTCAATCTTTTTCGTCATCATGAATACGTTAAAATTCGAGTAATTATGGAATATGAGTACCGTCGTGGCAGCAACGCGGCACAAGCGGCACGCAACATCAATGACGTTTACGGAGCTAACACTACAAACCAACGCACCGCCTGTTATTGGTTTGCTCGCTTCCGTTCTGGAAATTTCGACCTGAAAAATGAACCTCGTGGTCGTCCAAAGACTTTGGTCGACAATGACGAATTAAAGGCGATTGTGGAAGCTGATGATACACAATCTACGGCGGAATTAGCAGCAGCTTCGACGTTAGCGTCAAAACAATATTGGTCCATTTGCGTCATACTGGCAAGGTAAAAAAGCTTGACAAATGGGTGCCCCACGAACTCAATGATCGCCAGCGCGAAGTACGCGTCGAGACGTGCCTTGCACTGCTCAACAGACACACAAATGAAGGAATTTTGAACCGCATTGTTACCTGTGACGAAAAATGGATTCTGTTTGACAACCGCAAGCGCTCAGCAAGTTGGTTGGATCCTGGTTCAGCACCTAAACAGTGCCCTAAACGAAAACTTACCCCGAGGAAAGTGATGGTCACTATTTGGTGGTCTAGCGCCGGTACGATTCATCACAGCTTCTTACCAAACGGGGTGAGCATTACTGCAGATGTGTACTGTGAAGAACTGAATACAATGATGGAGAAGCTGGCACATCTCCAACCAGCATTGGTCAATCGCTCGTCTCCGCTGCTCCTGCACGACAACGCGCGACCTCATACTGCACAGCAGACGGTCTCCAAGTTGCAAGAACTGGGGTTGGAAGCTCTCCATCATCCACCGTACTCACAGACTTCTACTTTTTCCAGAATTTGGATAACTTCTTGGCGGCAAAAAAAAATTAATACCCGAGAGGCAGTACAAAATGCCTTTGAAGAGTTTGTTGCCTCCCGTCCAGCTGATTTCTTCAAGAAGGGCATCAATAAACTGCCACTGCGTTGGCAAACTTCGATTAATACAATCAAAAAATACAAGAAAAAAATTCGTTTAAATTTTTTCATACAAAACGGCAATTTCGTAGGTAAAGACCTAATATTTTTAAATAATGAAAATATAGTATATTCGGATGACACATATAGCCGTGAGTATATGTATGTATGTATGTACACAGTTTTCTTAGGGATAACTCTGGACTCCAAGCTCCAATCAGGACCCCACATTAGCTCACTAGCTGGCAGGCTAAGTAGTGCTGCATATGCCGTTAGGAAAATAAGAAAGTTGACAGATGTACAGACAGCTCGATTAGTTTATTACAGCTATTTTCATAGCGTTATCTCTTACGGTATTTAACTCTGGGGCAGAGCAGCTGCTGATGTTGGTTCCATATTTATTCTCCAAAATAGAGCAATAAGAGCTATTTATAATTTGAGATCACGAGATTCCCTGACAGAATTGTTTAAAACCATAAACATAATGACGCTGCCATGTCAATATATTTATGAAAATATTATGTATGCAAGAAAAAATCAGGCGCCTTTTGTAAAAAATTGTGACAGACATTGAGAGACAACAATAAAATTTCAATACCTAAATACGGATTGTCAAAAGTAAATACATCTATCATGGGGTTACAGTAGTTAAAAGAAATCTTAGTTCGAAAGCCTATTACAATGTTAATGATTACATTAATGATGAAGTGGCTTGGTGTCATCAGGGCTCTGTGCAGGACGTTTCCGGGCCAACACCAAAATTGTAATGGACGTAAAAAAAGATGTGTATTGAAGAGTTTCTTACGGGTTCTTCTCTCAACAAAACACCTTCCGAATCCGAAGTATACTTAGTATTTATAATTGAAACAACTTTTGATTTTCGGATATTTTAATCGCGTATTATTACATTATTTTTAAAGCCCGACGTTTCGAAAACTTTTCAGTTATCATGGTCACGGGAAGACTGAGGTGTTATTTGTCATTATACAGTACTTTAAAATTATTAATACTAACTACCTTCACAAAATTTTAAGTTACATTTGCGTTTAATATTTGCTTTGTACAAAAAGAGCTAATGTTATCTGGAAAATACTAACTTCGTATTAAGTTGAAATTTATCTTTTTACTTTGAAATAAATGTTTTTTTTTTATTATTTTTTTATTTAACTGTCTTTCTCACTATGGTAAGAAAAAAACTTAACTTTTAACTTTTGTGGCTACGATAGTTGACCGAACTCTCATGCGGCTCAACCATAGCTAGATGGTGGGCTGGTGGTCCCCCTTAGCAGCTGCTGTTACTACCGCCATCCACTCTCGAGTAGCTACCATTTATCTGCCTCACTATGGTTAGATATTTAACGGTGATTGCAGCTAGGACTTACTTATATTATGTCTATAGTATATCGTACGCATAATCGAGAGGTGATTAATATGATTTAAAGGAGCATCATTAATTTAAATCTATTAACTTGCCATTGTACAATTTATAATTTCGATCATAATTTAGATTTCGAATATCAAAGCATATTCAATAATTGACTGCACTAGAGACGGTTCCATGATATCAAATTCGTTACTTGACATAGACTTAAAGTGTGTTTCACACAAACGATATAGGAAGCTACATAGGAAGAAGATGAAAATTTTACTAGGCTACGTAGCCTTGTGCAAACAAGGAGGATTAACCTCATGAATTAATAATGTTAAGGGGAAACTTAGTCGCTGCACTCTCGACTTACGTGGCTTCTCTTACTACTCGTAACAATAATTTAAACTAAGTGAAAGCGGCCGGCACTTGTGGACATTAGGGTGTCCTATGTCCAACAGTAGTCACAAA
Organism: Bedellia somnulentella; assembly: GCA_963576735.1. Lineage (NCBI taxonomy): Eukaryota > Metazoa > Arthropoda > Insecta > Lepidoptera > Bedelliidae > Bedellia > Bedellia somnulentella. Next base: position 4,251,849 of record OY755186.1, on the reverse strand, counting down.
TATATTAAAATGGTGATGAATTTTTTTAAATTATCAGGTTGTATACATACTTAGTTTAGAAGAAGCGATGTCAAATATCGCAAAAACATGAGTGGAAACTTAGTTGAACAAACAAAAGTTAGTAATGTTCTCTGTGCCTCTTTTAGGTAAGCGTAATAAAAGCAAGCATTTTATATTTTTTGGAAATAATGAATAATAAGTCAATCTTCAGCGTCAGTTAATCATTAATAAGAATATCTTTTTATAATGTCTAAATACGAATAAAAATTATTGTACATGGTATAGTTTGTACTGGAATAATTTTGCAATGTAGAACCACACTAAGCAAAATGGGCGATTTGGTTGGAGACCCGTCAGCAACAAATTTTATCTCTACCAACTTTTTCCTCTCAACTTTCAAAAGAGGCTGAGGATTTTCTTATTCTAAAGCTCTGGCTAACCCTTCTAGGGATCTATAGCCGTGATTATACTAATGCCGCATACATATGCATAAGCACTGCAATAAGCTTAACAGGAAGCTTTCTCAATGAAAAACTTGACTAATATAAGTACATGATATGAATAAACTTCAAGTTAAATGGAGCGTGTAATAGCTAGCCTTAAGGGTGAACCTTCCTTTAAAATAGAGAGTTTAATTGAACTGTTTAATTGAATTGACCCGAATTGAAATTGCCCGTGCGTCCTTCAATAAAATGCGAAAGGTACTCTGTACCAGGCAACTGGATTGGAAACTTCGCATACGATTGCTTCAGTGCTACATTTGGCCGATAGTCTTCTACGGATGCGAGGCTTGGACTGTAAAGGAAGTGACCCGCAAAAGACTAGAGGCCTTTGAAATGTGGTGCTACCGCCGAATGTTGAGGATTAGCTGGATCCAGAGAGTCACAAATGTGGAAGTTCTGAGACGAGCCGGAAAAACCCGAGAACTCATGACCACCATCAAAAGAAGAAAAGTTGCGTATTTGGGACATGTGCTCCGCCACGATCGATACCAACTGCTTCAAGTGGTCATGATGGGAAAGATTGAAGGGAAACGGAGCGTCGGAAGAAGAAGGACATTGTGGCTCTCAAACATCAGAAAATGGACCAACATAGCCGGCGTCGAAGACCTGTTTCGCCTAGCCCAAGACCAAAGGGGATACTCGGAGCTGACTGCCAACCTCCAGTAGTGGAGAGGCACTAGAAGAAGAAGAAGAATTGAACTGTCCCTTCGTCTAAGTCAGAATAAAATGTAAGTTTGAGTATGTCTGGAATTTTGAAAGAATCATTAAAAATAAGAACATATTTCATTAGGCTCGTCCCTTACAAGGGAAAATAAACCAATCTCCAAAAGCAGACAAAAAGTGTATACTTGCGTAGTGTCGGCATATAACATTGCTAACTAACCCACTTCTTCTCGTGGGTGTAGTAAGGCCGACTAAGGTTATTGAGTCTTTAAGTAATTTTTCGCCAATGTGGCTACAGACCTATCATTGTAAGTCTTTATTTTAAAATCTTTTTTCGTATTATTTTATTCTGAAGCTCTGGCTAAACTATGTGATGATTTACAGCTATGAAAAAGCGATTGGTAAAAGGTTGTGCATTCTGAACATCAGATGAAAATTTCACGAAAATATCAGAAATATCCAGTACCGTTGCCACCCCTCAGATATAAACCGAGTTAACGATGAGTTTTTTTTTAAATTATAATATCATTAATAATAATAATGCTTCAAAGTCGAAAATATTGGACGGAAATTTCCATTATTAAAAGCTTTTGTTCCGTAATAGGATCTCTTAATTAAAAGATTCGTTTTTTTAATATAATTTAATGACGAGGGTGCGGTCTTCAACAGTAACAAAAGCTTTGCTTCGTCAATCCCTGCGGGGTACAAGATAGTATTAAATATTTACTTTGATATATTTCTTTAAGAAATGCTTTTGTAAATATTATGTTTATACGTAAACCATTTAATAATTACACAATTCTTCATTTTTGATATGCTACATTTATAAATCCGTATTTTTTTAATAACATCCTTTATTGAATTATAATAATCTTGCTCGATATCTTTTATGGAATAAAATTTAAAAAAAATATTTCGTAGTATTCATATTCAATAAATTTACATATATTTACACATTTAACTATATATACAGGTAAAAAATAAAATAAAATTATAATATATGAAAAACCTAACCTACATTAAATTATATAAAAAATACTCTCGAAATCGCTGCCGCCTGGTGGCAGGGTTCCGAGAAGGCTGGCTGCATTACCCCTTTGAATCGCTAAGCTGATTCTTTGAGCGAAGAATGCGCCAGCCCTCGGATCTCCGCATTTCTCGATCAGGCGCGTCGAAATTTCTTTGAAAAAACGACGCGCATCTGGGCCCCACGGACCGAGAGTCTCTACAGCAAAAGCTGAGAAGTAATGCTCCTCAGCTAAATTGCTATATTTGCGCCTCTTCAGACCCTCAGCTTCAGCTGCCGCAGTGCCAGCTTTAGATGCAGACCCCGACAAATGAGACGGCGCTAGCGTGTCGACGCAGGTAGCGTCCCACACCAGCGTCCTCCCATTCTTCCATGGAATCAATGACATTCCGTCTGGTCTCTTACCATCGTCCCGCAGCAAACCTGATGGCTCCAGGATTGCTGGTATGTTGACAGTGGTAAGGGCCCGTCTGATAATATCATTGATTGCAGCATGGCGAGGTATGCGACCAGCACTACGACGACATGATAATCCATGGTGCCCCAACTGATCGACAAATACTCCACAGCGGCAGCGATGTCTCTCATTTATTTTGGTGCCCAATCGCAGACCCATAGCTAAAGAAAAGGAGCCTCTGTCTAGCAATGTGCCGAGGTTGCTCGATGGTAATGCTCTCAACCAATGCCCAGAATCTGGCTCACAGCAAGCCAAGAGACGCGCCCGCTCCGCCAAGTCAAGAGCTGAACTAAGAAGATTTGCTTGAACTTGACAGCAGAGGGGCTCGTCCCATTGCCTCTGAGATGCCAGACTGATGGGAACATTGACAGTAGGACCAACTATATCCATCCAAACTTTCTTAGCATTTGTGAGATCGATGATCTCTGCCGAACTTAAAGCTTTACTAATGATGCTTAAGAAAAGATTGTAATTGGCAAAACCAGATGACAAGAAAGCTGGTAAGGCTATACTTGAAACGCTGCGGATGCCAATACCACCATACCGTATTGGGAGCGTGGCTTGTGTCCAGCAGCGTTCATTTAAGGAAATGTTGAGAATTTTGATCAAAGTGTTTTTAATCACGTTGTCTATGTCCGAAAGGACTGAGATTTGCCTCCATAAAGCAGAACATCTCAGTACATAAGTAAATTTTGGAACAAACAAACAATACTTTATTATTGTATATGCTACATGAGGGTTAAGTTGTGCCAATAAAGAAGATGATTCCTGAAATTTAGAAATTTTTTCTGCTATAAATTTTGGAATAGAATCATCTAGAACTGGGGCACCTAGGAGGCGAAGCGAAGCCGAATTTAAAATTTTGATACCTGGGGCTAATGAATTGAATTTTGATTGCATTTCTGAAACAGTTTCTTTGTTTAAATCGGGGCCAAAATACAGTTCACACTTTTCATAATTCAAATCTAGACCAATTTTTTTGAATTCTTCTATTATTGTTTTCAAATCGTTTATAACTTGTTTTGCCTCGCCTCCAATGGTGCCGTCATCCAGGTACCACACATTAAACTTGGAGGCTAAGTTTTTGATGTGTGGGTGTATAGCCAAACTGAATATAGCTGGGCCCAGAGGGTCACCTTGCTGGCAACCGACACATGAATTTAATAATTTTCCACGGTAGATCAATTTAGTAGGTTTGCTATAGCATTGCCAAAGGTAATTGTATAAAGCTGGAGTTTGTTCTTTGACTGCAGCCAGCAAGGCGACTCTATCAACTGAGTTGAAAGCATTCTTTACATCCACTTTCAACAGAATGTCACTTCGGCAATGCTGCAGGAAAGCACGAACACTGTGAACAGCTGCTTCACAGCCGCCGCTGGTTCCGAAACCTAGTTGAACAGGTTGGAAGTAGTTTTTTATGTCCGTTACATGCTTACAGCAAATTTTGGATACCAGCCGGCGGATAGTGTTTCCCACAGCGATTGGCCTGATACCTCCGTCTTTCTTTTTCAAAGCACACAGACTCGCCCCGTATAAAAGATCTGTGATGGTTTGAGATACTTTACCACTCAGGCAGAGATTAACTAAATGCGTTATCTCATCCAAAAGAATTCTGCCGGCTTCCCCGACGGAAACACTCAATAAATCTTTGAAATGCTGAGGAGTCAGTCCATCGAGGCCGCCAGCAGAACCGTTTCTGAAAGAAGATATAGCAATGAGAACCTCGGCTGGAGTGGCTTCTGGTGGGTGAGCGGTATAATCGGGAGCATCAGGCGTCCTGGACATCTCTGATGAGAGTGGATGTTTTGCTCTCAAAGACTCCAAAGTCTCTTGGTCATCAGGGGCCACAGCGTCGCTTGAAAAAAGCATTTGTGCAGCCCCTTTTATGTCCCCATCTCCTAATTTAGTCTCAATTTTTTTAATATTATAATTAATATTTTTATTTGTAATTAATTTTGAATTTTGAAGTATAGGCTCTGGAATCGGATACACACATTTGCTCTTTATTTTGTGTGTCAGTGATATATTTCGATCCTTTTCATTTCTATTTATGGCTAAAACTGCATATGAAAAACCGAAAAAACTTTGCCAACTTTCAAAATCATTATTTTCAACCACGGCCTTTACTGTCTGGGCTAAAGATTTGGCAACACAAGCTCTAGCTCCTCGAGGAATCCGTTTAATTATGGGGATGGACGATTTCCATAAAGATATTTTTTCCCAAAGTAATGTATCTGACGAAACTGAAACATTGATTGGGTGCGTGGATGACGAAGGTTGCGGAGAGGGTGAGTTCTTTGTTGTTAGACGGTGGCATTTCGAAATGTGTATGTTTAGACCCCTCTTCCCCTTAAAAGACCGTGGTTGACTACAATGGGGACATATTAATGTTGTTGAGTCGACACTGAAAGTTTCCGTAGCCGTGATCTGCGAACTGGGCACATTATTGCTAGTTTGTATGACCATAAATATAAAATTAATGTATCAAAACAATAATCATTTTATAAAAATGAAAATAAACATAGTCTGATGCCGCATGACATTGCGTCACTATCTCATAAAAAAAACACTTGACACTACATGCTGCTTTCTGCACCAGCATTCTTCAACATCCAATCAGCTTTGATTTCCCTTTGTGGTTGTTATGGTAATGTTTTTTCTTCTTCCCGTTGCTTGGCAACTGTCAGATACTTCGTTTGTTGCAATTTAAATGAAAATTTTTAAATTTATAATGTTGAAAAATATGATACAATCCTTTTACTTTTCCTGTTCGAAAATACTTGTATAACGCAATCAGATGGTTATTTTCACTTCCATCGGGTTGAATTTTCTCTCCTTGTAAATTAAATATTTTTAAAAATATTTAAAAACCCGCGCGATGGTAAATGTCAATTTCAATTCCAGATCATCATAATCTTGCTATTTTTTCTGTTATACTGTATTCTGTCCCCTATATATTTTAACAAGAAAATGAAGTGAAATAATATTTCGAACTAAGAATCGAACTATTTTGACATGTTGATTGTTGATTAAGATGCTTTGAGATTTTTATTAATTTGTTTTATGAACTATCTGTATTTAAACATCTCTCTGTATTTATTCTACAAAGGGCATACATACACATATATAATAACGCCATTATTCCTATTGGGGTAGGCTGAGACTATTGATTGCCCCTTTCACGATCCTGGAAAACCTCTCTAGCTTATTTTACATCCATTAATCTTTTAATTCATGTTCTTTTATTCTTCATACTTAAGACACTTTCCTCCTCCTCATCTAATCTCTACTGCATTACCTCTGCTCTCATGCTTCTTTTGCCATACCCAACATTCGCTGCTATACATAAACGTCGTAGAAACAAGAACAGCCTCATCCGATGATAGCCGGGCCATTTCGGACACAGATTGACTGGTCACTAGACCATTTATTGCTTCATTCACCGCATTACCCTTTTTCACTCTTCTTTCAATGTCCTTATCACATTTTCCGTTCATAGTAAACAAACTTCTCAGATGTACAAAACCTTTCACGCGTAGCACATTCTGCTATTAATTTCAATCGCGCATCGTGTCACATTTTGCTCTATCTGAAAATCATGGTTTTGGTTTTAAGCATTATTTCGTAAAGTATGTCCGGTAGATAATTGATTCTTAAACACTAGTAACTTAAACCTCATGATGGTTGTATCTCGGAAAATTAAGTATTATTGTGCATTTACTACACCATTTTCTTACATACATACATATACTCACTTCTATAAATCCCTAGAAGGGGTAGCCAGAGCTAAGGCGTTAGAAATTCATCTGCCACTTTTGGAAAGTTGAGTGGGGAAAAAATGGTAAAGAAAGGTTCATGATGATGATGGGTCTCCAACCGCATCGGCAAAAAACCGGACGTCGTCGTCAGTGAATAAAGATGAATAATATGCTAACCAACAAAACCTAACGGTATTTTCGTTTTTGATTATTGTGTTGCTACGATATTTATGACTGAGTTGAACGAACATATAATTTGAAAAGGAACGTAATAGATCGGCGTTATTGTGTTGACAGTGTTTCGAAGCATCTTCATAATTGAACCAAACAACAAACGGCATAATAAACTATATTCATTTGTAATACTTTTTTAGACCTACCTACGGAAAAACTAAAAAAGATGAAGTGTATTGCTTGTTTGCTTGACATTAATAAATGTGATCTTCTTCAATGTACGGCCTGTAAAGAAACATTTCACTACCAATGCATGCACATATCCCCTAATGATTATAGCGCCAACATATTGAAACTAAAGCAATTGTGGACTTGCAACCTTTGTCTGAATACTACGCGTCGTTGAGACAGAAATGATGATACTCCAATTCGTAAATCTTTTATGAATTTATCGGTTGAAGACCTCAATGTCCGTAGAATTGTGGGATATGGATTGGCTGACATGTCGTGCGAAGAGGCCGGAGCATCCCCTGATACTGAATCCTGTCTATCCCAGGTCGCCCCCACCGCCCCTGCCTCGACTCATTCGTCATTGCTTACTGAAGAGATGCTGGCTGGTGTCCTTGATTCAAAACTTAACCAGTTCCATTCTAGCATTAATGATGACTTCAGAAAAGAATTTAACAAATTTTCAAAACAAATAATTGAATTTAGAATTGAAATGACTAATTGTAATACACGTATATCGACCCTTGAATACGAAAACTCTATTTTAAAAGCTGAGATAAAACTCTTGAAAGACCAATCATCAGTGTCAGAAACTCTTCAAAAAAACATCGCTAATTTTGAAAATAAATTAAATGATCGCGAACAGGAAACACTTACCAATGATATCTTGATATCTGCCCTCCCTGAGTTTCCAGGGGAGTCAGTTACAGGTTGAGATTAAGGCGCACGATATAGTGGATGCACGAAGGGTCGCCCTCGACAGTTAATTGCAACTGCAGCTTCCGGGCCACATTTGCGCTCACGCCCACTCGTCGTGCATCTTGCGCACCGCACCTTATGCGACCAATTAATTAATAATGCAAGGGTGCGTAGAGGTGCTACTACGGCTGACTTAGGTATGCCTCCGCACGATTCAAGGCCCTTTTACGTTAATGAAAGATTGATACGCAAAAATCATCTAGTGTATAATAAAGCGCGCGCCTTAAAAAAGGACATTAACTGTTTTGGTAAACACATTTTGGTTCCTCTTCTGGTCCACTTGTATAATCTATGCCGCCAAAAAGGTAACTTCCCTGGCCAACTTAAGAGAGCTGTGGTAATTCCCATTTTTAAGTCTGGTGATAGAGACAGTGTAGACAATTATTGATCTATATCTTTGCTTCCTGTATTGTCTAAATTACTTGAAAAAAATATTAATGTCAGACTAATAAACTATCTCGAAAACAACAAATTACTCTCAACTAACCAGTTTGGTTTTCGCAAGAAAAAATTAACTGCAGATGCTGTACTCAAACTAACTACATATATATCTGAAAATCTGGATAACCATAAGAAAATATTGACCATTTTCCTTGATTTAGCTAAAGCATTTGAACTGTCTCTATTCCCCTGCTTCTATTAAATTTGGAGTTATTAGGTGTTCGGGGTGTGCCTTTAGAACTCATAACTAATTACCTCACTGATAGGAGATAGTTTACCAAAATTGAGAGTGTCATTAGTAATGAAGAACCATTTAGTGTTCCTCAGGGAAGCATTTTAAGACCGACTCTCTTTCTTGTATACATAAATGAACTATGCTCGCTCGAGTTTGGTGGTCAAATCGTATCTTATGCAGATGACACTGCTTTGATTTTCTCTGGAAGCTCTTGAAGTGACACCTTTGAGACTGCTCAGCAGGGTATAAATAGGGTAACTGCTTGGCTGGCAGAGAATTTTCTTACGTTAAACACCAAAAAAAAACTTAATATATAACTTTTTCAATTAGGAACAACAACCAACCTAGTTCAGATCTAAAAATCAAAGTCCACTCTTTAGTCTGTTCGAATTCAGTTTTTTGTCCTTGTGATACTTTAGAAAGAAATTTTGAGGTTAAATACTAGGGTGTCATTATTGACCAGAACCTCAACTATAACAGACACATCGATCAACTCTGCTCTTGTGTTCGTAAGTTAATATTTATTTTCAAATTTGCGTCACGTCATCCAATTTGAGCCCCTTAAAACAATCTATGTCTCACTTTGCCAATGTTTACTGACATATTGCGTTACATCTTGGGGTGGGTGTCATAAAACAAAATTCTTGCGGTTGGAAAAAGCACAGAGAGCACTACTTAAGGTGGCATCTTTTAAGCCCTTTTTATATCCAACGCATTTACTTTATACAGATTATAAAGTACTCACAGTCAGGAAACTTTTTATACTTGATATGACTAAATATCAGCATATTAATACTCCATTTTCAGAAGAAAATGTGTAAGGCGAAGATCTGACTTAGTGTGTTCTGTAAAAAGGTTCAATACTACCTTTACTCACAGGTTCTCTCTGTTCCTCGGTCCTCATTTACACAACCGGCTTAAAAGGATGTTAAACTTTTATGGTCTTAATAATCATGAATTTGCTTTAAGAGTTCGTGAAGAGGAAACTGAAGTATTGTTGAATATATTTTCTTAGATTTTACACATAAATAGTATATCATCGTATGAATTATTATATAAAATATATATATATATAAAGTAACATTCAATACACACACAAACACATGTACAAATACACATACATTTATGTATACTTTGGTTATCTTTACATTGATTATTTCTATTTGTTTATATTAGTACTACATTTGCAACTTACAATTAAAGTCATTATAAGTTGTATTACTACTTATCCTATGCTCACAGGGCTCTGCCTCTTTTTTAGGGAGTAGTTTTTAAATGTATATGAGATTGTTTTTGGTAAATGAACATGTTTTTTTTATTCATGATACCTACTCACGCTACACTCACGCCTGTTCCATTATATTCCCATTCGCGTAGGCAAATACGAATACTTGTTATTGTCTTAGTTGATAACTTAATTTGTGAACACTTATTGTATTATTTAGCTGTAAGTATTCCGAACTAATAAATAATAAATAAATAAATAAATACCATCCACTACCACTTACATAAGAAACGAATATAAAATTTTCTCAGAAGAATGGGAGTGTTCGAATGGACTCTAAAAGCGCTAAATATATATTTACTTGTCTTTAGACAAACTAGTTAGAATATCCATGGTACCCACATATACGCACACCATATACCACCACTTAAACACTATACTTATATAAAATTTGCTCAGAAGGCTGGGAAGTAGAAGAAGAGTCCACGGGCGGCGCACTGCGAGAGCGCGAGCTGCGGTCACTGCACCGCGCCGTGCCCGCGCTGCGGCGCCGGGAGCTCGACACCAGGGCCATCAAACATCACTTCTACCCGGAAGGAGGCTGGGGGTAAGGCCTTTTGTTTTCTTAATTTTGAGCAACATACATACATTACTTAGAATAGCAATACCCTATTGTGTATTTTCGTAAGAGGCCAATACGGGTATTGGGACTTATTAAGTTTACCTTTATTTTAGCAGCCGTGATAGCCCAGTGGTTAGAACACTCGGTTATCGTGCAAACGACTAGTTGTCAAATCCTGGATCGGGCCTACACCAATTTGTCTTTTCTAAAGACATATGTGTGGTTAATTTATCATGGTTGTTAACGGTGAGGGAAAACATCGTGAGGAAACCCACATGGCTGAGTTGTACTTAGTCATGTGACAGTGCATTCGTACAAAACGGCGATAGGCCTGCCCCCTATCACGTGAGTACACTGTCCATGCAAAACGTGGGTACTCTGAACACCAGGTGACAAAGTCACGTGATGTTCAGAAGTATTAGTACCTCTGCCAACCCCTTCGGGGATATTCGGCGTGAACGTTTATGTTTATGTTAAATTTATTTTACAATATTTTCTTTACTCAATTTCCGAAAGTAGCTGGCTGAAGAACTTCTTGTTTTGAAGCTCTGGGTACCCCTTTTTGATGCCGGGGCCGTGAATATATGTATCCCACCAAAAACATTAAATGTAAAAAAATGCCAAGTCTCTCGATGCAGTCTTTCCATCGTAAAAAGTTTTGAGATCTCATAGAAGCCAAGTCCTATTCAAAATATTTCGTAGTTATAAATCAACATTTAGTAATTGTATCAATAGTTTTCTTTATATTATAATTATAGTGACTTGGCAATGAGCACAAGAAGAAACAAATAAAACGGCATATTTGGAGGAGTTTAAAGTTACACACACCGCATGCGTAAACATTAATATCACAAAATTAATTTTCTGTTGGTTTATCAGTGTCGTCCCAACCGAATTTCGGCAACGGCAGTCAGTCTTAGTGCACTCTCGATTCATTTACTTCATTTTTTTCATTCACATTTTCATAAAGCGATGGCCCGTAAGGTATTCTTAATTATTGTATTGGAGAATGTAGTCGGTAGTGACCATCATGATTCACACATAACAAATAATCTGATCACTGGTCTCGTCAGTAACATTTGCACATAATTCCAGGCAGCAAGCAGCTTTTAATTTGTGCTCATTGCCAAGTCACTATAATTATAATATAAAGAAAACTATTGATACAATTACTAAATGTTGATTTATAACTACGAAATATTTTGAATAGGACTTGGCTTCTATGAGATCTCAAAACTTTTTACGATGGAAAGACTGCATCGAGAGACTTGGCATTTTTTTACATTTAATGTTTTTGGTGGGATCTCATTTATTTTTTGTAAGTGTATTTCTTTCTTTTACTTTTAGGTGACCTCACAATTTCTTGGACGTCAGCTACTGCTTTGCTTAGAACCCATTCTCTGTCTCTATCTCTTTTGTTTCTTCTCTGAGGCTTCGTTACTTCTAAGGTAGACAAGTCTGGGCGATATATACTTCGGAGTCGATTATATTCAGCTATTGCTGTCTCCTGAGCTTTGATACTACTAAAATTCCCTTATCGTTTGACGACTGAAAACTCCCATACATGCTGTATGACAACGAATGAAATAAACACGACCCATCTCCAGGAATAGAGATGACTCTGTGTGGACAAAGGTCGCCATTTATGTACAATATTTCACGTTCCATTACACTATATTTACAATTACTTCTATAACAATAGGGCTTAAACTTATATATATATGCAAACTAAATAGAACTAAACTAACTAACAAATAACTAACTAAATAAATATATATCTACTAACTTACAAACTATAACTAAACTAAACTAAATAACACGTAAAGTTCTCCGAATATCAATTATCACTACAATATTTTTTAGTTTCGAAATGGGTTTTCATTGACAGATGTATCAAATGAATATTATCGAATTATTTTGAAGTACTACTTACACTGCGCTTTGTAACGAAACCATAGAGCGATTCAGACAGGTACAACGCCATCTATCGAGCGCTCATACAATATTTATCGCAATACAATGGAGTTTTAGCTTTATTAATTTAATGAACTTTATGTATTAATTTGTATTAATGATAGTCTATGTATTACATTTTTATTATTCTTTTCTATTCTATGTATGTATTCATCCAATTGAATAGGTACTTGAACAACAATGTTCTTGCCAAACCGCAAATATAAAATTGTTTTCTATGGCATATAATTTTTTAATGTTTTTATAATTTTTCCTTTATATGTGGCTAATGACCTATCTTGGTGCAAAATTTGAAGTTTCTAAGTCTGCTAGAAGTACCTTAGATTTTTGATGATCTGTCAGTGAGTCAGTGAGTGACAAAATGGTGTAACTTTGATCGACCGTAACTCCTAAACTATTAATTCATTTGGCGTGTAATTTCGAACTTAAGCTTGTTCTAATGCCTACTATTATTCACCGAAAACCTAAACTCCTAGCTTTGTCCACGTCGAAGATATAGGGGGGGCGAAACAGCCGCGAACCGCTTCGAGAAAAGATGGTACGGCCGTGCCGGTTTTGCTCGAGACTTGGCAGGGGCACTACCGTGCCCCCAGATGTATGTATTTCGGCTGTCCCAAAAAGAAAAGCAGTATGGCACAGTAACCATTTTTTTCAAGAGAGTGAAAAAACTTTTTTTTGGTGAGCCACACAAAATTTTACAATAATTGACCAATATAAGTATTGGATGTCATGGATACTATGATTGCGCATTTATTTGCATTTAAAAGAAGTAGATTAACTGATTCGTGCATGTTTTACGGCACTAAATAATTTAAAATTTGTTTTCATTATTTATTTAGCTCTGGATTACCATATAAAAACACAGCAACGTACCTTGTTCTATTGTAATTTATGGTTATTTTCCATTGAGCCGTGGTCACTTCTCCTTTTTCGGCTAATCAAATTAAGCATCGGGTTTCCACAATCTTGATTTTCTATTGACATTGCAACACAATATTTTTGAAGTTTTCGAAATCAGAAACTGATTGCTTTCTAGTAAATTTTGTTCAATATTACCGTGAACGGAATCATCACTCATATGAGTGTGACCGTTTGTTAGATAGCAGCAATATGCAGCAATCAAAATTATTCTACTCCGCTCCATTCTCTTTAAAAACAGTAAATTACGCTTGCAAAAATGATTGCATCCAGTAAAAACGTGCTCTACAACAACAACAACAAGTACAACTTACAAGTAGCTACCGCATCCCCGATGTACTTGTAGCCACCTCCAACGAATCGCGCCAAATAGAAATTTCGTAAAATATAGGTTTAAATACTGACGGGCATGTGTTTTACAGTTAAATTTGTGTTAATGATTTTAATAAAAAAGGTTTTTCAAGCATAATCCCCATATAGGAAACCCAGCGAGTCTCATTCACAATTAATAAAAAACAGTAAGACTCGCGACTTACTCTGTTTAATTTTGGTAACTGTTTCTTGTTGCATTTAGTTTTTGGGAATCGCTTTTTCACAAGTGGACTTGCCGTGTTTTTCATTTTTTTATCTTGAAAACTAGAGTCTATTTTGATGCACGGGTCATTGCATCTTGTAGGGACTTGCTTTATTTGTAGAGTGATGTTGATACCTAGATTTTGAGGACCATGTGCCATACTGCTTTTCTTTTTGGGACAGCCGATTTGCATTGTAGTATTAAATTACACATCATACACCATAACTGAAATACAACAGCATTCAGAGATTCAGGTAATTGGCACTACCCCATTTCTTCCGGTGGTACACCCGAGAGTAAAAGGCGACTAACGGTCTTGGGGCTTTTAAGGGATTTATGGGCGATGCGCTTGGAGACCATCACCAACAACCTTTATTTTACCATCTTTTCCCCTCTCACATTTGCATAAGTGGCTGAGGAATTTCTAATTCCGTAGCTCTGGCTACCTCTTCTATGGATTTGTAGCCGTAAGTGTATGTATGTATGTCAGAAGTAGTTTTAGATACGCTGTTAGTAAATTCTGGAATTACCTGCCGTCCCCAATGAGTTCACTACCATCAATAGGGTCATTAAAACACCGGTTCAAAATACTCCTACTTCAACAGCAAAAATCTTACATATTACAATAAATATTTCTCAAAATTCAACGCATATCTTTTGGTATAATTATCTTATTTATTCTTTCTATCTTAACCTTCCAGCGGTCGCACCATTACGCCACACTTAAGCAGTCGCGCGCGGTCTGTGATTCCGCAATTTTACGTGTCTAGTTTGAGGAAAAGGACAAAAACTTCATGAATTTGAGTAGCATACGATGAAAAGACGTCTTTTACCTGCATATCTAGAATACAATAATTAAAAGGCCTTCATAGACTAACATTTTTAGCATAACACATTATTTAAACTTTTTTAAATCAACAAAATATAAAACGAAATGATATTTTCTTTTTAAATGTTAATTATTATAACTACACTTTACTTATAACAGAGGTCAATCAACATTATCGTCAATTATACAATGTAATAGGAACTTTAAAATCACATTAATATTTTTTTATATTTTTTTATGATACATTCTAGATATTTGTATTTTATCCAATAAAACAAAATCTATCAACTATTTAGGCGTAGTACAATAATCTAATCATCGTCAGTATCCATAATATAATCTTTTGGAAATGCACATTCTTGACATTGGCACATTGGATTCAACTAAATTTCTTTGAATTTTTCGTAACACAAAAAGTCGCGCGCGGAATCTGGGACCGCAAACACAAATAAATACGCACATGCACCCTTGCAACAAATGCCACAGGGCTATTAAGGTAATATCTCACCCCTCCGAGGATATCATAAAAGCGCGATCGCCTATTGTTTATAGTTTAAGTAAAAATACTAAAATTATATCGCTGCGGACTCACAGACCGAGCGCGACCGCTGGAAGGTTAAAAATAATCTTTGTTCTATTTAAAAGTATTGAATAAATATATATGCCCCCTTGCACCCCATTTATTGCACCGGTTCCTTCACTTATTTTATTTAATTATACTGAGCCGACAGATTTCGTACTTTAAATTTGCTTATGCCAAACTTTAGGTTTTTTTTTCCGGTACTCTGAGTTTAGTCAGGCGTGAATATTTTATGGGTCAAATGTTTCCCGGATAAAAAGTATCCTATGTTATAGTTTGGGTCATTGTCTAGCATTCAGCTAAATTTCATTCATATACATTCTGTGATTGAGAAGCCTTTTTACCTCAAACGCACAAACATCCAAACATCTAAACTTTCACATTTATACATACACTAGCTTTTTGCCCGCGACTTCGTCCGCGTGGACTTCATTTTTTGTATCCGGTTTACATTCAAAATACCGAAACACTATCTCAACTTCTGTTTTTTATATTTAAATTCCCGCGGGCGTGGTAAAGGATATAAAGGATATTGAGGCTTTTCAAGTGATTTTTGGGCGATGCAGTTGGTGACCCATCATCACTAATTACCTTTATTTAACTACCTTTTCCCTAGTCTATTTCCAAAACTGGATGAAGAATTACTTTCGCTGAAGCAGTGGCTACCCTTTTATGGAATTTATGGACGTTAATACATACTCATGAATAATTCATAGATGAATTTCATAAATTCAATCGCACCAAGTTTTATGTTTCTGATACAAAAATGTCAAAAATCTCTATATTAACTTTCATTTGCTCTGTCAACCTCTTAGGGGTTGAGTTCCAAAAAAACCCTTTTTAATTTGTCATAAGAATCATGAACCAAACCATTTTGTACCAAGTTTCTATGTTCAAAATGAGAATATCTTAGTCACTACAAATACAAATTCGAATAGTAGTTTGGCAATCCGGTGCTGCCGCCACTGACCGCTCTGGTGATAGCGGGAGAGCTTGCAGCGATTGCTCGGGAAGATGGGGATGGTTAGTGGTGGATCTCCATACAGAATAATCGTGGAAGTGAAGGGATAGTGCTTGCTATTATAATATATAAATTGCTATTCAAAGCAAACAAAACAAAAAAAAATACAAAATGCTTGAATCACCTGAGATACGAATCCGGAACGATTGATTCATAATAGTTCTAGTTAAATATGCGGCGGTGGCAAATTTACTTTCCGCCCATACCTTCGCCCGCGCGGAATTCGGTTATATTGCGGTATAAAGTATAAAACTTCTCTTTGCCACAGATAATTCTAAGAAGAGCGATGTATCGCTTGATATGCTCAGTTGTTAAACCAAAACTGAATGGTGCACTATATTAAATGTTTTCCCTTGTGGAGCTAAAACATGCAGATTATGGACACTGAAAAACAATGCTTTTCTAAGTGTACTCCAGCAACCCTTAGAGTTTGGCCTTGTGCTCAATGGTCATTGCAAATGAAACCCTTATAGGAAATTTAAGTCTTTTAAATTGAAATTATTTTATTAGAAGGCACCCCAGATAGATCCAAAGAATTTAAGAACTCCACAGGACATGACGTACTATGTTCTGTTTCTATCACTGTGTCTACAGATAAATATTCAGTATTTTCTCCCATAACTTTATCATTCAAAATATTTTTATTTATTTTAGTGACCGTTTAATTTTTTGGTGCTAATATTGCGCGTTCGCACAGCACCTAGAAAAAAGCACTAAACTAACTGTTATAATATAACTACTGCCTAAAACCTAAAATCTATAACAAACACAGTTCAATCCAAAATATTAGGAACCAAAAAATATACCAAACTAAACTATAAAAATCTATACGACGAACAGAGTGCACTAAACTAATCTAAAATCTATAAAATGCATATTACATTATAAACATTAGTGACTCCAAAAGTGCAAGTAAAGTAACGAACGATGATCTATTACATTAACATATAAAATAATAAGTCGAATCTTCATACTTCTCAGTCATTTGTATCAAAGATATTTTTTATTTGGTAACACTTTAATAGTTGTTGTATCAGATTCTGGGTTTATATACTCTAATAAAGAAGAAATCATACCGCGATGTAGAAAGTTCAAAGAGCGCCATCTATTGGTTAACATGCAAACAACGCCGCGCGTTTTTATAAGGATTCAGCTGAAAGGTGGAAGATTGCGCTGCTGAAATCCACAAAGTGAGGATGTCGGAAAGTTTCCGGCCGCTGGTTAAAGCGTAAGACATCAACCCACTTCTTATGTATCTTAAAAATACATCGTTACCACGTTTTAAAAAATACCCAGCGCCATCTCTTGCATTCCTCGAGAACTAAATATTACCTTGTTACGACACACAGCGCAAGCAAACAATATTTTTGTTATCCCTCGGGAATATCATTTTTCCGGGATAAAAGTGCTCTATAATTTAATCTGGACTTCTAACTATATGTCTGCAAAATTTCAAAGCAATCGGTTAAGTAGTTGCGGCGTGAAAGCGCCACAAATAAACAAACCAACAAACTCACTTTCCCATTTATAATATTAGTATGGATACATATACTCACGGCTATAATTCCCTAGAAGGGGTAGCCAGAGCCAAGGAATTATAAATTCTTCAGCCACTTTTGGAAGTTGAGTTGGGTTAAAGGCGGTAAAATAAAGGTTTTTGGTGATGGGTCTCCAACCGCATCGCCCAAAAATCCAATAAAAGCCCCGATACCCTTAGTCACCTCTTACGACAACCGTGGGTAGAAAGGGGTAGCGACATTCTAAGCCGGCACTACACGGCAAAGCCGGCACTACACCGCAATTACACATTTATAATATTAATAGGATTATTTGTACGATATGTTTATTTAATAACTATTTATTCAATTATATGACCGAATGCGTGATTGAGATTAATGGTAAGAAAGTGCAACAAGTAAAAGAGTTCGTATATTTGGGAAGTTTGTTTACTAGGGATGGAAAGTGTGATGAAGATTTCGAGAGAAGAGTGAAAAAGGGTAATGCGGTAAATAGAGCACTGGCTATTCTAATGTATTTCTAATAGTCAGTGTCTGCAATATACTATTACTCTATAGATTCCTTTTACCAATTTTCTGTCATCCATCAGAGAGATGTGCATCACATAGAGAGATGTGCCCAAACCATCTCAACATTCCTTTTTCCATCTTTCTTAGAATATCATCTTTCACATCACACTTTTCTTTTCACATATAACCTATCCACATAATTAAATTAAAGTTAGAATCCAGTACAAAACAATGAAACAATTTCGAACCTTTTTAAATCATGTAAGTTTCGTGCCTCAGGTAGATATTCAGATCCAATGACGATACTGGAATACTTTACCCAAAATGTGGCTTCAGGTGTGACTTCATTAAATTGTAGAACTACAGCCCTGAATTGGTGTTTTATTTAACCATTACACAGTAACCATTTGGAACAAAATTGTCGCATTTCGGTCCCTCACTAACAACACGAGACCCGACCCTCTTATCGAGGTAGTATATGACGCACTAGTATTGTGTATCCTCGGGACTGTAGAAACGCGGACTAAGATATCTAGCTCCATTGTTTTCTATGATATAAAGGGCAAGATCTTTCTCGTTGACGAGAAATCAGATTATGTGGTTGGCTTGATTAATGTTTTCTGTGTTGGTGAGATAATGGAATTAAGGTTTTGTTATTTCAATTGGGAACAGCTGGAGGTTAGAGGTACTATTTTATTGGCTTTGTGATAATTATAAATTTGCGCCGAATAACGATAAATATTAAGCATAAACAACCTCACATTATGCAATCTTACCAATGGGGATTTAGTTGTTAGATTTAAAGCCGAATTGATATTTTGATATGGCAAAAGTTGATACTTTTCAGTTGTACTTGGCATTTGACTGGGTAGGAAACGTTTAATTAAAACGATGCATCGCCCACTAATCACTTAAATATCCCTTGAGCTTTCAGTCATCTCGTACAAACCTAGATTCAAGGATGAGGCAGTTATATTCCAAACCAGGATTAAATATTGTTTGGAAAAATTAAATTGTGGATTGAGATGGTTTATGATATATTCAAGAACAGTAAAAAGAAATCAGAAATGTTGCAGATTATTTTTCTGCAAAAGAATGTACCTAGATCTTTTATTCGCACAAGGATAAGGGTCGATCCACACTATAGTGTCGATCTCACTCCGTTCTCTCGGTAAAATATTAATAAATAAAAAACAATGAGTGTATTCATACTATCTGTACCAGTCAAGTTCCGGTCCAATCACACTCCAGCAACGATACGTCTCAAAGAATATTTGACTGATCGAGATTGAACTTGTAACGACATGTTCCGATAGCGTGAATGTTAATTTGTTCTCGGTTCGGTTAGTTCACGGTAAGAAAGACGAATAGATCTTCATCATTAGTTAAATATCTATATAGCGTGTGGTATTCACCTTCCAGTTTCCTGTCTAATAAACTTGGATGTATCCACATTCTCCTTCTTGCTTCACGTACTCTTCTCGTCATCATATTATGATTATCTAATTCTAAGCTAATTCACTAAGGGAAAAATTCAATGACATATCGACCGCAAATATTGCAATAAGCAATTAAATAAACTTTATTATTAAATTTAATCTACTACAGCGAAATATACACGACTGACTACTGCTGAAACGGAATCATGACTAGAGTAGAGACGAATTGTGCAATGTGAATACAGAAAAAAATTACCAGACCGAGATCGGACCGAGAACGAGGTGAGATCGACATTATAGTGAGGATCGACCCTAAATTGTCAGACACGACGCTTGGGGCGCTAACAATCCTTGAAATTTCCCAAGGGAAGAAAATTACTAAGTGTTTAGTTGACAAGACATAATGTTTACGGTTTATGTCTAGTTCATAAATATTAATGTGGGATTAATTTTATGAGAACAGTTTTTCCACTTACATCATAAAATAGAATAACTTTAAACTACAATTGTCGATTTATTATAGAAATTTTATCTTATTCTCAATTCTTTTCTTAGTTTTGAAGAATGTTTCAATATTTTAATTGTAGTTTTTTAAGTGCTTACCAAATCAGTGCCTCCGTGGTCTTGCGATTAAGTGCTTGGATTCAAGTACGGAGGTCTCTGGTTCGATCCCCAGAGGGGTAAACTTAAATATATATCATATAATATTACTCTTAACAAAATGACTAATACTATATCCTTGATAACAGACAAATGTAGACTTATACTCCAGACAATCTCGTACCACCTACAAAAGAAGCTACAAACTTAAAATAAAATTCCATGCCTTCCAATTTTGCACTAGCATTCATAGATATTCTTGGCTCAAGCTCCAGTAATGTTCCAATACTCCAAAGATATATGATGCAGGTGGATCGTATGCGGCGCCGCGTTCCTGGCACACCTGTTGTCTACGGGGCTGCAGCTGGCGTACGGAGCGCTGCACGTGTATGCGCTCAAACATCTCGGACCTACGGCGCATCATGCTGGTAAATACAAGCTATAGCTATAATATATATTTTTTTAGTTTAATCTATCGGAAATTGCAGGCTCTACCTTTGTAGCTTTAGAAACAACATAGCCTCTTCGATTTCAATCAAATTGAATTTGAAGTAGCCCTCATCTACATTTGTTTTTGTTGTAAATATTTTAGTATGCAAATGACTTGAAAGGCATAAACTGCACAGTCTATAAAAATATGAAAAAAAACCCTGCCGCGCTCTGTGACGATGTTGAAAGACGAAACTCTGATTGTGACAGCAACCCGCCATGTTTTTTATCGTTGTCCTCAGTTGTTTTTTAGAAAACTTCATAGAATATTGAAGTAAAATTGCAATATATTACAGACATATTGTGGTTGGTAGCATAACTTCTAGTTATGTATTAATTCCTAGTACATAGTTTTAAGCTTTGTAGGATATTATAAGAAAATTTTGTGATATGTGAAGAATAACTTCTTATAGCTATACAATTTATCGGCGTGATGATATATATATTACTACTACTGCAGTAAAGAATCAAACGACTAAAATAAAAAAAAAACTTGCCACCACCTACAACTTACGAAAATATACGATTGTAAAGATTTGCCTCGGAGTTTCAAACTATGCTCCTTGAATATTAAACTGACCTCAATTTCACTGAGCCTCGTACCTCGTGTTCTTAACCTTATCTGGTAGGTTCGATTTTCGATGAATACAATATCACACTTTTCTCATGATAAGTTTTCGTGACGGTTCAATAGTACATGTAAGTAATTTAACTTTGAAATCTTGCCAAGACACAAACTGAGAAGCATGAAACTAAGCAAACTTAGTTAAGTTAGAGCACTGTGGTAAATATGATTTACAATCTTCGTTATTAGTAGTGAGCCCCGCGTTCAACGCTACAGATAGCAGAAATATATAAAAAGAGTTATTATTACCTATTAAGTTTCTGTATTTTTATACATGCCCTTTAGTTCTTCACTCTTCGAATGCCAAACTTTTTAAACATATTATATATTTAATGTAAAAGTATTTTCCGTGGTCATTTTCTTTTGACATTACCATAACCATTGGCTCTTTAATTCGTGAATTCTCTTTGACAAGCTGTTTAGTGTAGGCTCAGAATAACGCTACCCCCTTTCTACCCGTGGGTGTTCGTAAGAGGCGACTAAGGGTATAGGGACTTTTCAAGTGATTTTTGGGCGATGTGGTTGGAGACCCGTCACCAAAAACATTTATTATTGCCATCTTTTCCCCACTCAATTTCCAAAAGTGGCTGAGGAATTTCTCATTCCAAAGCTCTGGCTACCCCGTTTAGGGAATTATAGCCGTGAGTATATGGTATGTATGTCTCTTTGACCATATTTCTATCATCGTTTTCTCTGAGCAAAACAATAACATAGATGATACAACCCACAGGTATAGCCTTATAATGATAACCCGAGAGCCGTAGGCCGAGAGTGGTGCGCTTCGTCAGGGAGGCATTCCCTGGTGAGAATGTCTTTGACAACTCGCCGGAGTTTGCCTGTAGACTGGTGGAGCGCATCGATGATCTGAAGCAGAAGATCGCTGCTTGGGGTAAGCGAATTAGGCGATATTCTGAAAGGGTAAAGAGGTACCAACAGAATCGTCTCTTCATGAGTGACCAGAAGAAGTTCTACAGAACTTTGGAGCGTCCCGATGTGGTTTCGACGGGTCAGCGACCGGAAAAAGCCGATGTGGTTGCCTTTTGGCGTGGGCTTTGGTCGCTGCCTGTTAATCACGAAGAGGGCCGATGGTTCGAGGCGGTCGAGGGAGCGTGCGAGCCCATAGCGCCCATGAACCCCGTCAACATATCCGAGGAGGATGTGGTGGCTGCGATCCGTAAGGCTCCGAACTGGAAAAGTCCGGGGCCGGACGGATTGCACCATTACTGGTTGAAGGGGTTCACGCGTTGTCACGCTACTCTCGCCCGTCAGTTCCAAAGCGCCCTCGAGAGTGGGACGCTCCCGAACTTCTTAACTACTGGGGTCACTCATTTAGCTCCAAAGAGCGATGCTACCGCGGATCCATCACAATACCGCCCCATTACTTGTTTTTGTACAATTTACAAGACCTTGACATCCGTTCTGAGCTCCAAGATTACTCAACACATTGTTGATAACAATGTGATCTCTGGAGCTTAGAACGGATGTAGGGGCGGTAGTCGCGGTAGCAAGGAGCTGCTCCTCATCGATGCGGTCGTAGGCCAACTGGTCAAACGCAACCGTCGGAACTTCTCCGCTGGCTGGATAGACTACAGGAAGGCGTTCGATTCGGTACCTCATTCATGGCTCATGAGGGTCCTCGAGCTGTACAAAATTGAAAGTACAGTTTGACACTTCCTCGGGCAGTGTATGGGGTGCTGGAGAACGATCCTGAGTTTAGACGGTCAGCGGATGACGGACGCGGATGACCAAATTGATATAAGGCGAGGGATTTTCCAGGGCGATTGCCTGAGTCCAGTTTGGTTTTGCTTGGCCCTGAATCCTCTAAGTACACTCTTGGAGAATTCAGGGACAGGCTTTCAGTTTCGGAGAGGCGGACCACGCTTGCCTCATCTCCTTTACATGGATGACCTGAAGCTTTACGCCCCCACGGCTGACAGATTGGCGGAGCTACTGACGATCACTAACGATTTCAGTGGTTCCGTCAAGATGGAGCTCGGGGTCGATAAGTGTGCGGTCATTTATGTCGAGAAGGGGCATGTCGTGCACTCTGATGGTGTCGATGTCGGCACCAATCATTTGAGGGCACTCTCCGAGGCTGAAACATACCGGTATCTGGGCATGTCACAAACCATCGGTGTGAAGGTGGCAGACGTGAAACAGGGTGTTTGCGAGGAGTTTTATGAACGCCTGAAAA
The DNA here is from genome assembly GCA_963576735.1 of Bedellia somnulentella. Lineage (NCBI taxonomy): Eukaryota > Metazoa > Arthropoda > Insecta > Lepidoptera > Bedelliidae > Bedellia > Bedellia somnulentella. Next base: position 4,228,487 of record OY755186.1, on the reverse strand, counting down.
GTGTGCTGAATAGCTACTTGTCAGGCGTTAATAAGATCCGAGCCATTAACTCCTGGGTCATGCCTGTACTGATGTACACGTTTGGCGTGCTCAGATGGACTCAGTCTGAACTAGACGCTCTGGACAGACGAGTCCGCACTAAGATGACCTCTCATCGAATGCATCATCCGAGATCGTCGGTTATGAGATTGTATATCCCGCGGAAGTGTGGTGGTCGAGGCCTCTTGAGTGCCAAAACCATGCACAACCGCGAGGTATGCAACCTCAGAAACTATTTTTTGACGATGACGGATGATAGTATTCGGGGAGAGGTGGTCGCTAGTGATAAAGGACTGACTCCCTTATCGTTGGCCTCACAGGATTGGCGAACCCCGGAGGTACTTAGCACCTCTGATCGGGAGTCCGTATGGAAAGAGAAGGAGCTGCACGGGAGGTTTTACAAGGTACTTCATGAACCTTTCGTGGACCGTAAAGCCTCCCTGCATTGGCTGCGTTTCGGGGACCTCTTTGGGGAAACCGAAGGTTTTGTCTGTGCAATACAAGACCAGGTTATCAAGACGCGGAACTATCGGAAATACATCCTAAAGGACGGTACCACAGATGTTTGTCGAGCATGTGGCCGTCCCGGAGAGTCACTTAGGCATGTTATTTCCGGTTGTTCAGCTCTTGCTAACACTGAGTACTTGCACAGACACAACCAAGCAGCCAAAATCCTACATCAGGAGCTCGCTCTGAAATACGGACTCTTGCAACAGAGGCTGCCGTATTACAAGTATCTGCCGGAGCCAATCCTAGAAAACGACCGTGCCAAAATCTATTGGGACCGATCCGTTATCACGGACAGGACTATTCTAGCGAATAAGCCTGATATCGTGGTATGGGATCGGTCGCAGTCGAGGGTATTTCTAGTGGATGTCACTATCCCTCATGACGAGGGTCTCGTGAAAGCCGACACCGAGAAGCGTCGGAAATATCTCGATCTGGCTCACGAGATCACCGACATGTGGGGTGTGACTTCGACAGAAATAATCCCAATTGTTTTGTCCGCGAACGGGTTAATTCCAACCAGCCTCGCGACCAACTTGAGGCGGTTGGATTTCTGTGGCGTGTCGGTTCCAGCACAGATGCAGAAAGCGGTGCTGCTCGATACGGTTCGGATCGTCCGTCGGTTCTTGAACCTGACTCCCTGACCCCGACCGACTGTGCTCTTGTTTGGGGAGTACCGCCTCTCCCATTTAAAATTCTAATTTTCTGTTTCGGCCATGGGAGAGGCGAGAAGCTAAAAGTGTTCCCGAAATAATAATAATAAATAAAGTGTGCTTAATAGCTACTTGTCAGGCGTTAATAAGATCCGAGCCATTAACTCCTGGGTCATGCCTGTACTGATGTACACGTTTGGCGTGCTCAGATGGACTCAGTCCGAACTAGACGCTCTGGACAGACAAGTCCGCACGACGATGACCTCTCATCGAATGCATCATCCGAGATCGTCGGTTATGAGATTGTATATCCCGCGGAAGTGTGTTGGTCGAGGCCTCTTGAGTGCCAAAACCATGCACAACCGCGAGGTATGCAACCTCAGAAACTATTTTTTGACGATGACGGATGATAGTGTTCGGGGAGAGGTGGTCGCTAGTGATAAAGGACTGACTCCCTTATCGTTGGCCTCACAGGATTGGCGAACCCCGGAGGTACTTAGCACCTCTGATCGGGAGTCCGTATGGAAAGAGAAGGAGCTGCACGGGAGGTTTTACAAGGTACTTCACGAACCTTTCGTGGACCGTAAAGCCTCCCTGCACTGGCTGCGTTTCGGGGACCTCTTTGGGGAAACCGAAGGTTTTGTCTGTGCAATACAAGACCAGGTTATCAAGACGCGGAACTATCGGAAATACATCCTAAAGGACGGTACCACAGACATCTGTCGAGCATGTGGCCGTCCCGGAGAGTCACTTAGGCATGTTATTTCCGGTTGTTCGGCTCTTGCTAACACTGAGTACTTGCACAGACACAACCAAGCAGCCAAAATCCTACATCAGGAGCTCGCTCTGAAATACGGACTCTTGCAGCAGAGGCTGCCGTATTACAAGTATCTGCCGGAGCCAATCCTAGAAAACGACCGTGCCAAAATCTATTGGGACCGATCCGTTATCACGGACAGGACTATTCTAGCGAATAAGCTTGATATCGTGGTATGGGATCGGTCGCAGTCGAGGGTATTTCTAGTGGATGTCACTATCGCACATGACGATGGTCTCGTGAAAGCCGAAACCGAGAAGCGTCGGAAGTATCTCGATCTGGCTCACGAGATCACCGACATGTGGGGTGTGACCTCGACTGAAATTATCCCAACCTCGCGACCAACTTGAGGCGGTTGGATTTCTGTGGCGAGTCGGTTCCAGCACAAATGCAGAAAGCGGTGCTGCTCGATACGGCTCGGATCGTGCGTCGGTTCTTGAACCTGACTCCCTGACCCCGACCGACTGTGTTCTTGTCGGGGAGTACCGCCTCTCCCATTTAAAATTCTTATTTTCTGTTTCGGCCATGGGAGAGGCGAGAAACTAAAAGTTTTCCCAATATAATAATAAAAACTTTATTTCGGATCATAAAGTAAATCCATAGTGAAGTTAGTAAGTTAGTAACATCGAGATACTTAAATTATGTTAGTTTGGTTAGACTTAGACTTAATGATTAAAAGTAAAATTTAAAATATTAACAATAATGCTATTTACATGCGGTGCCAAATCTAGCCAGAGAAGTGGCTCTAGTGTGCCGCTGCACATATACCCAGTGCCGATACATGGGATCGTCGAACTTATCGGCCAATACTCTCAAGAGCGTGTTGGAGCTGTCCCAGGTTCTCTGCATGATGGACGCGACACGCTTGCGGATGATCGCGTTGAAATCATCCACGCGACCCTCCGCAAACATCCCCGATGCACTGCAGTACCGAGGCAACCCCATCATTACTCTGTACGCGTTGTCGTATTGGACCCCCAGGGCACTGTATGCTTTTTGCGTATATTTGACCCACAAGGCAGATGTATAAAATTATTGGCAAAAAGCTCTAAACAGGGTTATTTTCACCTCTGTTGAACATCGAGAAAACCTGCGAGCCAACATATTGCATCTGACAGACAGTGCCCTGCGTTCCCTATCTATGTCTAGGTCATCATTGAGGTCACTATTTCCATAATGACCCAGATATCTAAATTGTGTAACTGTTTTTAATGGTTTGCCATACAACATTACTGGAGGAAACTGGTTAATCTTTTTATTTCTAGAGTTGAAAACCATAACTTCACTTTTCTTCTCATTGTACATTAAATAATGATCTCTAGCATACTGCTCACAGATTTGTAAGAGCTTTCTTAAAGCATTGATTGAGGGGCTCAAAAGAACCATATCGTCTGCATAACTAATATTATTGAACATAACACCATCGATGGAGCAGCCGACTCCTGTACTACTGAGCTCCTCAATCAGTGCGTTAACATACAAATTAAAAAGCTATGGAGAGCTTACACCACCTTGTCTCACACCACACGTTAATTTATAATCACAAGAGTAACATTCGTTCCATTTTATTGCGTTTATTTGATTTTTATACCAAAACTTAAAAAGGTTTGTTATGGCGAATGGGACTTCAGTCTTAAACAATTTACACCACAATTTGTCATAACAAACAAGATCGAAAGCTTTTGAGAGATCTAAGAAACACGCAAAAACGGAAGTACTTCTGTCTGTGTAGTACTTGACTGTTCCTTCAGACAGAGGATAGCACTTTCGGTAGACAGACCGGTCTTAAACCCAAACTGCGCATCATGTAAATTTAAGTGCTTATCAAGATTTCTATCCAACAAACAGTCAAGTAATAAATAAAGGATAAATAAAGGAAAGAATAATTTCGACACAGGCGGGGATCGAACCCGCGACCTCGGGTGAACGCCCCGACGCTCTGCCAACTGAGCTACCGTGTCAATTGGCTGCCAGTGCGAAATTCCTCTATCCTTTATTTTTACATGTTTAAGTAGTGTTTGCGTTTCCTACCTCCGAATTATTACTAATTCTATTCTTTATTTATTCTTTATTTATTAGTAATAATCCCCACATGAGGTTTTCATGAACAAAAAGATTTAAACAGACAAGTACCTTAGCTACCACAGTCGCTAGAGAGATTGGCCGATAATTACGACTATCCGAGATATCACCTGTCTTATTCTTCACAATTGGAGACACTATAGTTCGCATAAGATCGTTCGGCAAAAACGAGTGACTAATAAACAAATCAAATAAGAGTTTTAATACCCCAGGTAAATGTGGACCGGCACATCTAAGGTGTTCTATACTGAGGCTGTCATGACCCGGAGATTTAACCCGTTTCATGCTCATTAGTGCCTTTTTAACCTCATCTATACTGAAATTAATTTTATCACTAGAGTTTCCAGAGTTAATGCTATTTAAACTTTCACTAAAGTCGGCCTCATTTGACTCAACTCTAAATCGCTCCCGAAACAATTCAGCCATCTTTTCATCACCACTGACACCATCGACATTCATTGGTTTGCTTATTTTAGGATTCGACTTATTTACCTGCTTCCAAAACCTACTAAAGTCCTTTGCATCGTGAGCATAGGCGAGTATATCCATTTTATTTGGTCTCTGTTGTTTTGACACCGTTTTATTTTATTTTTGAATAACTTTCGCGATGCGGTCATATCATTATAGATGCTACCCTGCCTAGGCCTACCATGCCAGACCCAGTTCTGAAAACATGCTCGGGCATCATCGTGAAACGCTCTAACGTATTTGTTCCAGCCTATTATTTCTTTTCTGTTTTTATTTCGAACAATACCATGACAGGACACAGAAGTCTCCTGCAGTATACACACTAGGTTTAAGTACATTTTTTCTATAACTACATTATGGTCTGAGTTATTGCAATACTTATTTGTACAGTTATTTAGCTCTACAGGGCATTCAAAGTTCAATAACTTTGCATTGCAAACATCATAATATTGCTTAACTTGATCGTTATCTCGAGTGCCCCAAATGATTTTATTTATTTCTTTAGGTATTGAACAAAAAGTTTTAGGCAATAAGTTTATATTACATGATATTTGCAACGGAAAGTGATCTGACCATGTCACCTCATACAATACTTTCACTTGACTTACTGTTAATCTGGCACTATTGGTTACTAAACAATGATCCAGCCAACGAGTTGTACCATGAGCTTCACTTATAAATGTGTAAGTGTTCTTGCTTAAGAGCTCAACATCAATACATGTCCATTGCTGTTCTAAACAAAATTGTTGCATTTCACAAAAAAAGTTTTCTCCCGGATGCGCGTTATAGTCTCCTAATATATAAACTACTTCAATATTACAATTCTCAACGATGGCACTTATTTCGGATAAACAGTTAGTGAACTCCGCCAAGTTGACCCGTTTATCAGTGAGCATATATATAGAAAAAACTAAGAAAAAATCACCATTCACTTCACATTTAATAGCACATAAACGAACATTAGCACACTGAATGACAGACACAGAGTTAAAGCAACTCGTGCGCCATAGCAGCGCCACCCCTCCGTACGGGCGGCCGCGCAGCGGGCCTTCCTCCATGTTCATCGCGGATACGCCGGTGGCTGCGAACTCAGTATGCACTTCATTCAGTAGCAGCAAGTCGTCATCTGTGAGCCATGTTTCCTGGAGCGCTATTATATTATGGAGCCCTTTATACTTTCAATTGACCTCTTTAAATTTATTTAAAATTCAATAAACAAGTAACTAAGACTCAATGTTGTTAGTAGAAAGGCTTAATGCTAGGGTTAGTTCTTATTTATAATTTATATACAATCTATATACAATGTCGCACAGCGTGAGCATGCAGTGCGGACACGCGGAGTAAGTAAGGCGAGTCCACCCTGGCAGCTATCATAGCCAAGACGCTGTTGGAGCTAGCCCACACCCTGTCGCGCATCGAGGCATACCTTTTACGCATAATAGCGTAGAAGCAATCAACCCTCGCGTCCGCGAACATTCCCGACGCACTGCAGAAGCGGGGCAGCCCCACAAGCCTTCGAAACGCGTTGTTGTACTGCACGCGCAACATGTTGTATTGTTTTTGCGTATAGGATATATAGGATATATAGTAAAGATTTACAGTTATAGCTCATTAAATTTAAATTACTATTATTATTCGACGCCATTTTTAATCGATTTTTCTTTATCCAAGTTGGTCTTGGTAATTTTCTGTCTCAGTACAAAGTATTTTCTAAAATATATTCCATCCGGCCAAAATTCATCATTGAAAAATAATGACGACTTATTCTTACGAACGATAATTTTGTAGGAATTACCAACCTTAGACCTTAGGCTCCTCTTTAACACGCCAGGTTTTAACATTTGAAAAACATGAGTTCATGCTGTGAAAAGAATTTAATACAGCTGTTAATTTCCATTATTAAATTTAGTCCAATTGTTAAACCAGCAAGTTTTTTTATACTATACGATACATTTTATACTATATGATACATTCATAAAACATGGTTCATATTATCAAAACTGTTTTATCACGTGACTAGCTCTAAAACTAAACTATAGTCCAAGTTTCATTCGTCCGAGGGAAGGTAACCAATACCGTAATTAGAAGCGAAACCCGAATTATCAGACGTTCTGGTAAACGTGTTTTCTGTCGTGATATCTCATTCAATTGGGACTAGGAACACAATTAGGAAACGCTCGCAATGAATTACTGCTTTAGGCTGCGTAGTACTCAATGTTTTCTCGGTTACTAATGTAATTTAGACTCGAAATCAATTGGTTTTCGTTAATTTTGTTAGCTGTTCCTTTGGTATTTTGTTATCTCTAACTTAGGTGTGCGGTTTTGTGAGGTACTTTGTATTATGTAGAATTTTACATTGATTGGACTTTTCTGTACAAATAAAAAATAAAGAATCAGTTTTTTTTCTTAAATTTTTAATCGAGCTGATATTGAATTACTGTACCACTACCAATATTTTAAAACATTACACACAAAACATATATTTTCAATAAAAAAAAAACACCATCAATCGTCTCGTAATCTGATATAAGAAGTGAAGTAACAGTGGTAGATGTTGAACGCTATTTAAACGATGCATATAGTTCATGCAAGCACCCGAACATGTGCAAGTTACTAGCGCCATGTGGAAGCAATAATGTACCTATGAACATGCTCATGAACAATAGTGTACCAAATTATTAGTCCAGTCTTCCATATAACTCTATACCGTACTATTAAGTAGAGTTCAATATTTGAATTTTTCAGTATGGGCCGGAGCGCTTTGCGTAGGGGTGTCACGTGCCGCCGGCGCTCTAGTGGCAGCGCGGCGTCGGTCTCCTCGCTTGGCAGCCCTAATTGGTGGCCTGTTGTTGCCTCTAGCATGCCTCTTCACTTCCTTCGCCACTCAACTGCACCAAACTTTGCTTAGCTATGGTGAGTACTGATAGTATTTTTCTATAAAAGTATGCATTACTAATATATAAATAGCATTGTTCCACTAAAGATAGGTTGACCAAAGATTTTCACTTTGTATGGTTCTGTGAATTTTCTCGTTTTTCTCACACTTAACCATCTTCTTAAATATGATTTTAACTTCTTATTAATTTCTGACTGGCGTCTTTTAAGATAGCCTACTGAACTCATAAACCATATTTCCAGCACAAAGGATTCCTCTACCCACTCCCTTTGCCCAAATTTCTTACAACGTAATTTTATGCACTCATCTACTTAACTAGAAACAATCATTACTATCCGTATTTGCTCTTAATACTGTTGACAAGTGTGTTTTCGTCTCATAGCCAAATGGTGAAAAACAAAACAAAACACTTATATTTAATCATGACTATCCCTTTTGAAAATTATTGGTATATGTTAACTTATTAATATATGTTTTATATATTTACTTAATATCAATTACTTAGATACTGACAAACCTATTTATATTTTCGTTTTTTTATACATTCAACTAACATGAGTCTCATAATAATGATCTTACCAACCAAGATTGTCTGAAAGAAATTGTTTTAAGTGATAAGGACGCCCATTGCACTGAATTGTGAAACCGTATAATTTCTAAATATTTATTATATTCGAAGCTTTAATATTTTTACAGGTGTAGTGCTTGGTATCGGCTGTGGTCTAGTCCGAGAGGCTGCAGGGTTAGTCCTTGGGGCGTATTTTCGTAAAAGGAGGCAATTCGTAGAATTGGTTGCTCACACTGGCGGCGGAGTTGGAATAGCATTATTCAGTGTTGCCTATAAGGAAGCTTTGGGGTAACTACTAAAAACTTACATAGAAAATCTCAATTTAAAATAGGATTATTTCCTTTATTTTATTTGATGTTTTCAGTAAACTAGGCTGGCGTCTGGGATTGCAAGCAATAACCGGAGCTCTTGTCCTTGCTTTCTTCCTCACTATTGTGTACAGAAGTGCTTCCTTGTACCACCCACAGAGACGAGCCATTTTGCATCTTAAAAACCAAAGGAGAAAGGTAACTTTGTTTGAAATTTCCATAGCATTAAAACTACTTCCATTTCCTTTTAAACTTTTAAATCGAAGTCTTGTTACTAGAGTTGAACTAAAAGTTTAACTTCGGCGAGACTAATTATTATACTTTGTCTTCAATTCAAACGTTCGTTGCGGTTTCATCTGCGGCAAGAAAACTTAGCTTTTTAGTTAATATTACTTTTTAACCTGATACTTAGTTTTTGTCTTGATGACAGGTCAAAGAAAAGAAAGGTCTCAAGAGAGCTCCATTAATTGACCTCAGTCCGCTTCGCTCCCGGCCAGCCCAAATGTTGTCATTAGCAGCGGGATTAGCGGCTTTTGGTCTTTACACTCCGGTCTTTTTCTTGGTAAGCGCCTTTATTAAGAGGTAAATGGTTCTTAATCAAATTAATAGAAAATCAATAATTTAAACCATTTTGCAGGCTCTTCAAGGATCCGAAGAGGGATTAGAAGAAAGTGCGTTAGTTTTGTTACAAACTTTTCTTGGTTTTGCTGCCGTTCTGGGATGTGCTGGGTTTGGACTTGTGCTGGTGCGGCCCTCTGCTCAGTGCCTTGTCTCGAAACAGTATCTTTGTCAAACTGCCATGCTTGGAATAGGTGAGGTTTTAAATTTATTAAACGGTTAACGATTTTACAATGATAAACATACATACATCTTCATACATATTCTTACGCCTCATTGTTATAGTTCATTCTTCGGGCATCTGCATTTTTGAGCACATTTTCTATTTAATGCAAATAGGTCCCCCTCGGGTCGTCCTCCACTAACATTACCTTTATTGATAAAATAATTTTATCTCGATTTATATTTGGCAAAACTGTAACTTTTCATTTCACATAGGCATGCTGACCAATTCATTCAGATTGATTTTTTATTGATTCTTAAAGCCATTTTCACACAAAATCTTTCTACCATCCATACCTTAGAAAGTTTTCTATGGGTTTCAAATATCGTTATCTAAAAATTTCTCATAAGTTCTTAAACTCACATGTATCCACAAATTTATATTTACAATCAGAATATAAGAAATAACTATAATTAATTATATTTTAGTAGGCTTGTCATTTAACTCCCAAATCATAAAGTTACTAGTATTAAATTAGACGTGCTGTGCAGTGTCGGCTAAGAATAGCACTACTCCATTTCTTCCAGTGGGTGAACGTAAGAGGCGACTAACGGTATTGGGGCTTTTAAGGGATTTTTTGGGCGTTGGGGTTGGAGACCCATCACCCAACCTTTATTTAACCATCTTTTTCTTACTCAACTTTCCAAAAATAGCGGAGCAATTTCTAATGATGGATGGATCTCTAACCGCAGCACCCAAAAATACCTTAAAAGCCCTATTACCGATAGTTGCCTTTTACGTACACCCACCGGAAGAAATGGGGTAGTGCTATTCTAAGCCGACACTACACAGCATTAAATTATAACCTGACTTCTTTTAGGCATCTCTATGCTGGCGCTAAGCAGCGTTGAAGGATACCATGGATACGTTCTTTTCGCATGGATGTATGGATTATGTCTTGGCGGTTTTCTGTACTCAATCAAAATGCTCACGATGGAGCGAGTTCGAGGAAAACATTTTGCAAAAGTTTGGGGTAAGCTTCAAAATATTATGTGAATTTCTATGAATAATTTTCTTTAATATACTTATGAATATTTTTCTTCATAGAACGTTTCTTTTCAGGGTTTGTTCAAGGCGCAGAAGCCATTCCGGTTATAGTCGGTGTTCCGGTAACCGGATATATAAACGAGCAAGCTCCGAGAGCGGGGTTTTACTTTTCGACGGCAGCGACGTGGATCGGAGCGTTATTGTTGTTTTTTGTGGGGTTTTCTAAAAGAGAGCCTGAGGCGCCTATTTCGACGCCCGCTCCTCCTATCATTGAGCCGTGTCCGTGTGTGACGCCGCCGCCGCCGCGCTGCGACCCGCCATGGTGCGTCTGTAGCGTGGGAGGAGCCACTGCCTACTGCACCTGGCGAAGTCAATCTTGCACGCCACGTCTGCCAAAATCATACTCATATGCTGCTCCGTTAAATAGAAGCTACTGCTCTGTCGCTCACCAATATCCAGAGTGTTGTAGAAGAGACTGTTGTTATCGTCCTAGTACGCTGCGACCTTCGCGCAGCGTTCCTGAAGGGTTGGCACGTCGCAGCAACACCTGGAGTCGAGGGGGATCATGTCGGCCTGCTTGTAGACGACGAGAGCATCAGCTCGTTGAACAGATAACTACTTCCGTATGATAGTAGTTTTACGGTACAGATGTAAAATAATGAGATTTGATCAACTAGGTAGTTGTAAATATTAACTGTAGAGTGAGATTTTAATGTATGGGATTTCAGGTACTTTTAACCATATCATATCCATACCGGATCACTTTCTTTGAACTTGTTTTAATTCCCATATTTTGATAATTTTGTTTTAAGATAATGAAATAAAATGTAAATAGAAGTACAGTAAACAAACCTTTCCTATGTTTTAAAATAATAATAAGATTTAATAGCTAATAATTTTTCAACCCGTGGGACCTACCAAATGTAGTGCATAGTCCTTGGATACATTTCATTCTTCATATTTCTTCGCATTAACATGTATTTTGACCTCTGCAACTTTATACCAATATATGTTTCTTAGCAAGTTGATTTCAATTTTATCAATTTCGATGTAAAGTACTATGAAGAAATAAATGGTTCAAATACGGTTGTTATTGGGAGATGACATTGTACATTTACTTTGAGGGTTGTTATAGGTCTTGTATAAATAAATGTGTTTTAGATGATACAGAGTATTTGGTTGCTACAAATTGTTTGTTAAGTTTGTTTTGTACCAAAGTGTCACTATAGGATATTTTATTAATAAATAATTTAGAAAAAAATATTAGTATTCCTTCATCCAAACCTGAGACCATAGTCAACTCACAAAGGTTGGGTCATACGAAAGTGACCTTGCGAAAGTCACCTATGGAGCTCCGCAAGGCAGCATCCTGGGTCCTACCCTCTTTTTGGCGTACCTTAACGGCTTACTTACTGCTGACCTGGGAGCCTCCAGCACTATTTGCTACCCAGGTGACACGACTCTAGTATATCAAGGATCTACGTGGGACCCGGTGAAAGCAGCGGCAGAAACAAGTTTACGCTCTGTGTTACCCTCAGCAGTAGCTGAATGACAACCTACTCACTTTAAACACAGAAAAAGCTTATTCCTGTGCTTTTATAAGACCAGAAATAAGCTTTTCCTTAAGACCCCTGTTTATAGACATTTTGAAAATGCACAAATGTGGTGCGATTCCTGAAGCCTCCCGTTTGCGCAACTACAATGTTATAAAAAGGTCTCCCCACGCCAAGTACTTGGGTCTGATACTCGACGAGCGCCTTATTTACTAAATGTATGTACTCGACCTGTCGAAGAGAACACGTAAACTTATAGGGGTCATGTCACTTCTCAGAGGCGCTCTAGACTTTAATTTTCTGCGAACAGTGTACTTCTCTTTGTGCCAATCTCTTCTCACGTATTGCATTGAAATATGGGGCGGGGCAGCAAAAACATTTATGATAGGACTAGGAAGATCCCAGCGCGCTCTACTTAAAGTCATTCTGTAAAAACTCTTTAGCTACCCCACGGACCTTCTATATAAAGAGGCATCAGTCCTTAGAGTGAGGCAGTTGTATATTCAGCAGGTTTGCATCTCAATGCATAATTCTGTTCTGTCCTTTACGAAACTGAACCTCCTTAGGTCTTCCCGGGTCTACCCGATAGTGTTTCCCGCGGTAAAGACTACCTTTGCTAGGCAAAACGGATTGTCGGCTTTCATAACTGTTTACAATAAAATGACACAAAAAGGTATTATTAACAGAAACGACCCCACCTACCAAGTTAAATTTAACCTGTTTAGGTGGCGGCTCGACGCAAATTACGATGATACAGAAAGCATTCTACATAATTTATTTGTAAAACATATTATTTTTTTCTTTTTTAAATTAATTATTTTTAATTACATTACCAACCCGACTTACCCTCCATGTAAATATTTTTTCTTTTCCATTAAACTTAATTTTTCATCTATTTATGTATCAAATTCTATTGTGTATATTTCAAACATATAACATAACATAAACGTTCACGCCGTTTATCCCCAAAGGGGTTGGCAGAGGTACCAATACTCCTGAACTCACATGGCAAGCGCCATCTAGTTTCCAGATAAGGTACCCACGTTTTGCTTAGACAGGGAACTCACGTGATAGGGGCAGGCCTATCGCCGTTTTGTACGAATACACTGTCACATGACTAAGTACAACTCAGCCATGTGGGTTTCCTCACGATGTTTTCCCTCACCGTTAGCAACCATGATAAATTAACCACACATATGACTTTAGAAAAGACAAATTGGTGTAGGCCCGTCCCAGGATTAGAACTCACGCCCTTCTGTTTTTCGGGCGGGTGTTCTACCCACTGGACTATCATGTCGCTTTCAAATAACAGTGTAAATATAACAATAACTGTCAACTGGTTTCTCAAATACTAGTTTGCTTAGCCTAGCTTGGGAACCCCTGTATAAGTATGTACTGCAAATATGCCTTATCAAATAAACATATTTTTTTTATTCATTATTTTAATAGCCTTTCACAACAGTGTAGAAAAGTCAATAAATTGCGAGAAGTCGAAAGATTTCAGAGTCATTTATGTAAATCATAGATGGATTGATATTGAGAGTAACATAGTGTTTGTATGGAATGCAAAGTAAATAAATAATTATAATAATGTGCAATAAGTCAAAAATCACTCACATTATCGTGGTGAAATAAATCCTAGAAAAAATCTATAGAGATTTACAGCACATATACCTAGCAAATTATTTGGTAATTTGGATTAAATTTAAAAATGGACATTGTTGAATTTTTAGCATCAACGGAAATTCCATTCTTTTACAAAATATTCTTAAAGAAAATACAATCCAGTAACAACAAAAAATACACATACACGTTATACTGTGTTTTTAAATAAAAAATATTATATTACATAGGTTACACTGAAATCTTTGAGTAGGGTATTGTACTGATAGGGAGACAAGAATTGTTAAATATTTCAAAGAAATAGAACTCGATATTCCAATAATGGTGTAGATAAAAAGTTTTCTAACCCTTCGTATCGTACACTATGCCGATCACTAACAATGTCTTTTGAATGAAATCTATAATCGATGCTGATGTATAACTATTCATATCAGGGTCCAAAAAATATATACATACATACATATTACTCACGGCTATAAATCCTAAAAAGGGGTAGCCATAGCTTTATAGCTAAGAACTCCTCAGCCTCATTTGAATGTTGATAGGGAACAAGATGTTAGAAATAAAGTATCGTTGGTGATAGGTCTCCCACCGCATCGCCCAAAAACCACTTAAATAAATTCCCATACCCTTAGTCGCTTCTTATGACACCCATACATACATACATACATATATTCACGCCATTAATTCCCATTGGGGTAGGCAGAGACTATCGATCGCCACTTCGTACGATCCTGACAAACCTCTCTAGCTTCGTTTACATCCATCAATCTTTTCATACATGCTCTTTTATTCTTCATACTTCGGACTCCAGCCTTTTTGAGCACACTCTCAATTTGGTGCAAGTGTGTTCTCCGTGTTCGTCCTCTACTAACATTACCATCCACACTAGCTTTATAGATCCCTTTTACCAATTTTCTATCATCCATCCTCTCTATGTGCCCAAACCATCTCAACATTCCTTTTTCTATCTTTCTTACAATATCATCTTTCACACCACACTTTTCACGAATAACACTATTTCTCACTCGGTCACCCAATCTAACATAACCGCGGGGTTTAGTGACATTCTAAGCCGGCACTACGCGGCGAATATATATCGGTATCTAAAAACATTATACAACCTATATAAGATAACCATAATTTTCGGTTACGTGGTTTCTCAGATTTCCACGGGAAATCGTCGAGTCGTGACTATCTTTTCCTGTAGGCAACATACTCGTACGAAGCAACTCAAATTGACCCATCACCAACTATACTTTTTTTACTGTCTTCTCTTCTGTCCAAATCATCTTTAGAACGTTAAAAATGGATATTAAATACAAAGTTTTGCCTACCTTTCAGGAAATTATGTCCTATGTTATAGGTAGGAAGATAAATAAAATAAGTGGTATTAAACGCCACTGTGAATGCAGTTGCCAATCAAACCTCAAAGTGTGCCCCAAGACATAGGTTAATCTATCCACGAAGGCATTTATATTAAAACTACTACATTCAACCCTATCAGAATGTCTTATGTAAGTGAAACCGTATACATACATACATATACTCACAGCTATAATTCCCTAGAAGGGGTGTCGTTACCTACCTACCCACGGGTGTCGTAAGAGGCGACTAAGGGTATTGGGGCTTTTTATTGGATTTTTGGGCGATGCGGTTGGAGACCCATCACCAATAACCTCTATTTTTACCATCTTTTCCCCACTCACATTTCCAAAAGTGGCTGAGGTATTTCTAATTCCTTAGCTCTGGCTACCCCTTCTAGGGATTTACAGCCGTGAGTATAAGTAAGTAAGTTACTTTATTTATAACATTGAAAGTAGGAACTTATATTTCTAATAATTATAATTGAATATGCATTAAATTATATGCCGAAATAAGTTACGTTCGGCGTGTAACAAAGTTATTTTAACAGTTTTAAATATATCTTAAAAGATCTATCTCAATATGTATAAACACAATAATTTATTGTAAGTAAGTAAAATGTTTTAATATTAGAGGGAGGGGTGCACTTTTACGAATTATATACTTTCAAAGCATATATCTTACAAAGACTGACTGCGTTCAGGTAATTTTAGAACGTAGTCACTGATTCTGCGTCCCTAGTACGAACGAAGTCACTGGTTACTCCTATTATTACTGTAGTAGTCGTTTAATTCTGCAAACCCGCACTAGGCCAGCGCTGAAAACCGTATAGCCAAATCACTTTATTTAGACTAGGTTATTTGGACACCGATGGGGCCATGTATGTACTTTGATGAAAGTATGATTCTAAACTGCCTTTAATAACTGGCTATGGAATTGAATACATTCATTGTTTTAGCTCACGACCCGGATATCCAAACATTGAGTTCCGGGAGGTTTAATCACAAATTTACTTCATGGCTGAATAATTTAATTATCCGTTAACGATTCCACCTTTGGAGGGTCACTTTAAGCCGACAGTTCCGGTTACTATCAATAGTAGTATTTACTTGCAAATCCGCAATAGACTAGGCTTTGCGAGGTAGACAATGACTTAATCATCATATTTAAAATAAGCTCAGTGGTGTTACATTTGCTATGATGAGGATGGTGTATCTATACAGCCGAAACTCAAATCTTAAGAAAGTTTAATGAGATACCGATGAACGAAACTACAAGTCAGCTATTACAAAGTTTGATCGATCGTTACATCTCTTACTTTCTTCATCTCATTACTTAGGGATTTCCAAGAAAACTTGCCGGCGTCGGCGGTTTCAAGATTACAGGGAGTCTAATATAATTGCACAGGAGGGCAATTCTCGCAAGTTCGATATCATTACTATCATAGAAATTATATCAAGTGTTCAATGTCATGTGAAAAATATCACAAAGTGAAATATATTTCTATTGATAGATTGAAACTGTATTCTCGCACACGGTAGTAATTTTTCCTTAGAAATTAAAGAACGAAGACCGAAATCAATGATCCAAGCGAATGAATTGAACGAAAGCTCAGTTTAACTGTCATCTTAGATATGAAAAGGTCTTCATATCTGTCAATATTTTTACTCGACATTGGCGAAATAATTGTGGCAAACACGGTTGAAGCCACCTTAAAAAATTGAATATTGAATTTGTCAATATTTACATATGTTTTGGTTTGTTTAAATTTTCCTTTAAGTATACTTTGCCGGTAACGTAACTAGCAAAGTCTGAATTCCCAAATGGACCATCCGACAACCGAATTTAGTTTTTGAAATTTCATTATGGAAAAATAAATTATTTTTATATTTCAATAATATAATTAACGTTGATCCAAGTAGATATTATTTACAACTTCTAAGACTATTTGATCTATGATCCATTTAATATATTTACCTACATTTTAGTGTTCTATCTATAAGTATTCAAACAAAATTTGTAAACAAAATGGCTACCGTTCGCACGACATCTTAAAATATCATCATATCGTCTGATCGTGACCACACGACATCATCCTTTGATCTATATCATCATATCGGCTGGTTTTCAATAGAAAAATATCGATCGGATGGAGTGAGAATAGCTCAAGTCAAATATCGATCGCAAAATATCACAAAAGCGATAAATATCGAAAGTGATATAAAATCTACCTTGTGAGAATTGCCCTCCAGCACAAAGTTATCCAAATTAATTCAAAACTGTCAACTGAGAAAAATAAAAAGCGGCCAAGAGCGAGATGGACTCGCTAATGAAGGGTTCCGTAGCAGCACTAGCAGCAGGTAGGTAACATAGTAATATACAAGTTTTTGAAGTTCGTTGTAAGTTTGATTGACGTGTTATCTACTATATAAATATAAGGTAAAATAACGTAATAATCATCAATGGTTCACGTTTTATGCGTAAGGCCTGTGATAGTAAAATTATTGTTATTTATTTCAGTGAAATTAATAAATTAGGTAAGTAGTTTGATTTATGACGTTTAAAAATAGAACTACTGGCTAGATCTCATTCAAACCATACATTTTATACAAAACACATCATATATTATTTTCAGTTTTATCATGCCCATATTTTAGAAGTTACGGGGGGGGGACACACATTTTACCACTTTGGAAAAGTCTCTCGCGCAAACTATTCAATTTTGAAAAAAATGATATAAGAAACCTCAACATCATTTTCAAATACCTTTTGATAGATACCCCCGTATAGATTTGATGAAAAAAAAAATTTTAGTTTCAGTTCTATGTATGGGGAACCCTAAAAATTTTGGTTTTTTTTTTCAGATTTTATTTTAAAATCTTAATGCGGTTTACAGAATACATCTACGCACCAATTTTCAATAATGTAGTTTTCGAGACAGCAAATTTATTGTTAAAACATAAATATTATACATTTTAAACAGATAAGGCTATACGTTTTTGATGTAATATCGTTTCAGTAATAATAATGATCTGGTTCCATGCGAGAAGCCTATTACTAAAAGCCTAAGTAAATATTTATACTAAGTTATTAATTTTCAGTATACGTTTAATGCTCATTAGCCTGCCTGCGGGATGTGAGCGCAATCACATTTTGTGAGAGATAATTAGCAACCGTTTGTTAGTATGAAGATTATACGCTATTAGTGTATCATCGTACGATCTCGTTTATTTTCCTAATGTTATCGTTATGAGTGTTATTTAATACTACCACATTACTAAAACCAATGTGCTTTACCACGATATACTTCGATAATGTTTTCACAGGCTAATTTTGTTTATGACATAATTTCACATCATTTT
This sequence comes from Bedellia somnulentella, assembly GCA_963576735.1. Lineage (NCBI taxonomy): Eukaryota > Metazoa > Arthropoda > Insecta > Lepidoptera > Bedelliidae > Bedellia > Bedellia somnulentella. The sequence goes on along the minus strand of OY755186.1, from coordinate 4,210,418 downwards.
TCAGCTCGAAGAACCGCTCTTAAAAGTGTTACACAGACAAATCTCTCGTATATTTCTCACTCAAATCAGTTCACTCAAACCTTTCTTTAGTAATTCACCTCACCTCTTGCCGAGAGGAATAAATTAGCTACATAAAGAACTTGAATAAGGATGTGTATCATTTGGTATTCTAACGGTTCATAATTTGGAAACTGCCACTTTTTTACTGCCACTTTATTTGTTTCTTTCAGATAACAAAATAATATAGCTTTTTAAAATACTGTTATATATCTGGAAAAGCCTCAATAAATCCTACCGCGATTAGATGTTAAGAACATAGAAGGTGTATTTATCATATTTTACATCATACAAAACTTTATATAGAATTTTAATGAACAAACAAAAATCTTTTTAAATATGTTATATATTATGAAGTAAAGGTAAATGCATAAAACACAAAACTGCAAAAGAAAAGAATTTATATACTAATTTTCTTTGTCAGCATATGTATTTCCACATCGCACCTTTCTTCATATACATTTTTCCTCGGGGTGGATTCGATGACAAAACTGAATCAGACATCGCAAACAACATGTTTCGATAAAAAAAGGTTGTTCAATCTCTTCAAAAAGACATAGAAAACAGGCAAACTCTTTCTTATCTTCCTTTGCTCAAAAAGACGTTGAAAAGAAATGCGTTTATAATATTTTCATACTGTATTCTTTGACACGATAATACGTCCTAGAAATAGATTAGAGCCGGCTATATGCAATTGCTAAGGTTCACCAACACCTTTATCCTACAATCTTTTTTCCACTAAACTTGCGATATCGTCACCAAATAATAATAGTTTAAAAAGTGAAAAACACGCTTTTAGCACTACCCCATTTCTTCCGGTGTGTGTACGTAAGAGGCGAGTAACGGTATTGGGGCCTTAAAGGGATTTTTGGGCGATGCGGTTCGACACCCATCACCAACCACCTATGTTTTACCATCTTTTCCCCACTCAACATCCAAAGATGGCTGAAGAATTTCTCATTCCTTAGCTCTGGCTACCCCATCTAGGGATTTATAGCCGTGAGTATATGTTATAATTAGCTTACAAACTATAGTACGAGGGGTGATGCGCTGGCATGTAGCTGCAACCACCGCCTCATCATCGGCGAGTCCCAGCGCTCGGACAATGCTCTCAGGATTCCGTTAGTGCTAGCCAGCAGGCGCCTCAATAACGAGGCGCTCCGTTTCCTCTCTATAGCGTAGAAGTCATCAATGTGAACTTCCGCAAACATGGCGGAGGCGCTACAGTAAATCATCAAGAATCCTGAGCGCATCGTTGTACTGCACGCGTAGTGCGCTGTACGTCCGCTGCGTGAGTTCGTCCACAGGCTACACGTGTAAAAGCTCTGACAGTAAGCTCTAAAGAGAGTCAGCTTGACTGGTATCGAGCAGCGTGCAAATCTACGCGCTAACATGTTACAGCGGACGGCCAGTGCCCTACGCTCCCTGTCTATGTCCTCCATAACATTGCCGCATTGGTACGGGAGAGTAGCATTTAGTACCGGCTTTAAAGATCATCCATTCACTCTTTCTTGCATTGTATCAGCTCAGCCATAGGCCGCCGCGTACGACTCACAAATTTGCAGTAGTTTCCTCAGTGCAGTCACTGATAGACTCAGCAGCACCATGTCATCAGCATAGCTTATATTATTGATGCATACTCCATCTATGGAACACCCAACATTAGCGCTGCTGAGCTCAACAATGAGCTGGTTAACGTATAGGTTGAAGAGACGAGGCGAACTCAACCCCCCCTGCCTCACCCCGCACTCCAGCTCATACGCGTCTGAGTATTCTCCTGCCCATCTCACACTGTTTTGTTGGTGGCCATACCAGTACCGATACACTGCCGTAATCTCGTGGGGTAGGTCCGTCTCAGATTTTAACTTCTGCCACAGTTTGTCATAAGACACTTAATCAAATGCTTTGGATAAGTCCAGGTAGCATGCGTAGACAGGCGTTTTTCTAGCTGTATAGTGTTGGACAGTTTGCTTGAGACAGAGGATGGCACTTTCAGTTGAGAGTCCTGGCCTAAAGCCAAACTGTGCATCATGAAGATGGAGGTGTTTATGCATCTGTTTGTCAAGCAAGCTATCCAGCACCTTGGCTACAACTGTGGCTAGCGTAATGGATCTATAATTTGAAAATCTGAGGCGTCACCAGTCTTATTCTTTATAATTGGAACCACCAGGTCGTCAGGTAAGTAGCTGTGGCTCACACATAGATTAAAAAGCATTGAGAGGACCCTAGGTAAGTGCGCACCGGCATACTTGAGGTATTCGATGCTGAGGTTATCATGACCTGGGGACTTGCCTCTTATCATCTTGTTTATAACAGCTTCTACTTCCTTGGCTGAAAAACGAACAGTAACATCCTTGGACTGACCCCCCGCATCGATCACCCTCGCATACTGGGGCACCAGTTCGAGCGGAGATTCCACCTTAAAATGCCGCTGAAACGCGGCCGCTATGTCGTGAGGCGTATGCGCGCCACTCACGCTTACTGGTTGGCCCGACCTTGGGTTTAGTTTATTTGTATTATTCCAAAATTTTGTAAAATTTTTCCTCTCCTAAAATATCCATAAAATAAAATAACCTAAAATATCCATTTTAATCTGGGTTTCATTATTCTGATAGAATTTTAATTTGGACTTGAAAAGTTTTCTAGACTCTCGCATATATATGCATTATATATGTCCCCCCTTTAGGTTTGCCACAGGAAATCCATGTCCGAAACCAAAGCCGGGCCTCCTTGTGCGCGGGACCGAAGTGTCGGTTCCATCCTGGTACTTAGTTACGACCTCTACGTCTAGGTTCCCTATAGCTGAGCTTAGCGGCGTCAATTAATATTTTTAAAATATCGGAGTACATTTTGTTCAAAACTATCTTATGACTAGGATTATCACACACATTGTCAGCACATTTACAAAATTCTACTGTTTTAACTGTTTTAATTCAAAATTACAATACTCATAATATTTAACTTTCTGATATTCATCTCTTTGTCTCCCCACTTTATCTGGTTACATTCTGTATTAATTTTAATATATTTATTCAACACAAAGTTCAAGTTACAGTGCATGACTAATGGGTAGTGATCAGAATAATATGTGTCGTAAAGAACTTCAATCTTGGTGACGGCGGAGCGCGCCGCTTTCGTAGCTACACAGTGATCGAGCCACCTGCAGGTCCCGTGCGCGTCACTTACGAAGGTAAAAGTGTCACTAGATAACGATTGCAAGTTCACACAACACCACGACTGTTCCTCACAAAAAGTTATCAACTCGTTGCAAAAAGACTCACCAGGGTGGGCGTTGAAGTCCCCGAGTATATATACCGATTCCACGTCATTACTCTCGATTATGGCGTGTATTTCACTTAGACCCTAGGTAAATTCCGTAAAATTTGCCTCAAGATCACATGGCATGTAAACGGAGAACACTAATATGGAACGACCACACAGCCCTACTCTAATGGCATTTAGACGCACACTCCTACAACTAATCACAGAAACCGTCTAAAACGTAGCTTTCCGCCACAGTAGGGCATGCCTCCATACGGCCTCCCCCGCAGGACTCCAGTCGACAGGTCAACCGCCTAGTTTTCGTTGTACGAGAAGTCGTCGTCAATACTACCTAAGTACGGAATATCGTGTTGAAGAATTCACGTCTTTGGAGTGCCACTACATCCGCCGATTTACATAACCTCCGTATATCATCAACCGAGCGAACTACGCTTTTACAGTTAAAACTTATAATTTTAATATCATTAGCGGTCAGTAGATAGTTTTATGTCAACTTCTTCACGATATTTTCCATTGAAATCCACGAAACGACGATATAAAACCCTCTCTGGCCAAAAATCATCATTCAAATACACATCAAGTTTGCTTTTATGAATAAATACTTTGAAAGCATTGTCCTTTGTTAACCCTATTAAGGGGCTCGTCCAAGCTCGTTTTAGATTTCATATAGTTACTAATATTACATACAGACGCCTTCTTTGATACATTATAAATAAAGATCGGCAATTTGACGTCGGCCGCCCGACACTTTGTATTAGTATCAAAAATTGCCTTTCCAGATTCCCTATAAAACGGTTTCTTAGCATTCGCCTCTGAGCATTCTGCCGTTCCTCATTTTGTTCTGGCGGTTTCCACTTTCCTCTCTTTGCAACTTCAAGGAACGTTTCTTTGTCGCTATTGTAATTCACTGCGCCAGGTAAGCGCGCAGTGTTTATCGCATTCGTAGTCAAGCGTAGCGGCGGCGGCGGCGGCGCGGCGGTGGACACGCATGATTCACATCACAGAAATGAAGCCCATTTATTTTTAAGCAAATTTCTTTGAAACCTTTCTTTTGCTTAACAATCGGATTTTCTGGAACTAATAATACCGTAAGTGATGTTAAATGAAGCCCATTTATTTTTAAGCAAATTTCTTAAACCTTTTTTTTGTGCTGAAGAATCTGAATTTCTGAGTGGCCTGGTATTTTTGATCGCAAAAATATAGCAATTCCGATGTTACTTTTACTATAAACAATGATAGAAAAAAAGTCGGGTTGTTCAGTCTGCCATTTCCGCGAGTTTAATTTCCAAACTTAAACAACGTCAAAAACTATCTAACTATTCCGATAAAGTAGTAAAAGAATAGTTAGCTAACGTAACTGCCGTAATCCGTGTTCGTATTTTTAACTGCTCTGAAATAAAAAGAGTGTACGGTGACGTGTATGTAAATGTCTGTGTTCTGTTCTGTCTGCATAGATTTTTAGGTGATTGAGCAAAGTTTTTTTTTATAAACATACGGATATGTTATACACAGATTAAGTGAGCCCCAAACTAATTAGAACTTGTATTATGGGATGCTAACTCTACTCTATATTTAATATTATATAAATATATATAAATGACATCCAAGACTAAGAAACAATCATTTATTAATAATTAAAGAATAAATAAAAGAAAGAAAAATTTCGACACAGGCGGGAATTGAACCCGCGACCTCGGGTATACGCCCCCGTCGCTCTGCCAATTGAGCTACCGTGTCAATGGCTGCCAGCGCGAAGTTCTTCTATCCTTTATTTCTTTTGCACGTTTAAGTAGTGTTTGCGTTTCCTACCTCCGAATTTTTACTAATTCGGAAGGCCACTTGTCTACCTTTTCAGATAGAATGCAAATTTTGAAAACGCCTATCACATAATTTAAATCTTTTTGTTCACGAAAACCTCATGTGGGGATTATTACTAATAATTAAAGAATAAATAAAGGAAAGAAAAATTTCGACACAGGCGGGAATCGAACCCGCGACCTCAGGTATACGCCCCCGTCGTCGCTCTGCCAATTGAGCTACCGTGTCAATGGCTGCCAGTGCGAAATTCTTCTATCCTTTATTTATTTTACACGTTTAAGTAGTGTTTGCGTTGCCTACCTCCGAATTTTTACTAATTCGGAAGGCCACTTGTCTACCTTTTCAGATAGAATGCAAATGTTGAAAACGCCTAACTATCACATAATTTAAATCTTTTTGTTCATGAAAACCTCATGTGGGGATTATTACTAATAATTAAAGGAAAGAAAAATTTCGACACAGGCGGAAATCGAACCCTCGACCTCGGGTATACGCCCCCGTCGCTCTGCCAATTGAGCTACCGTGTCAATGGTTGCCAGCGCAAAATTCTTCTACCCTTTATTTCTTTTACACGTTTAAGTAGAGTTTGCGTTTCCTACCTCCAAATTTTTACTAATTCGGAAGGCCACTTGTCTACCTTTTGTGTCGAAATTATTCTTTCCTTTATTTATTCTTTAATTATTAGTAATGAGGTTTTCGTGAACAAAAATATTTAAACAATCATTTATGCTCATCACATAAATGTTGCCCTCAGCGGGGATCGAACCCGCAACCTCCGGACCGAGAAGCTAGTCCCCTTTCCACTCGACCAAAGCTGTCGTCATATTGGTTATTTAGTTTAAATTCTGATATAACTGCTCTACAAGATGATTGCTGGAGAATATGTGAATACTTGTGCTGGTGTTTTAAGATATATATATATTTTTAATTAATTCGGATTTACAATACATAATATAATTATTATTCTCAGTCTTAGACAGACAGAGGAGGTTTGTTTATATATTTACTAATATATAGTATGTAACACTAATAAGCAAACATCTATATTTGTCATACATTCGCCCTCAGGGGGTATGGAACCCGCGACCTTCGTATCTAAGAGCCGATTATTTCTAGTACAGCATCACAATATGGTACCCTTGTCAAGCTTTTAAATTTATCTATAAAAATGAATCATCAAAAATGCACTAAACTATTTCAAATCTGTGACAGAACTGGTATGCGAAAAATACGGCAGTACCGCGTTTATTCCTCGACTTTGCCGTATTAACACTCTATGTTTAATAATATAACTTTGAAGACTATGAAAAAAAAAAACTATTGCTTGATTAACAATATGTAACTAGGGCTTTGTTCTTAACCTTACCATAATAACAATGTAAAAAAAAAAGTTTTATCTATAAATAGTATTATCTTCGGTATTACACACAAATAGCAAAGCAGAAAATAAATATTACCGCTATTTTGACAATAACTTATGTGTCAAAAATTTATAAATGAATACAATAGCACGAAACCTACCTGACATCTGTTGACGGAAACACATAATTCAGTCTAACTAAATTGGGCATTGAGCAGAAAATGATATATTTTTTTCGTAAAAAAATATTAAAAAGATCGCATTTCTGGAATTCCACTGAGAGAAATTCAGTTTCTCTTTGAGTGTTCCTTCGCTAAATAGATCATCAACCCGATGCAAATGGATTTTTCTAAAGCGTTCGTTTTTCTCTTGTATTAACTCAATCGTATTTTTTAATAGATATCAGCTTGCTGAATTCTAATTGAGGAAAAAATATCTTGTTTTCCATTTATAAACCAATCATAAGTTATTTTTCTACTAAATTGAGACCTTTGAGATTTGTTCTTAAAAAAGTCTCTTTTACAAATAATACCATTGCTTAACAAGTAGCCTTGACAAAGTATATTCATATTCAAGCCATCCCTTTGCCTTCATAGTCCGATGAAAGTTAGAGTGGGTTAATAAATAATAAATAAATCTCAGGTCTTCGTCTCGGGGTCACTGGTACTGGCTGAAAACCAACATGCAGCAGCTAACATGTCCTGCTAAAAGTTGTTGAAATATAAAATTGTTACACACATACATAAACTCACGGCTATAATTTCCTAGAAGGGGTAGCCAGAGCTATGGAATTAGAAAATCTTCAGCCACTTGTAATAATTATTATTATATTATTGTTATTTTTGGCCAATAAATTATTTTACTTTTTTTTTATTATAATTATAAAGTGTGTTTGAACGTTATATTGGATTTTTTTTATATATTCAGTACATGCTTTGCCATTACAGTTGCAATTTATCAAATGAGTAGATTGGTTCAAACAAATGTTCATAATTTGAGCTTCGCATTCTCATCTGCGGTTTTAATTAAACGATGTAATCAGTTTCGTGATAAGGTCTGTTTTGTTTCAAAGTTTACGGTGCACCATTGTGGTGTTTTTACGATGTGGCTTATCGTAAATTGTAGGCAAATGTCACAAAGGACGATAAAACACTTTAAGTGATGGAGCCGCGGCCACGTTCATATGTATGGCGTTGTGTTACTGACACATTAGAGTATCGTAAAGTTCTGTGTCACACTTCAATACTTTTTTTACACGTTTACTATGGATGAGAAACAGAATAGCAAAGAACACCAAGTTTAACTTTGATGCACTTACGTTTGTATTAAACCGATATTTTCTATAATTATAGCGTGTATTCTAAACAGAAAATATAACAGTTTATTCCACTTTTTCACAAGTTCAGTTTAATAATAATCCTGGCCTTTAATTAAAGTTTGTTTCAAAGTACATGGTCCTCGCTGTTTGTTCCGCTCTGTTGGCTCAGCAAATGTGATTAGATGTTGCGTTGTCGTGTTAATAATTTAATGATTAAATTGAGATTAATTGCTGAACTCTTGTGTACTAAGTGACATTCTTATACACTTTTTAGTCAAAATAGAAAATACTACTGGAAATGTTAACTTACGACGTTTCCGTAACTAGCTAATAGTTTCTAAATCTGGAGGTCTGTAACTTAAAGACTTAAAACATGTATCAAGACCTATTATTTTATGATATGAAATATTCATAAAAGACCCCAAAATTGGTTCAACATTATTTACTGCAACTTTACTACAAAAATACCATAATAAAATAATAATAAATAGAAAAATACCAAATAAAATACCATCTGAAGTCCAGTAATCATAATACCGATTTTGATTTCTGAGAAGCTCTTTTAAAAAGTTTTTATTTGTTCTGATAGCTCACGGCTGTGATAACTCAGTGGGTAGAACACCACTTATCGTGCAGATGATAAGGGTTCAAGTCCCGGGTCGGACCAACACCAATTTGTCTTTTCTAAAGATATTATTTTATGCAGCCTGTACTACAGTGTCCCACTACTGGGCCTCCCCCCTGTTGAGTCCACACGTCCCAGCTCTGTGCCACCTACGGCCATCCCGGGAAAAACTTATTGAAATCGTCTCGCCATCTCCGCCGCGGCCTAACCCTTCGCCAGTAACTGTCTTGTGGCACCCAGCCTGTGGCGATCTTCACCCATCTGTCTGGGTGCATACGGCTTATGTGACCGGCCCAGTCATGGTTGTTAACGGTGATGGAAAACTTGAGGTAACTCACATGGCTGAGTTGTACTTAGTCATGTGGCAGTGTATTCGTACAAAACGGCGATAAGCCTGCCCCTTATCACGTGAGTACACTGTGTAAGCAAAACGTGGATACTCTGAACACCAGGTGACAATTTCGTGTGATGTTCAGAAGTATTAGTACCTCTACCAAAACCTTTGGAGATATACGGCGTGAACGTTTGAGTTGAGTTGAGTTGAGTATTTGTTCTGCGACGTAAGTATGTATACGGATAAAAACTGCTTGACCCACTTTCCAAATTTAGGCACTTCCTTGGCCTAAACTGAAATAGTGAATGTGTGAATAACGAGATATTACTATATACCCGGAGGCTTATTCCTGGCGCCTGGGCCAAATTATATCTACAGTATAATATCACTATTTCATTACTTCAACCGAGACGAGGACTTCATAGAAGATCCGGATCGCAGTTGGTGGACCACATTACCGTGACATTATGATGTGTTTGTCTAAATGTTAATAAACTGGTGTTATTCTATTTCTTTCTTTTATTCTGAGTCTTATTTCTCCGTTCGTATTATAGGTTCAATGCCTTTATTTCCTAAATAAGGGAATAAAACTTACGATACTTACAGTACGTATAGGAAAAAACATAGTAGTGATGATGATACTTAACTCATGTATGCTTTTTACACCAACCAACCAATGCCGACTAGGTATGTGTTTCTCTTTTAATTACTGTATTATTAAAACACACTAAAAACAGGTTCATTTATCCTTAAGGGCCTCCCTCGAAAATTTCACTGATTTTGGTAGTTTTCAAACTCAATGAAATCCGCTCAATAAAACAATCACACTCTAAATAAAATATATTTTCAAGTTCAATATCTTTTCTTCAATAATGACGGATGTTTAATAGCTGCTTGCCGCCTCCCGCGCTTTTTATTTGATAATTTATTTTGGTTGTGCGCAATATAGTCGGTTGTTTTGCTTTACATTATGAGTTTGTTCACAATCGTAATGTTATCGTTAATTTCACCCTTTTATGTAATTACGAAATGGTCCAACGCATGAGATTCCATGCGCTAATGGAATGGGCGTGAGTTCAAATCTTCTGTCCAAAGTATGCTTTTTGTTTATTTCTTTCCACGTAAAATAATTTTGTTTCGGTTATGATGATAAATGCATTATTAAAAATACTGCGAATTGTTCTGTTTTGTGAATGCGCTCGTTTTACCCTAGTGTTCCGTTCTAAATCTAGCTGAAACAATTATTATCTTTTTGCTTTAAATTTATGTGATGTTTTTACATCTCTTATTTTATTAGTAATATTTCTACTTTTTTTAAATGAAAAAGAATATATTAATTATGTGCATTCAAACCTTTCTTCGAATAAACTATTTTGATTCATTTTCTTTTATTAATGTGCTAATAATTCTAGTTTATACTTCGAAAATGTACATAGCTTTGCGAGGGGATGAGAAGGTTGAAATAAATTCGCAACCACTCAGGCATCTCGTCAAAATTTATAAATTTTTAGTCTTTCATTGAACTTTGCATTTTGTAAACAACTGTGAAAAAAATAACTCAATCAAATGAGCTTATACTAATTTATGACATAATAATTTTTATTTTTGCGTATACCTATTCATCCCACTATATCGACAAGGAGAAATCTTTGGAGAACACGACTAGTGTTTCTAATAAGATAAAAAAGTAAGTTGTTTGCTTTTCTTTTAAAAATACCCTTTATTACATAGTTTAGTATAAGCAAAGATTAAAAATAATTTTTACCTTATAATAACGTCGGAAAATTAAATAAAGGAAATAAACATGTGCAGAAAATCGAAAATTTCCAATTAAACAAAAAACTTTTGAACAACATACATACTCACGGCTATAAATCCCTAAAAGGGGTAGCCAGAGCTGAGAAACTAAAAATTCCTCAGCCACTTTTGGAAGTTGTGTAAGAAAAAGATGGTAGAATAAAGGTTGTTGGTGATGGGTCTCCAACCGCATCGCCCAAAAATCCCTTAAAAAGCAAACCTCTAATTAAGTAAATAAACAAATACAAAAGACGCATATTTATAGTCTCCTTCTAACAAGAAACTATAACCAAGTATATATTTTTGAATTATTATTATGAATTATATATTATTGCCGTGTATTGTCGGCTTAGAATAGCACGACCCCATTTCTTCCGGTGGGTGTAAGTAAGAGGCGACTGGTAGTATTTACTAAATGCTTTCTCCTGTTTTATAATTTGTGCCGATTTTTTATTCAAGTGCGATAATAGCACGTTACGTTATTTCCACTGTCATCCACGAACACTTTGTTGTGTCGGCTAAGAATAACATAATCCCGTTTTACTTGGTGTCACCTGAAACCCACTATCACGAGTTTTCTTCTCGACATATTCCCCTCCTATATTCCGAAAGTGTCATAAAAAATAGTTTTCTGAAATTAAAGTTTTTGTTTTAGTTATTTTAATTACAATAATTTTATTCATCCAAGCGAGACATAATTATAATATCAATATATATATTTCTACACTAACCTCAACATTATAATTATTTAATTGTTACCTAAATCTTTTTAGTTTTAAGTTCTGTAAGTATTATGTTATTTTGCTATAGGTGAAGATTTGTAAATGGCATTGTGTATTCATAATTAGTATTTTATTGTTTGTATTGGTCTATTAATCTTCCGAAGAAAATAAAAAAAAAAAAAACAAGCGCATCATACGAACTTTTTTGGTTAACTCAAGCAGATGAAATCTCAACAATGAAAAATAATACTGCCGTAACATGATAGATGACTGGTGAATGTTACATACAAAGGGTTTGAGAGAACAATCGCTTACCTACTACAAAATTTTGATTAGTAAACATACTCGTACCACCCCTAACTGCAAGCATTGCAAGCGACCCGCTCTTTAAATCAATTTGTTTGTTCATTATTTTATTGAGGATCTTAAATACGTACAGGCTCTATAAATATTTTAATCCTATTTTATACAGAAATATTAGGTAGAATTTGCTCAAATATCTACATAATACCTAAGGACTGCCAAAGTCCAAAGCGACACTAACAATCATGATATCGTATTAAATCAAGTAATCAATAAAAAAATGAGATAATTAGGTTGGTATTTTTGAATTTCCCGAACTTTTCTTTTCTTAAATCATATGTTTGATTAATTTATAACGATTGTTAACCATGAGGGAAAACATCGTGAGGAAACCCACATAGCTTAGTTGCACTTAGTCATGTGACAGTTTATTCGTACAAACCAAACTGTCCAACTAAAACGTGGGTTCTCTGAACACCAGGTGACATTAAGTAGCTCTGCCATCCCTTTCGGGGATATGCGACATGAACGTTAAGTCTGATTTTGAAACTAAAATCTTAAGATTAAGTCAATCCTTTTTTATTTAAGTATTGCCCTGAAAACAGCAGGATTATTTTTTTTGTGTACAATATTACTTATTAATATTTGTTTTTAAAAAAAGACAATAAATAAGGTCGTTAGTGGTGTGCCGTATCGATAGGCGGCGCATCATGGGAGCACGTACACATGATTGATGACGTGTCAAATGAGGGCCACGGAGCAACTGACCTGACCGCCGGGTGAGGGTTGAGGAATGAGGAGCTATCCATTATTCGCTTACCTGTCATGGAGCGACCTTGCTCTCGAAATACGCTCTGAACCATTAAATTATCTTGATTTTTTGTTTAAAACGAATATTATAATACGATCATATTTAATTGCTTCAAATAGGGATTTTTCTATAAACATTTCAAAACTTACGATTCACAATAGTTAATTTACCTAACCCCGACCCTGATAAAAGAAACGTTACAATATACAATAATATACATACATACATATACTCACGGCTATAAATCCCTAAAAGGGGTAGCCATGGCTGAGAAATTAGAAATTCCTCAGCCACTTTTGGAAGTTGAATTCATCCATCCATCCATCCATCCATCCATCCATGGAACCCATGACCTCCAGGTATGGGATATAGGACTGAGCTGTAGGATATTGATCCCCGCTGGTGCCGATTTTTTTGTCATTTATTTATTAGAAATCGTAAAAGGGTTTATTTAAATAAACTCAAAACTTAAACTCAGCTACGCTAGATGATACTACTGATACCGGGTTGCCAGCTGGGCTTCAACCCAGGATTGACAAACCGAGGGCAATAAGATCATACATGCTGGATAAGTTGCTTCGCCTAAATCATAAATAGAAGTAATAAAGCAATGGTAGATCGTTAAATATTAGATATTCATAGATTAGATTTAACCATTAAAACTGTTTACTGGTAAAATGGAGAATCAAGGTGAAATACGTTGCAAGCTATCCAGGAATCTAATAATATATTAGCTGAGACAAACATCCGCAAGTGATAGGTCCATTTTCTCGGATCCTACATGTGTTCGACGTTCGATTAGATGCACCGATTGTACGGGAACACGAGCGCATTATGCAGCTTTTACTTCGCTGATAGCATTGTGAATGACACACGATATTAAGAAATCAATAAAATAGCATGGATCTGAAATGTGTTCTCATAAGAATAATCATTTAAAAACACGACAAAAGTTGCCCTCATAAAAATAACAAAACGTTGAAAAGCCACCCAAAACGTCTATAACGGGAACAGGTGAGTAAATAAGTTAAGAAATCGGGAATCCTCAGCGGTAACAAACTGAGAGTCGGGGCCATTTCAAAGATTTAACGAGCTGAAGTTCTAATACGTAATAGGCTGGGCTATTTATGTTACTTTAAATTACACTTTGGCCCCATTCTTGGTAAAATCGTTAATGTTACATTGTTTTGCTGCTTTAAGTGTTGTAGAATCTTTAAAACTTTTGTCATTGCCTCTTACAACTTTGACATATTTCTTTGCCAATATACATACAAAAAAAAATAGCCAATGCTTCAGAATGAGAAATTTGTCAATAGCTTTCGGAAGTTAAATCAGGAACTATATCTCACACCGAAACTTTCTCGAATTTCACTAACGTAAGTCAAAAACCAAGAAGAAGGGTTTCACAAAACCAATATTTTAATGGAAAATATATATTTAAACAGATTTTTTTTAGACATCCTTACGCCATGATTGTTCTCAAAGTATGTACAATAAGCTAATAAGATTAACAATTATTTTTAAAGTTAAAAGCTTGGAAGGGATAATTTTATTTGTCGCTCAGCGATGTTACTGAATCACCTTATAAAACGAAAGTGAACTTGTCTTTGTGAACAAAAAGGCATTCAATGGGAAAACTTACCAATGATTGGTCATAGTTCCGTATAGTTGTATAGCCAATTGTTCTAATATTATGTAATATATAATGTAAGTAAGTAAGGTGACTGTTTTAAATAAGATTTTTAGTTATATTTTTCAGTAGCGTAATGTAAAAGATTTTACTAGTAGCAAATAAATACTTACATACACTCATAGCCTCGCGGCTGAAAACCCGAAAAGGGGTAGTTCCGTCGGCCACAGTTCATACAGGTGTCCAGCCACATCACCCCAATTATATTTTAAACCCATTTCTGGCCTTTGTACCAAATTTCGTTTTAATTAATTAAGAATCATAAAAAACACCAGAAAAAAACAACAAGAGGTATTCAAAAGCTGACTCTTTACAACATTAATATTACATTAAAATAGTCACAACAAGGGGAACAGAAGTTGATGCTATCCATACTTTTTGTATTCAAACTACCCAAATACTAAGTAAGATGACATAATAATTTGTTAAAGTGTTTAAAATGGCTATTGACAAGCAATTTCACAACAAAATTGAACAAAAACATATAAAGCTGTCTAAAAGTAAAGTTTTATTCATTTGTGTTCGAAAATTGCGGCGTGTCGTATCGTATATAACTGATCTCGTGGCGCGCACCTCCAAAACTTTTGGAGGTAGTAAGTTAGACTTACAGTCAAAACTCTAAGAGCCATTAGGACAAAATATGCTTCGCATCCTACATTTTGTTAATTTTCGTGAAAACTGCTTATCGAAACCGAGATCTAATAACTATATTATTTTATCATTCAACAAATACTTCTGAAATAAATTAAATTGTTATAGAAGCTCTTAAAATATATTAGGAGGAATCACGCACCGCTGTCATTGATCGTTTAGGGATATGTAAATACTTTAAAAAAACTTACATTGGTTAAAACTATATGTATTATTTTATTATACAGCTGTGAAATGACAACGTGATAGCTCAATGGGTAGAACATATCGTTATCGTGCAAATGACTAGTGTTCAAATTCCGGGTCGGGCCTACACCAATTTGTCTTTTATAAACACATACGCGTGGTTAATTAATCATGGTTGTTAAAGGTGAGGGTAAAATCGTGAGGAAACTCACGTGGCTGAGTTGTACTTAGTCGTGTGACAGTGTATTCGTACAAAACGGCGATAGGCTACCCCCTATCACGTGAGTACACTGTCCATGCAAAACATGGGGACTCTGAACACCAGGTGACAAAATCACGTGATGTTCAGAAGTATTAGTACGTACCTCTGCCAACCCCTTCGGGAATATTCGGCGTGAACGTTTATGTTTATTTTATGTTATAAAATGTATGATACAAATTACATAAGAAATCAAAAATATGTAGATGTAGAATCATGAACGTAAATTGCCTGTTATACCATGATTAGGATTAAACTTTTATGCTAGTCAATATAGATAAATGCAGTTTAATTTACGAACAATATAATAACTGCCAGATGCGGTCTTCTGCGGTTGCTACTTATCAGTTCAATAATAGAATCTCACGTGTCACGTGTGTTTGGGTATGTCGTTTAACTTAGATGCACTGTTAAAACAAAGCCTGGGTACTCTGAACACCGGGTGAAGACATGTCACATGATGTTCAGAAGTATTAGCACCTCTACAGATCAGCAATCAGATTTTCTTAATAGCTCTTCTTCAATATGCATACACTTTATTCTTTCTTACATTTGAAACTGGACTGGAAAAGATGATGCGCATTATACATATTTTTATCACTGTTTTTTTTGTATTCCTTCGATTGTATTTGATCGGCAACCTTAATTTTCAACCAAGTTCTATTAAGTCGAGTTGTAAATAAGAAACTGAATTTATGAATGAAATATCGGAAGGATGTAAAATTAAATTTTCTTTAGGATCAAAGGATTTTCTACTCAGTGATTGTTCCCTTCGCGGCCTTAATATCCGCTGAAAGTTGCCCGTCGTAGCTATAGAACTAATTTTGTAGGTCCTGAGACTTCGTTTGTAAAGGTAACTTTTAATTTTATTTGGTTATCCGGATCCCTTGTTGGCTAATGAAAGAGGTGGTCAAACAATTTCTGAATAATGTTCTAGAATACTGTCGGCTTACCCACCCACCCATTTCTTCCCTTAAATGTTGTAGGAAGCGACATGGTTCAAGGTTTTGTAGCTTCCAAAAGTGAATGACGAAATTTGAACAATGATAATTGGTATGCCCCTTATAGAAGTTCATAGTCGTGAGTTTATTATTGTATATATTAGGTATGTATATATTCAATTGAGCGATTTAATTGTGCTTAAAGCATTTCTAAATTCATGTTTGATTTTTAAGAACCCTTGAAGTAGTAATAATAATACAGCTATGATTAAGTCACGGAGAATACTGTTATAAAACCGCGTTTCACTCAATTTGGTGTCTACTGTGGAAATTTTAATTAGGAGTTTATGCTAATGTTGTTGATGGAAAGCGGACTCGGCAGATAAGCTGGCTTTACACAAACTGCCAAATTAAGTGTTATTTAAAATTCAGCTCTGTGGATATTTCAATTTGGAAATAAAGAAAGATTCGAAGAATAACACTCTATCTCTTTTTAGATATATAACGACCTTCACCCCTGATAGTTATTTTGAAAACATATTTAATGTACAGAATTGACCTCTCTACAGATTTATTATAGGTATAGATATACACCAACTCCCAAATCATATTTTGAAAGAGATTTGCAGATATCGGTTACCAAGACTTACAAGTCTCTTTACATACATATACTCACGGCTATAAATCCTTTAACGGGCTAGCCAGAGCTTTGGAATGAGAAATTCCTAAGCCACTTTTGGAAGTTGATTGGGGAAAAGATGGTAATAATAAATGTTTTTGGTGACGGGTCTCCAACTGCATCGCCCACAAACCACTTAAAAAGCCCCTATACCCTTAGTCGCCTCTTACAATGACTTACAGGTAGAAAAGGGTAGTGTTATTCTAAGCCGACAATGCACGGCAAAGTCTCTTTAGGTTAGGGAATAATATTTTGTCTACTAGTAATCAATATGTGGATTGTTTCAAGGCTATAATGGATTAGTAATAAAGTAAGTCAAGAGTAGTAATAAAGATTGCCGTGCCATGCCGGCTTAGAATGTCACTACCCTTTTCTACTCACGGGTGTCGTAAGAGGCGACTAAGGGTATGGTGCTTTTTAAGTGAGTTCTGGGTGATGCGATTAGAGACCCAGCACCAACGATACTTAATTTATACCATCTTGTTCACTTTCAACTCCAAACGTGGCTGAGGAGTTTCTAGCTCTAGAGCTCTGGCTCCTCATTTTTGGGATTTATTAACGTGAGTATATGTCTGTCTGTCTGTCTGTCACAGCCCATATATGTCCTCAACTGATTTGGCCATATAATTCAAATCTTTTTGTTCATGAAAACCTCATGTGGGGATTATTACTAATAAATAAAGAATAAATAAAGAATTAGTAAAAAAATTCGGAGGTAGGAAACGCAAACACTACTTAAACGTGTAAACGAAATAAAGGATAGAAGAATTTCGCACTGGCAGCCAACTGACACGGTAGCTCAGTTGGCAGAGCGTCCGGGGCGTTTACCCGAGGTCGCGGGTTCGATCCCCGCCTGTGTCGAAATTTTTCTTTCCTTTATTTATTCTTTATTGATTTGGCCATAGTCCACCAGGTTGGCTATGTTCGGGTTGGCAGACTAACGACTACTACCGTGATAGTAGCCGGGACCGTCGGTTGAACGTGCCCTCCGAAGCACAAAATCATCATAATTTCGAATTATCAGGTGATTCAAATCTGCAATATCCTTCCAAACTGGGTTTAACCTTACAAATTAAATTTGTGAGTTTATCCCCCGAAGATCGAACCCGAGATCCCTGTAATTGAAGCCAAGCGCTTAACCGCGAGACTACGGAGGCAGTCATATGTATGTATATAAAGATTAGGGAAAACCTTGGAAGAAGCCCGCATGGGTAAGTTGTAATTGACCTGCCCCATATTTCGTAAATGTATATTTCAGACAATATGTGGACTCTCTGAACACTAAGCGACAGTATAGAATGTCACGTGATGTTTCACGGTATTAATACCTCTGCCAATCTTTTTGAAAAACCGTGAGTTGATTTTTGTTTAATAGTGTTGATTTCTATATTAACGTGTGTAGTGCCTACATACATACATACATATACTCACAGCTATATTTCCCTAGAAGGAGTAGCCGGAGCTAAGGAATTATAAATTCCTCAGCCACTTTTGGAAGTTGAGTGGGGAAAAGATGGTAAAAATAAAGGTTTTTGGTGATGGGTATCCAACCGCATCGCCCAAAAATCCAATAAAAAGCCCCAATACCCTTAGTCGCCTCTTACGACACCCGTGGGTAGAAAAGGGTAGCGACATTCTAAGCCGGCACTACACGGCAACCTATAGTGCCTATCTTTATAAAATTGGCTGAAACCAAATGGATTGAGTTTTAATGACTGTTTTACACTCATGGATATCCTATAGGTATTTTAGAATGGGAATGGTATTCGTACAGAACGGCGGCGGCGATAGGCCTGCCTACCTCTCGTCAGTGTAACACCCAAGCAAAACGGGGGGATACTCTGAATACCTCATGACATTAATGACACGTAATGTTTAGAAGTATTCTATACCACACCTTTGAAGGCATAAGGCGTTAACGTTTTCGTCTGTATTTAGTTAAGATATGAATTTAAAATGTGAAGACATACCTGCTTTATAACATGATCAAACGATGTTTCTTGGGTACAAATGTTAGTGCATCAACACAGTATTCATATTTCAACAAAATGCATGGTCTCTAAAGTAACTAAATCCCAAATGCAAAACGAAGACGAATAGTATGCCATTGTACGTTTACAAAGTGCATAAGAGGTTCTTTGCTCATTGCAATAAAATTGAGTTTAATACTCAGAGAAACAGTATAACACTAACGTTCAAAAGTTTGAAATGTAAGGTTATGTGATCGTATAAGATGATATTGTAAGAAAGTTAGAAAACGGGCCTACCCTAATGGGAACTAACGGTGTGAGGATATTTACGTATATACTATCATTAAAAATATCACTAACAATAATTTTATTAATAAAAAAATACGATTTACTACTACAACTATAGTTTATGAGTTAAAATATAAGCATGGTTAATAAACTGGATCTCTGAGAACTTGAAAAACTTTATCTTCTAGTATAAAACGTGCCGTCCCACCTTACATGCCTCAAAGTTTTGATCTCTGCAATATTGAAATTCATGGAATTCCTGTTAGAAATGGATGTGCTCATATTAACGTTGAAAAACGGGGGAAACAGGTTATGTGGGCATCGTTTATTTTGTTGCTCGTATCCGCGTTGTACTCTCCATTTCAAGACCTTTATTTGTCTTTTGAATTGAATCTGTATATGCCATACATGAACTTAAGAACCAGGCTTCTCGGACATCAACTGACTGGACTGACCTTTACCGAAATACCCTTCTTAGGTCGAATAATTAAAGAAATGCTTATTTTTAGGACTCCCCCTCTACACATTATATTGAATGAAGAAATGAAGTAGTGTTATTCTAAGCCGACACTACACAGCATAAAACAATCAAGTTAGCATTCGTATTCCAATAAACCCGATCCTCGTTTTAAAGGAACTTCATCTGTCGATTCCGGATGAACCAAAGACACACGGGTAAATCGGCGAAAATAACATAAAATAATGATGTGAATGCTACCATTGCAATAGTTTATATTTCGCTAAGTCTTTTCGCTTGTTACCGACAGAGGGCGCTGTACCTCTTTCTGAAACCTACGGCGCGATGTGAACGTTTATTTCAGTTGATTTCTTACATTTATAGTATGCTGTACAAAACGGGCGTGGGTTACAAAGACACAGAATTTTCAGCAGATTTTGGAGTTATATCGAAAAAAACCTAATTTTATATAATATACTACTACTATATAATAATAGAAACCATGTATTTACTTTGTCGATTCGATTAAAAAATAACAGTAGATTAGATACCTCCGATTTTATTATATATTAGACAGGTCAAACATTTGAGTTCATTTGGTAAGCAGGAAGTGGGTATATGCGATATTTAATGTGTGTATTAGCTATACCTGATTATTGAATGATTTTGCAAATATTTTTGTTTTGTTTTGCAAAAACCATAAGAAATATATAATATTCTCACAAATATGTATTTTCTAAAGGAAGACAAGCAGACTCAAACTCTCAATAAGAGTATAGTTGTGATGTCAAAGTTTTTCATATCTATTATATCAAAAATGAATTTGTGAAGGCACAATGTGAGGTATCCTCATTCTTGTATGGAACGCTGAGACGACGACAGGGAAAAATATTTGCCTTACCACAGTCGTGCACTAATTTATTGCAGCAGTGCCCTCGTCACTCCATCTTTTCCTTGGTCGGCCACGCTCGGCCACGTTCTCGGCCACGGCTCGGCTCGTTTATTGAATAAATAAATAAATTCTAACAATGGTATATTAATAAATATGGCATTCGCTGATATATCAGCTAATGATAAAACCCACAGGTTCGTTGACTTTTTGGAATGATCAATAAGTGTAATAATATATTAGTTTTGAAAGGCGTTTATAATAAATGCACGAAAGATTGATCAACAAAAATTAAACGTTTGCGATATCATTATGACTTTAAGTTTAT
Source organism: Bedellia somnulentella (assembly GCA_963576735.1). Taxonomy (NCBI): domain Eukaryota; kingdom Metazoa; phylum Arthropoda; class Insecta; order Lepidoptera; family Bedelliidae; genus Bedellia; species Bedellia somnulentella. The sequence goes on along the minus strand of OY755186.1, from coordinate 4,189,653 downwards.
TTATCTGTATACATCTGTATATGACGAAACTACCCCATGTCAATGTTATAGACAAAATAGGGACTTCCCCACGTTTGAAGTGAAGAAACGCTAACGTTAGTCCTCTTTCTAACACATTGGCGTGAAGTAGGCGCGGCGGCGGCGTCTCACGTTCTCCAGAAATAACGAAGTCCTGTTTTATTCCAACCTTCTGTTCATTACAACACTTTGCTTGGTCTGCCGCTCGTTGGTCGGAACTTTTCTATTATCTCTTTGCTGTTGTATTCGACAGTGTCTTGTGAAAGCCAAGCGTTTTATTGTACGAGTGGTCCAGTAACTGAACTTTTGACTTTACCTTAGCATTTTAATCCTTATGTACATACATGCTCAAAAAAATATTATTTTTGCTCTGAAAAAAACTAAAAGAATTATTTAAAATGTGTAATAAATACTGATAAATATTTTACGTGCTTTGTTCTATGCTACGCTAAGAAAAGCACTAACCAATTACTTCCTGTGGGCGTCGTACGTCTCGTCGTTTTTTAAGTGATATATGAGTATCAAAATTTAAAGTGACTGAGGAGTTCCGGAGTCTGAAACTCTGTAGCTACCCTCCCCACCCATTCCACCTCCCATTTCATTCCACCCCTTTTTTATGTATAGGCATAGGTAGGTATTTAAACACCACTTTTCGTATATTTTTTGTGTCGTGAAGGACGTAGAAAAAATATAATATATATCTTACATGTCTGCGTTTTTGCGAGTGCCCTAACACTTTCGATTTAAAATATGTTAAGAAATTAATACAAACATATACTAAAGGTTATAAATCCCTAAACGGGGTAGCCAGAGCTGTCGAATGAGAAATTCCTCAGCCACTTTTGGTAGTTTAGTGGGGAAAAAATAATAATTGCCAAGCTAACTATCGATTTTATATTGCTGTGTAGTGTCGGCTTGGAATAACACTACCCCATTTCTTCCAGTGGGTGTACGTAAGAGGCGACTAACGGTATTGGGGCTATTAAGGGATTTTTGGGTGATGCGGTTTTCTCCACTCACATTTCCAAAAGTGGCTGAGTAATTTTTAATTCCTTAGCTCTGGCTACCCCTTCTAGGTATTTACAGCCCTGAGTATATGTATATTTGTATGTATGTATATAACTATCGATTTCTCCTCAATAAATAAGAGCATTTTTAAAAATTCATAAATAATCTTCGTGAGTTTTCTTTAAAAGTCGCTGAAATCCCTTAAAGATCACTTAAAAACTTACGAGGAAGTCTTTTCGATTAAAAGTATCAAACAAGACGATGTGTTTACTAGTCAAAGTTCAGGTTTCATGAAAGTAAGAAATGACAAGGAATAAAAAGTATAATTGGTTAGTAAGCCATGTGAATAATGGTGGTTTTCTTAATAACGTTTGTAGATCTTTAATTTTCTTTTAAAACTCTCTTTTCGTGGTTATACTGCACCAATGTAAGTAATAATTTCATACTTCAAAGAATTTTTGTAGGATATAAGTCCCCGTTATTTCTTTTACTGGTATGTTGTATGTCTAAGTTTTTTTGTAACTGGCAAAATTTAGCTATCCCACTTCTCTTTTTATTTAAGATTTATGACTTAAGAATACGAGCGTAAGTATATAAATAAATTTCGAGGGACCTATGAGACAAAACCATGTTAACCCCAAAATGAGTACAATATAAAATGACTTATGGTTAGGTATCCCAACACAATGATTTATATACTAAATATAATTCTTATAAGTAACATATAATACAAAATGTAAATTACTGCCGTGTAGTGCCGGCTTAGAATAACACTACCCCATTTCTACCCGTGGGTGATCGTAAGAGGCGACTAACGGTATTGGGGCTTTTAAGGGATTTTTGGGCGATGCTGTTGGAGACCCATCACCAAAAACCTTTATTTCACCATCTTTTCCCCACGCAACTTCCAAAAGTGGCTGAGGAATTTGTTATTCCTTGGCTCTGGCTTCCCCTTCTAGGGAATTACAGCCGTGAGTATATGTATGTATGTATGTATAATACAAAAAAGCAACATACATTTACAAAAAATCATTCATCATATAAATGTACCCTTGGCGCGGATCGAACCCACGACTTCCATACAGTCAGCAGCCAGATTATATTCAGAAGCTAGTCACCTATGAATAAAACCACGACGTCGTAATAGATATAATTTATTTATAGAATAGAACAGAAAGCCTTAATACTGCACATCAAACAATTATTATCACAAATAATGAGACAGTGAGTGAACGTGATATTAAGAAGTTGGTTTTCACATTTATAAACCTCACGTTAGGTTGCTCCGCTGTGTATTGTTGTTAGTGTATAAATCTTGGGTTCAACGAGTTTGAGTCTCCCTTTTATTATGATTTATGGATGTAATAACTTCAACTTCAATTCAACTTCATGACGGTACTGCAGTATACGTTACACTATCGAGTATAAAGAAAATGGAAAACAACGGAATAACTATGAGGAAAATAATGATCCGAGTCTTGAATGAGATTTATTTCGATGCTTTCGGCCCATTTATATCTGAATACCCATACATACAGTGAAACCTAAACTGATACTCAGACCTGGAACTGATTTGCCTATAACTGTTTGGCAGTTATGCTAACAACAGAGTTAATTAATACCAAATAACTCAAAAGATTATTTATAGATTTCTGCCATAGTATATAATTACTAATGAATTTAAAACAATTACAATTATGAAGTTGGTTTTCACAATTTTAATAGGAATTCTTCATTCCAAAGCTCTGGCTACCCCGTTAAGGGATTTATAGCATCAGCAATCAGCAAGCAGCAATCCATTCTTGGTGCTCGCCTGAGGTGGACGTGTGTCGCGCTCGATATTGTTCTACCGAAATTTGATTCCGAATTTTTGTTATTGGTTGTTGGTGATATTTTCGATTCCTTGTCACTCTAAGGGGTCATTGACCGGTCGGCCCCTCCCAGTGGGCGGTCCTAGAGAGAGACAAGCGAAGTTGCGGAGCTCTGACCTAAAGAACAAGCTGAAAAATAATATCAGTAATTTTGGATTTTTGGGTGCCGCCGTTGAGGATTGAACCCGGTGCTCTTGCGCAGCAGATCGTGGTTGAGCGCGGTTGCCGCTGAGCTAAATTGACTTGTGCCGCCGCGACGAATTCACCGAACACTACGCGGCCGTGTGTGAGTCACCGAGGCTACGCGATACGTGCTACGCTTGCTGACGTCACCGACTACGAATGCACTACGAATTAGCGTAGATCTTGATTCCGGTATACAAAGGAAACTTTTATAAACGTTAACAGTTATAGTCTTTTAAATATGTCTCTACGCCGAACACCACCACCTTTAGCAAAAGGTAATCTGAACGAGTCAAAATCGGAGGCTGATTTAAATAACTGTTCATCTTTAGACGACACCTTTTTAAAAACAAATCGTTCGAAACGACCTCGCTCAGAAATTGAACGTGATTCCACAGTTGACAACCTGGAGTTAAACAAGTCGATATCCTTGTGGAAGCAACAACAGGAACTGAATATAGCAAAGTCATTGGAACAACAAACTTCACTTTTAGCTAAATTATCTGCCGACATTGCCGACATTAAAACTCAAAACTCACAAATTCAACAGACAAATGCAGATATAGAACGCTCTGTAAATTTCATGAACACAAAATTTGAGGAAATGAAAAATGAAATTAATGCCCTGAAAAAGGAAAAGAATGATCAGTTGGAATACATACAGTATCTCGAAACAAAAGTTCAGGATCTGCAATTTAAGTCTCGCACATCCAGCATAGAGATTCGCAACATTCCAAAACAAGCGGAAGAAAATGTAGAGAGCCTGACGAATACTGTTACTACACTCGGGACCGTAGTAGGACTGAAAATAGAAAAATCTGAAATACGTGACGTCTACAGACTTCCTGGGAAACCTGAAACAGTGCGTCCAATAATAGCTGAATTTTCGACGGTTCCAATAATGAAGCGAATGATTGCAGCGGTAAGGCAACACAACAATACGACCAAAGAAAATAAACTCAATACAGAGCAAGTTGGTATCGCTGGAGCCCGTCGTGCAATATATATATCTGAACAGCTTCCAGGTAGTACAAAGAAGTTATTTCAATCAGCAAGGGAGTTCGCTAAAAAACACCATTATAGATTTTGTTGGGTATCTAATGGTAATATATTTATTAAAAAGGATCTGGGTGCGAAACATTATGTAATCAAATCTGAAAAATGCTTTCTTAATTTAGAAATTGAAAAAAAAGACTGACTATTGTTAATTAAGTATGTATCTTTACCTAAAAATTATTTAACTATGCAAGATAAATATTTTACTCTGTTTATGCTAAATAACTGTTGTCATGTTAGAGTTGAAACATTTTCCACTGACTGTAAAACACAATACACTTATTATCACAAATCAAAAAAAATCCAACATATGCTTATAAAATACTTGTACAATACACATAAACACTTTACAATTAAAACACAGAAATCGAAGCCACTATTACACTATACACATTACAAATTTCATAAAAGTATCTTACTTTTTCATGACCTACTTACATTCTCAACATACATGCATGTGATGGCGATGGTTTATCCTTTTATTATATATGTGTAAATTATAGCTCTGACATAGCGCAACTTTTAAGAAAGAATATTCCTACATCAAAAAGTTACTTTATTAATTCCATACGATCATGTACAACGCATAATATAATGTTAAAATCATTACATACACTGTATTCTTATTATACTGAGCACCTTTTAAGAAATAAAAATGGCTACGATAAAAAATATTTATGATGAATTAGATAAGCTAAGTATAGAAAACTCAGTGATATGCAACGCCAATGAATGCAACAAATATATAAGCTCCCCTAATAGTAACATAAGTATTTTTCACATGAATATACGTAGCCTAAATAAAAATTATGAGGAATTAGACATTCTACTTAGCCAAATAAATGCGAGTATTGATTTAATTATTCTTACCGAATGTTGGCTTAGTAAAGTTCAAAAACTCCCATACATGCACGGGTATAACCCCCATTTTACTAAAACTAATATTAATCAAAACGATGGAGTTGTAATTTACTCAAAAATAGGTCTTAAATGTAAAATATCGGAACCCCACCTATTAGGAGGTAATTGTCTGGTATGTACTATCAACGACACCCTTGCTGTTGTAGCGATTTACCGTTCTCCGTCTTTTAAATCGAAATTGGACTATGATAGTTTTTTCTCTGGTTTAGATGATATTTTAAAAACTTTTTCTCATTTAAGTAATATTGCTCTGACGGGGGATATTAACATTGATATAAAGCAAGGTAGCGTTGATGAACATAGACTCGAGTACCTTACACTCAATGCTTCACATGGGCTATTGCCCACACATCTCATACCAACCAGGGACAGAAACTGCTTGGATCATGTTATGTTGAAAACAAACCTTAGTCATAACACATTAATTGTCAATTCCACGATTACGGACCACGCTGCTACTATTTTAATTCTACAAAAGAATAAGTGTTTGCGTAAAAAATCGTTCACAACACACTTTACTGACTACTCGGCAATAAAAAAAGAACTGGAAAGCTATGATTTTACCGAAATTTTACAAACAAGTGATCCAAATATGGCAACAAATAAGTTAATAAAAGTTTTACAAGCAGTGATTGATAAGCATTCGAAAGAAACCAAAACTACAAGAAAAAAGCGTTGTCTGAAACCATGGATTACACCGGGTTTGTTAAGGTGCATCAAGAATCGTGACAACTTACATAAGAAATCAAAGCAATGCCCTAATAACATAATTCAAAAAACAACGTACACACGCTACCGTAACTTCTGTAATCGACTTCTTTGGAAATTAAAACGACAACACTATGAATCAGAATTACAACAAGCCGGTAAAGACTCAAAAGCCCTCTGGAAATGTATAAAGGACATTACAAATTCTAAAAAACATACGAGTCCACCTATGGAATTATTAGATATTAACGACTCAGATGAATCATCTATAAATAACATTTGTAATTATTTTACTAATATAGGCAAAAATTTAGCTCATGAAATAATCACCAAAAATAGTTTTCAAAATTTAAAGTCTCATTCTATAAATAAAACTAACATTTCTCCTCTTAAATCCCTAGCCATCGTTGAAACGAATGAAGTTGAGGTTAAATCTATTATTTTGAGTATGCGTAAGAACTGTTCTATTGGGTCGGATGGCATATCTTCCTGGTTATTAAAAGATTGCAGCCATATTCTGATCCCAATAATAACTCATATTTGTAACGTATCCATTTCAGCAGGTGTTTTCCCAAGTGCTTTTAAAGTAGCCTTAGTTCATCCAATACATAAAAAGGTAGAAGAGATTGTGTGACAAACTATCGTCCAATATCAGTACTACCAGCTTTATCAAAGATACTTGAAAAAATACTTAATAAGAGACTGACTGAATTTTTAACAAAAGAAAACTTAATAGCCAAAAACCAATATGGTTTCAGAAAAGGGGTGTCTACCGAAGATGCTGTTATGGACCTGACGCAGGAAATAGCCAGAAATTTGGATAACAAAGTTAAATGCGTAGGAATCTTCCTTGATTTATCAAAGGCGTTCGACACGGTTTCTATTTCAATACTTTTAGATAAACTTGAGAACTTAGGTGTGAGAGGGATTGCTTTAGATATTTTTAAGGACTATCTTTCTAATCGAAAGCAAAAAGTAAAAATTTGTAATTATTGCAGTGAGGAGGAGATAATCATATACGGAATTCCACAGGGAAGTGTCTTGGGCCCAACCCTATTTCAAGTTTATCTAAATGACCTGTGTACCATGAAACCCAAAAATTGTAAAATATATACATATGCTGACGATACAGCGATTCTCGTTAGTGGTACAACTTGGTCCGAAGTAAAACTAAATGCAGAAACCGCGATGCGAAAAGTAATGAGCTGGCTCATGGCCAATTTATTGACCCTAAATCTGAATAAAACAAACTTCATTCCATTTTCAATTCGAAATAATACCCAACCTCCCTCTAACTACTCAATTATAGCTCACACCTGCTCTAACACTGAAGCTGATTGTTTGTGCCAGCCAATAGCAAGGACATGTGAGATCAAGTATTTAGGGATATATTTAGATCAAAGGCTCAATTGGGACGTACAAATTAATAAACTATCAGAAATAGTCACTGGCCTTGTATACATATTAAAACAACTAAGATACTGTGCTAGTCGGCATATATTATTGATGACTTATAAAGCACTATGTGAATCAGTTTTTTGCTACTGTATTAGCGTTTGGGGCGGCGCACATAAGACGCATATGTTGAAAATCGAGAGAGCACAGCGAAGTATTCTTAAGGTCATGTTTTCGAAACCTTTCAGATACCCGACCAAACAACTGTATGCGGAAACAAAGGTTCTCTCGATCAGACAACTGTATATACTCAAATTATTGCTACTAACTCACCGTGAAACTTACTCACTAAATAACAGACGTAGAAATACCATCCCAACTACAAAACATAACACCACATTTGCAGAACACCAATTCTATGTAATTAGTAAAATAATATATAACAAATTACATAAGCCAATAGATATGACTATTTTAAATAACTACGTATTGAAGACACACATTATACAATGGTTAAGAGACAAAGATTACGAAACAACAGAAGATATTATAAATATAATAAAATAATATAATAGAATAAAATATATATATATATATATATATACATACACTATTCGTCACATATACCCATACACCACCCACAAACACACACACACACACACAAACTCTAACACATACCACAGCTAAGCATGATGGCCAAAGTTATATATAATAGAATAGTATCGAGACTACTTTTAATTTTGTTAAACCAAGATTGGAAACTGTTCCTTAAGATACAGGATACCCTCCTAGTTTAGAGAACAGTGACTCAAAAAAATAAATTAATTAAAAGCTATTATATGTAATAAGTCTTACTTGTAAAGATCATAGTTTTATATTCATATATTTCACTATGTTATTCTAGATGTAAGCTTTTATTGTAACTTTTTGGCTGAATAAACGTTATTATTATTTCGGAAAACATTTTTGTTTCTCGCCTCTCCCATGGCCGAAAATGAAAATATAAATTTTAAATGGGAGAGGCGGTACTCCCCGACAAAAGCACAGTCGGTCGGGGTCAGGGAGTCAGGTTCAAGAACCGACGGACGATCCGAGCCGTATCGAGCAGCACCGCTTTCTGCATTTGTGCTGGAACCGACACGCCACAGAAATCCAACCGCCTCAAGTTGGTCGCGAGACTGGTTGGAATTAACCCGTTCGCGGACAAAACAATTGGGATTATTTCTGTCGTAGTCACACCCCACATGTCGGTGATCTCGTGAGCCAGATCGAGATATTTCCGACGCTTCTCGGTTTCGGCTTTCACGAGACCCTCGTCATGTGGGATAGTGACATCCACTAGAAACACCATCGACTGCGACCGATCCCATACCACGATATCAGGCTTATTCGCTAGAATAGTCCTGTCCGTGATAACAGATCGGTCCCAATAGATTTTGGCACGGTCGTTTTCTAGGATTGGCTCCGGCAGATACTTGTAATACGGCAGCCTCTGTTGCAAGAGTCCGTATTTCAGAGCGAGCTCCTGATGCAGGATTTTGGCTGCTTGGTTGTGTCTGTGCAAGTACTCAGTGTTAGCAAGAGCCGAACAACCGGAAATAACATGCCTAAGTGACTCTCCGGGACGGCCACATGCTCGACAGATGTCTGTGGTACCGTCCTTTAGGATGTATTTCCGATAGTTCCGCGTCTTGATAACCTGGTCCTGTATTGCACAGACAAAACCTTCGGTTTCCCCAAAGAGGTCCCCGAAACGCAGCCAATGCAGGGAGGCTTTACGGTCCACGAAAGGTTCGTGAAGTACCTTGTAAAACCTCCCGTGCAGCTCCTTCTCTTTCCATACGGACTCCCGATCAGAGGTGCTAAGTACCTCCGGGTTTCGCCAATCCTGTGAGGCCAACGATAAGGGAGTCAGTCCTTTATCACTAGCGACCACCTCTCCCCGAATACTATCATCCGTCATCGTCAAAAAATAGTTTCTGAGGTTGCATACCTCGCGGTTGTGCATGGTTTTGGCACTCAAGAGGCCTCGACCACCACACTTCCGCGGGATATACAATCTCATAACCGACGATCTCGGATGATGCATTCGATGAGAGGTCATCGTCGTGCGGACTCGTCTGTCCAGAGCGTCTAGTTCGGACTGAGTCCATCTGAGCACGCCAAACGTGTACATCAGTACAGGCATGACCCAGGATATTTAAGGATATTATTATTATTTTGGGCATGACTTTTAGTTCCTCGCCTCTCCCATGGCCGAAAAAGAAAATATAAATTTTAAATGGGAGAGGCGGTACTCCCCGACAAAAGCACAGTCGGTCGGGGTCAGGGAGTCAGGTTTAAGAACCGACGGACGATCCGAGCCGTATCGAGCAGCACCGCTTTCTGCATTTGTGCTGGAACCGACACGCCACAGAAATCCAACCGCCTCAAGTTGGTCGCGAGGCTGGTTGGAATTAACCCGTTCGCGGACAAAACAATTGGGATTATTTCTGTCGAAGTCACACCCCACATGTCGGTGATCTCGTGAGCCAGATCGAGATATTTCCGACGCTTCTCGGTGTCGGCTTTCACGAGACCCTCGTCATGAGGGATAGTGACATCCACTAGAAATACCCTCGACTGCGACCGATCCCATACCACGATATCAGGCTTATTCGCTAGAATAGTCCTGTCCGTGATAACGGATCGGTCCCAATAGATTTTGGCACGGTCGTTTTCTAGGATTGGCTCCGGCAGATACTTGTAATACGGCAGCCTCTGGTGCAAGAGTCCGTATTTTAGAGCGAGCTCCTGATGCAGGATTTTGGCTGCTTGGTTGTGTCTGTGCAAGTACTCAGTGTTAGCAAGAGCCGAACAACCGGAAATAACATGCCTAAGTGACTCTCCGGGACGGCCACATGCTCGACAGATGTCTGTGGTACCGTCCTTTAGGATGTATTTCCGATAGTTCCGCGTCTTGATAACCTGGTCTTGTATTGCACAGACAAAACCTTCGGTTTCCCCAAAGAGGTCCCCGAAACGCAGCCAATGCAGGGAGGCTTTACGGTCCACGAAAGGTTCGTGAAGTACCTTGTAAAACCTCCCATGCAGCTCCTTCTCTTTCCATACGGACTCCCGATCAGAGGTGCTAAGTACCTCCGGGGTTCGCCAATCCTGTGAGGCCAACGATAAGGGAGTCAGTCCTTTATCACTAGCGACCACCTCTCCCCGAATACTATCATCCGTCATCGTCAAAAAATAGTTTCTGAGGTTGCATACCTCGCGGTTGTGCATGGTTTTGGCACTCAAGAGGCCTCGACCACCACACTTCCGCGGGATATACAATCTCATAACCGACGACCTCGGATGATGCATTCGATGAGAGGTCATCGTCGTGCGGACTCGTCTGTCCAGAGCGTCTAGTTCGGACTGAGTCCATCTGAGCACGCCAAACGTGTACATCAGTACAGGCATGACCCAGGAGTTAATGGCTCGGATCTTATTAACGCCTGACAAGTAGCTATTAAGCACACTTTTCAGGCGTTCATAAAACTCCTCGCAAACACCCTGTTTCACGTCTGCCACCTTCACACCGATGGTTTATTATTATTATTATTTAGGCATGACTTTTAGTTCCTCGCCTCTCCCATGGCCGAAACAGAAAATTAGAATTTTAAATGGGAGAGGCGGTATTCCCCGACAAGAGCACAGTCGGTCGGGGTCAGGGAGTCAGGTTCAAGAACCGACGGACGATCCTAGCCGTATCGAGCAGCACCGCTTTCTGCATTTGTGCTGGAACCGACACGCCACAGAAACCCAACCGCCTCAAGTTGGTCGCGAGGCTGGTTGGAATTAACCCGTTCGCGGACAAAACAATTGGGATTATTTCTGTCGAAGTCACACCCCACATGTCGGTGATCTCGTGAGCCAGATCGAGATATTTCCGACGCTTCTCGGTTTCGGCTTTCACGAGACCCTCGTCATGAGGGATAGTGACATCCACTAGAAATACCCTCGACTGCGACCGATCCCATACCACGATATCAGGCTTATTCGCTAGAATAGTCCTGTCCGTGATAACGGATCGGTCCCAATAGATTTTGGCACGGTCGTTTTCTAGGATTGGCTCCGGCAGATACTTGTAATACGGCAGCCTCTGTTGCAAGAGTCCGTATTTCAGAGCGAGCTCCTGATGCAGGATTTTGGCTGCTTGGTTGTGTCTGTGCAAGTACTCAGTGTTAGCAAGAGCCGAACAACCGGAAATAACATGCCTAAGTGACTCTCCGGGACGGCCACATGCTCGACAGATGTCTGTGGTACCGTCCTTTAGGATGTATTTCCGATAGTTCCGCGTCTTGATAACCTGGTCTTGTATTGCACAGACAAAACCTTCGGTTTCCCCAAAGAGGTCCCCGAAACGCAGCCAATGCAGGGAGGCTTTACGGTCCACGAAAGGTTCGTGAAGTACCTTGTAAAACCTCCCATGCAGCTCCTTCTCTTTCCATACGGACTCCCGATCAGAGGTGCTAAGTACCTCCGGGGTTCGCCAATCCTGTGAGGCCAACGATAAGGGAGTCAGTCCTTTATCACTAGCGACCACCTCTCCCCGAATACTATCATCCGTCATCGTCAAAAAATAGTTTCTGAGGTTGCATACCTCGCGGTTGTGCATGGTTTTGGCACTCAAAAGGCCTCGACCACCACACTTCCGCGGGATATACAATCTCATAACCGACGATTTCGGATGATGCATTCGATGAGAGGTCATCGTCGTGCGGACTCGTCTGTCCAGAGCGTCTAGTTCGGACTGAGTCCATCTGAGCACGCCAAACGTGTACATCAGTACAGGCATGACCCAGGAGTTAATGGCTCGGATCTTATTATTATTATTATTATAGCCGTGAGTATATGTATGTATGTATGTACGATTATTCATATGTATACTTTCATAGGAAACTAACTGAGATTTTTGTACGAGATAATTAATTTAATGTTACTATGGTATGTTTATATGCCACTTATTTGTCGACTCTGCAACGAGTACTTGATCGTCAGAGTACATGTTATGAGCATGCCTCAAATATTATTTTGGGGACAATAAATTTGAGCCTCTTAAATGTAGAAGGAGGAAGTATAAGGCATGTACCAAACGAAAAAGTGTATGAATGAACATACAATAATTCATCACTGTATATCATAAGTATAATTGGTAAATATAAGAATTTCGATAAAGGTACGTACGGGAAATACAGAATTTGAATTTATTTGCTAAGACCTTGATGAATAAACGAGTTTGGTGTATAAAACATTTCTGTAGTGTTTCAGAGCTGATTCCTGGTTATGCTATATTCTTTCACAGATAAATTACGATGTCTGTTATAAAATTGGCAGTGTTCTACCTACTAAGCTATTACGGTTTTTATTGAGTTATATTAATACACATAAATGAAGTTATCTATGTATCTGCATACCTTAGCTGATTAAGTATATTACGAGTACTCCCCATCTTCTATTTACTCATTACTACCTACCCCAAACTAAACTATAAAGCAGCAGTAATCTGAAATGGTTTCAAAAAAAAAACTTTTATTTAGAACCACGACATAAGTTTCCCCACTGGAAGTAACAAAGCTATCTAAAAGTGAACAAAATCGTTTATAATGGCAAGTAACAGGTGGAAAAATAAGTTGCGAAATCAGAACAACGGCGGTAACAGACTAAAGTCAGAAGTCTATTTCAAAGAGATAGCAAGGTGAAGTTCTATTACAAAATTGTCTGGGCTTTTCACGTTACTTTAAAGTACATTGTTTTACTGATTAAAATACAATAGAAGTTGCAAGTAGCTATAACAAACACGATTATTTTTACATTTCTTGTAAAATAAACAACATAACTTACATTTTCAACAGAACATTTCAAGGGAAGCATCTGACCAAACAGAACATAAATCTATAATTCGAGAACAAACCGATTAATAAATATAAAAAAAATATTACATGTACTTTTAAATAATTCCTTTTTTGCCACCCCTTTCAGGATAAAGGGTGTAGACGTAAAATTGACCGAAACCGTATATTTTTTTTTTAAATTAAAACATACATACATACCACGGCCAAAAAATCCCAAAAAGGGGTAGCCAGAGCTTCAGAGCTAGAAACTCCTCAGCCGCATTTGGAAGTTGATATGGGACAAGAAAGTAGAAATAAAGTATCATTAGTGATGGGTCTCCATCCGCATCATCCAAAAACACTTAAAAAAGCCCCATGCCCTTAGTCGCCTCTTACAAAACCCGTGGGGAGAAAGGGGTAGTGACATTCTAAGCCGTCACTACACGGCTAAAGTTCGTTCCACTGCATTTAACGCTGTAGCAAATTCACCCCATTAATGGAATATTGAAAGATTTGTAACTCATTGCAATAGTTTTTAATATATGAATATTGATTAAAATAAGCAGAGATATATTATACTCATATACTCAGGGCTATGAATCCCATAAAGAGGTAGCCAAAAACTACTTTTAAAAGTACTAACTAAACTACTTGTAAGTTACTTTTTGGAAGTTTAGTGATAATATAAAGCCACATCGCCATACAATTATTTTAACATCCCCGTGACGCGTTGCCTTGTACAACACCAGTAATAAAAATAGGCGAATGCTTTTCTAAACCGACAAAACAAAGCTTCAGATTTATAAAAAAAACTTGCGTTGATGCATAAATAAGCCAGAGATTTAGACGTACGTATTCCGCAACTTCTTTAGTTAATAAAAATCAAAAGATGACAGTGAATCGCCAACGGAGAGTGACGAGGTAGTGCTATATTGAGCTGATACAAATGACATATTCATGACAACTATTTTAAAACCACGAAAATATAAGAATTTTCACCAACACAAAAAAACTACATATCTATTGCGGCCATTTGTTAGTAAGTGACACTAAAATACACTATTACCAAGATTTAGACTTGTGATTTTATTATCACTAACGAACCGCAGAGTTAACAAAGATGGCGCGAGCGTTTTATCAAGTTGACGACAAATGTTTTGGCAGCCAAGATGGATCACGCCGCTATCCTCGACTAGTTGATCTCGCTTTTTGTTTTAGGAAAATAAAACTCTAATAAAAAGATACATACATCAACCTGCATAGACCTTTTAACTAGATATCGCGTGATATGAAACAGCGATCTCTTTCGCTCTTGTTCTTACTCAGTATCTTGTTCTAACCGATATCGTAACGATTAAAAAGCGCTCGTTTTAGGCCTCCCAAACCATAGCTTGTAAAAGATCTTTTAAATAACATTCATACATATGCTCACGGTTATTAATCCCCAAAAGGGGTAGCTATAGCCATAAATTAACTTAGTTTTGTTGTATTGCTCTTGCGGAATCACACCCTAAGAGTACAATTACATTTTCCCTTAGATTAACAGCCGCATAACTAATTAAATTTGGCTCGCGGATACCAGTTCTTCCAGCTCACTGAAATATAATCGAGTTTTTTAATCTTGAGAATTGCATTGAATAGGTTTGCGAGTCTAGCCTTGAGCTGAGTAATGATTTATTGCCGTCTTTATCCGAGAAATCCCAATAAAAACTTAGCAATTTTAATGGTTTGAGAAAAAACTTAATGGGAATAGAAGTTTTTCCATTTCATTTTGAAAACTGCAGTTGAAGCTTAAAGAAGTAAATCGCATTTGTTTGCCAAATAGATAGAAATTAACTCTTTCAAATAGATGGGTTCATTTTTTACATATTTTATAACGGTTCTTCATTATTTCTTAAATATTAGTAAATAGTAAGTTATTTAAAATACTCACTTATACTTCCTCACAACCGTTGTTCTGACCAATCTTTCTTGCTTCTTTCACATGTACCATTCATCTTCTCATACATGTTCTTTTATTCTTTTCACTGTGGACTTTGACCTTTGTAAGAACATTTAATAAAAAATAATAATATTTGAAACAATTTCTATTTGGAGCCAACACTAGATAATTTATAAATTAATTTAAAATATTAAATTACTAAAGCGAAACTTTAGTACATAAAACATAATAAAGCGGAACTGAATTGTAATCAACCAAAATCCGAAGAAAGAAAATGTCGAACAAAGAGATTGGCTTCTTAGAAAAACATTACGCAGACCTAATGTCTCTTTGTAGTAGAGACATTAGAAAATGTGTTTAGTGAAAGTTAATAAATCCACTTACAAACTTGGAAAAGAGTCGGCAAATTTAATTTAGGAATAACAAAGAAAGTACGTAGAGTCGTGTATGTAATATTACGGTTCTGTCGGGAAAAAGCGTTGGGAAATTCGGATTCACATCGCAACAAAGCGTCTAAAATAGATTTGTTCTTCTCGTGATACTGTTCATATGAATTGTTCTTTCAACAAATAACACTGAAGCTTATCCTCAACGCACATTTTTAATCTCACATCACAATCTGCGTTTGTCTTATTACATTTAAATGCTTAGTGAATTTTGGGTTACTATTGTTCTCAGTAATAAATGTCCCAAGAATATTTTAGTCAGGAGGAGTAAATAACATAACATAACGAAAAAACTCACGCCGAATATCCCCGAAGGGTTTGGCAGAGGTACTAATACTTCTGAACATCACGTGATTTTGTCACCTGGTGTTTAAAGTACCCACGTTTTGCATGGACAGTGTACTCACGTGATAAGGGGCAGGCCTATTGCCGTTTTGTACGAATACATTGTCACATGACTAAGTACAACTCAGCCATGTGGGTTTCCTCACGATATTTTCCCTCACCATTAACAACCGTGATAAATTAACCACACATATGTCTTTAGAAAAGACAAATTGGTGTAGGCCCGACCCGGGATTTGAACACTAGTCGTTTGCACGATAACTGGTGTTCTTACCATCGAGCTATCGCGCCGTCAAAATGAATAATAAATGTATAATACATCTTTGACTCCCAGAAATTATAATATTATTATATTATACACACATACATCCATTTACTCACGGCTATAAAACCCTCAACAGGGTAGCCAGAGCTTTGGAATGAGAAATTCCCCAGCCACTTTTGGAAGTTGATTGGGGGAAAGATGGTAATAATAAATGTTTTTGGTGACGGATCTCCAACCACATCGTCCAAAAATCACTTAAAAAGCCCCTATACCCTTAACCGCCTCTTACGATTACCCACGGGTAGAAATGGGCAAGTGTTAATCTAAGCCGACACTTAACGGCAAAGATAATAATTACATAATTATATTAATATTACAAAAAATCTCGTTATTACAACAAAAAATACATTTAAGCAGTTTTTAATTAATGAGCTTCATAATAATCATACATAAATACCAGTGTATATAAATTAGATCTACTTTGTCATTCTGATTCATAAATCCCTAGAAGGGTTGGCCACATTTTCGGAACTGAAAATTCCTCAGCCACTATTGGAAGTTAAGCGGGGAAAGGATTGTAAACAAAGTATGTAAGTGATTAGTCTCCAACCGCATCGCCCAACAATCAAACAAATTACAACACCCGCGGGAAAAAATGGCTTAGTGTTATTTTAAGCCAACCCTACACAACACAGTTATATGTTTTTCAAAGTTTGTTGGAAATTGAATTAACTCACCCAATAAGCCTAACTATAGACAAACTGATAGTAAACCTGTTTAGACGTCCCAGACGGATGCGGGTGGTAAACCGCCTGATTAACTTTGCTATTGAGAGTCTATTTCCTATTTAGAAGTAGAATTTGATAAAACTTATAAGTAAGCTTTTGATGACATTACGTGCTGACTGACATAAAACAGAAACATATTCTTTTGAATTTGAATTATATGATTTTGCTTTATTTATTACGTAGATTTAGCAACCTTTAATTTTTTTCAAGGTGCAGCATTGTCGTTGCCATGCATTTTGATAGATTTAAAACTGACCCATTCCTGCCGGTGGGTGTACGTAAGAGGCGACTAACGGTATTGGGGCTTTTAAGGGATTTTTGGGCGATGCGGTTGGAGACCCACGTAAGCGTTGGTTCGCAACCCGTCTAGGAGAAGGAAACTCCGAAATCAAACCAGCATCGGGGGGATGGGCACCGTAAGCGTTGGTTCGCAACCCGTCTATGAGAAACAGTACTCCGAAATCAAACAAAATAGGGATGCCCAAGGAGGGTTGACGTCAGGCAGGCGGCCGGTCGTAAAATTCTTGCCGAATCTCTAACAACATGGGTAAAAGTATAGTTGGACATATTGAGAATGTTAGGGCGTACCCCCGAGGCGACGCGCAGGCGCAGCACCCGGCGGCTGTGGGAAATGGACAAGGGTTGTCGCATCAGGGACGGGTGCGACGTAAGAAGTCCAAGTCCGGGAAGTAAGATTGAGATGTGCGAGCTTGAATGTAGGGACTATGACTGGAAGAGCGAGAGAACAAGCGGATGTATTAGAAAGAAGAAGGATAAATATTGCGTGACTGCAAGAAACGAAGTGGAAGGGAACGAAGCCAAGGGAAATTGGGTGTGGCTACAAAATTTTCTATTGTGGAAGCGATGGGAAGAGGAATGGTGTGGCGATAGTATTAGATAGTCGAATGAAGGAATGTGTTATAGATGTTGATAGAGTGAATGATAGATTGATTGTAATTAAATTGCTTTTTGAAGAAAGATCGATAAGTGTAGTTAGTGCATATGCACCCCAGAGTGGATGTAGCGAAGCATTGAAAGATCAGTTCTGGGAGGATTTCGATGGGGTCATGATGAATGTTTTGAAAGATGACGAAGTTTACGTTGGAGGAGATTTCAATGGGCACGCAGGAAGAATGAACGTAGGATATGAGCGAATACATGGAGGGTGGGGCTTTGGTGTGAGAAACAAGGAAGGGGAAAGATTGTTACAAGCTGCCTCAGCATTTGACCTAGCATTAGTGAACACATTTTTCAAAAAGATACAACAACATTTAATAACTTACAATAGCGGCAACCACAAAACACAAATAGACTATTTCCTGATAAAACGCAAAAGTATCACAGAAGTCAAAGACTGTAAAATAATTCCTGGGGAAAAGAGGTGAATGAATGTTGGAATGAAATGGCAGAATGTATAAGGAAGTCAGCAAAGGAAGTGTTTGGAGAAACGAAAGGGAAAGGGAAGATAGATAGAGAAACGTGGTGGTGGGATGACGAGGTTCAAAGTGCGCTGAAAAAGAAGAAAGTTGCATTTAAGGAATGGAAGAACGTGGAAGCAAGAAATACACTGCTGAAAGAAAGTAAAAAGGTGCATTATTCGGAATGTAAGAGGAATGCAAAAAGAGCAGTTGCTATTGCCAGGGCCCAAGTACAAGACAAGCTGTACAAATCACTTGACGGCCCACAAGGTCAAAAAGATCTGTTTCGGTTAGCGAAAGAAAGACAAAGGAATGCTAAAGATATTTTGCGTATTAGGTGTATAAAAGATGATGAGGGAAAGGTTTTAACGAATGATGAAGATATTAAGAAACGTTGGAAGAAATACTTCGAAAAGTTAATGAATGAAGAGAACGAGTTGAGTGGAGAGTTAGAAATAAACTCAATCAATATGGGAGTGGTTCAAGAAGTGATTTTGGATGAGGTGAAAAGGGCTGTGCAAGGTATAAAGAATGGAAAAGCTAGTGGGCCAGATGAAATACCAGAAGAGGTATGGAAGTATTTGAAAGCGGGTGCATGGAAGTGGCTGACGTATCTCGGATCAGTGATCCAAAATGACGGCAACATTGACCGTGACGTGGGAAACCGGATAAATGCAGGATGGATGAAATAGAGACAGGTCTCAGGTACAGTTTGCGACAGAAGGATGCCCCTGACATTAAAAGGGAAAATCTACAAGTCCGTGATAAGACCTGTCATGATGTATGGAAGTGAATGTTGGGCAATGAAAAAGACGGATGAAAGCAAAATGCACGTAGCAGAAATGAGGATGTTGAGATGGATGTGTGGTGTGACAAGAATGGATAAGATTAGAAACGAGTTTATAAGAGGAAGTGTGAAAGTGGCTCCAGTGACAGAAAAGATTAGAAGTAATAGGTTACGGTGGTATGGTCATGTAATGAGAAGGGATGAAATGCATGTGACTAAAAAAGTGATGAATATGAGTGTAGATGGATACAAGGGAAGAGGAAGACCAAAGAAAGTGTGGATGAACTGTGTGAACGATGATATGGGAATAAAAGGTGTAAGCTCCGAAATGGCGTATGACAGAGACGAATGGAAGAGAAACACATGTTGTGCCGGCCCCACCTAGTGGGATAAGGGCAGGAGAATGATGATGCGGTTGGAGACCCATCACCAACAACCTTTATTTTGCCATCTTTTCCCCACTCAACTTTGCAAAAGTGGCTGACGAACTTCTAGTTCCTTAGCTTTGGCTACCCCTTCTTGGGATTTATACCCGTGAGCATATGTATGTATGTATGTATGTTAAAAGTGATGATAGTGACGCAAAAAGCGATATAATTACGGGCGCAAAATATAGGTGATACGGGGATAGTACTCAATAGTTCCTCACTAAGATAGCACTCGCTATTTGTAATGGTTTAAAAAGGTTTTATTAATTCATGTTTGTTATTAAAATTTTCCAATAAACACGTTATGGATACTAATACCTCAAGTATATTTTATATAGTCTTCAAACGTAACATTTTTAAAATATTTTTTTATGATTTTTTTGTTCAAAGACTTTTTTTATATTATTAGTGCCTACGATGATGCTTTGATTTTCTTTTTTAAAGTTATATATTTTAGCACTATGAAGTATATATTCTTTTAAATTATCCTGCCAATAACATAATGAAAAAAATGTATGAGAATTTCTTACTAATAGAAAATAAAAGATAACATAACATAAACATAACATAAACGTTCACCCCGAAAATCCCCGAAGGGGTTGGCAGAGGTACTAATACTTCTGAACATCACGTGACTTTGTCACCTGGTATTCAGAGTACCCACGTTTTGCATGGACAGTGCACTCACGTGATAGGGGGCAGGCCTATCGCCGTTTTGTACAAATACACTGTCACATGACTAAGTACAACTCAGCCATGTGGGTTTCCTCACGATGTTTTCCCTCACCGTTAACAACCACGATAAATTAACCACACATATTTCTTTTAGAAAAGAAAAATTGGTGTAGGCCCGACCCAGTATTTGAACACTAGTCGTTTGCACGATAACCGAGTGTTCTACCCACTGGGCTATCACGGTTGTATATAAAAGATAAAAGTAAAATAAAAGATGTACTTATTAATTTACCATTTTATCAATTAAACTAGCTTTTCCCGGCGGCTTCACTCGCGCTATTCTTTTGGGCATATAAAGAGGATGGATGATTAAGTGAATTGGTAAAAGAGATCTATAGAGCCAATGTGGAAGGTAATGTTAGTAGAGGACCACCTCGGAGGACACATTTGGATCAAATAGAAAATGTACTCAAAAAGGCAGGTGTCCGTAGTACGAAGAATAAAAGAGCATGTATGAAAAGACTGATGGATGTAAATGAAGCTAGAGAGTTTTGCCAGGATCGTACAAAGTGGCGATCGATAGTCTCTGCCTACCCTAATGGGAACTAACGGCGTGAGAATATGTATGTATGTATAGTTATTGGGATTTATATTGGAAAACAAAGACCAAACGTTCCATTTACATAAAAACTATAATAAAATTAACCTTTTAAGACCTTCTAAACGTATATCGAACGCAAAAGTATTGTACTCGTATATTCATATCATAAATTTTATTTTTAATACAATTGCTCAAAAAGTGGCGTATTACAGGGACGTATAGCGTTCGGGAAGTGGGCTATTACACACTCGTGCTTTTTCTTTACCTTTCCCGCACTAGTGCGTTTTCTTTCCCAACTGTCAAAATAATGTCTATTTTAAAGAAAAACCAACCATAAAGATTTTACTAAAAAAATCAAAGAAGTTTTTATGATTCATGTTAATACGTGGCATAGGTCGTATTAACATGAATCAACAACAACAAAATAATAGGCAAAATCGACTAATTTGTTTCGATATCTGATTTAATGATTTGATAGAATTAGTGAGGTTAGGTTTCATTACATTATAACTCATTAAATTTCATTTTCATTTCATATCAACAAAAAAATTATACATAAGACTTGGCTGTATGGGCATAGTTTCCTTTGCCTACCACAATAAGTGAAGAAAAAATGTCGCCATTTTCCAGAAATAATCTTTGGGAGTTTAGTTGTTTTGTTAAATTGCTTAATTTTTTCGCAACTGTATTAAAAATAGTCGTTCAGTACACGTACGGAACCGTCATTGCAACTCGTTCCGACTGTCAACCCTCGCCTTCGGCTCGGGTAGACATTTGTCGGAACTCTTTGCAATGACAGCCATTCCGTACTAGTAATGAAATATACTATTTCGGGCTACTCACGCCTCAACGAAGGGTATTACTTAAGGTTCGGTGGGATCAAACCACCTACGTGACTGCACGTAAGTCACAAAATAAGCTTAGAAGTAAAAATAAATCTACAGTAATTCTCCGGACACACACGTCCCTCTTTTATTGTGCTCCATTTTATTTCATTCTCACACTTATGCTATTAAATTCTTTTTGTATCGAGGAGATTGTTAAAGCAAAACAGGTTGTTTGGTTATTTATTTTTGGCTGATTGCGTTATTTATTTATATTTCTCAGCCCTTTTACAGCCTTTTTTGGATCATTTTTGTATCCGTAGTTCATTATACATGGAACAAAGTGTAAAGCATACTACGCCTTTACGCCTCACGCCATTATTTCCCATTGGGGTAGGCAGAGACTATTGATCGCCACTTTGTACTTTGCCGTGTAGTGATCGTAAGAGGCCACTAAGGGTGTAGGGGCTTTTTAAGTGATTTTTGGGTGATGTGGTTGGAGACCCGTCACCAAAAACGTTTATTATTATCATCTTTTCCCCAAGCAACTTTCTGAGGAATTTATCATTCCAAAGCTCTGGCTACCCCGTTAAGGGATTTATAGCCGTGAGTATATGTATGTATGTTTGTACGATCCTGGCGAACCTCTCTAGCTTCGTTTACATCCATCAATCTTTTCATTGAAAGCTTTTCATACATGCTCTTTTATTCTTCTTACTTCGGACGCCGGCCTTTTATTACCGCCGGACTAGTATTCAAATCCCGTGTCGGGCCTACATCAATTTTTCTTTTCTAAAGACATATGAATTCGTTCACAACCTATGTCTTTTCTAAAGACATAGGTTGTGAACGGTGAGGGAAAACATCGTGAGCAAAACCCACATGGCTGAGTTGTACTTGGTCATGTGACAGTGTATTCGTACAAAACGGCGATAGGTCTGCCCCCTATCACGTGAGTACACTGTCCATGCAAAACGTGGGTTCTCTGAACACCAGGTGGCAAAGTCACGTGATGTTCAGAAGTATTAATACCTCTGCCAACCCCTTTGGGGATGTTCAGCGTGAACGTTTATGTGTTACGTTATGTTATGTATTATATAATATTTAATATATCGATGTGTTGGTATCCCATAATATAATAATAAATAATATAATACATCATTGATTATCAGACAACAAGGTCCATATAATATTAGTAAACGTAACTTAGTCTTACTTAGTTAGCGGCTTACTTAATCTCTGTCAAATAAATCCGTATAATTATTTATTATTATTGGTGGTTAGGAGTTATTTGGGGTTTAAATTGTAAGTTGTACATGGCTTTCAATGAAACTTAGGCAAAATAATTATCAAAATGTTTATCAAACAAGTATCTCTAACAAAACAATTTTTCTTTAAGCCTCTGCTATTTGCCAGTTTGTGGCATTTTTGGTTATTAATCGAAGTTGTTTTCAACGATATTACCTAAATCTACCCTTTTTTAATTATTAGAAGATAATATAATTACCTTTTATTGTTTTTTTAAGTTGTTTCGAATGTGAAAAAAGGTAAGCTTTATATTTTATATTTTAAACTAAACTTTGACCAAGCCTATTTTTTATGAAAAGATAAACCTTTATTTAACCTTTAAAGGTTATACTACTAAACTATAGATAAACTACTTTTCGCGGAAAATCGATTCTCTTTTACATGCATTATTGAAAACATTTAAATCCTCTAGAGTAAACTGGGTTTAAAAGGAAAGGGAAACCGAAAAAGATGAAGCTTATTTTATAAAAAAGAAATATTTTTTCATCTTTTCATCACTAATGATTTCAGTGGGTCCGTCAAGACGGAGCTCGGGGTCGATAAGTGTACAGTCATTCATGTCGAGAAGGGGCGTGTCCTGCACTCTGATGGTGTCGATGACGGCACCAATCATTTGAGGGCACTCTCCGAGGCTGAAACATACCGGTATCTGGGCATGTCACAAACCATCGGTGTGAAGGTGGCAGACGTGAAACAGGGTGCTGGCGAGGAGTTTTATGAACGTCTGAAAAGTGTGCTTAATAGCTACTTGTCAGGCGTTAATAAAATCCGAGCCATTCACTCCTGGGTCATGCCTGTGCTGATGTACACATTTGACGTGCTCAGATGGACTTAGACCGAACTTGACGCTCTGGACAGACGAGTCCGCACGACGATGACCTTTCATCGAATGCATCATCCGAGGTCATCGGTTATGAGATTGTATATCCCGCGGAAGTGTGGTGGTCGAGGCCTCTTAAGTGCCAAAACCATGCACAACCGCGAGGTATGCAACCTCAGAAAATATTTTTTGACGATGACGGATGATAGTATTCGGGGAGAGGTGGTCGCTAGTGATAAAGGACTGACTCCCTTATCGTTGGCCTCACAGGATTGGCGAACCCCGGAGGTCCTTAGCACCTCTGATCGGGAGTCCGTATCGAAAGAGAAGGAGCTGCACGGGAGGTTTTACAAGGTACTTCATGAACCTTTCGTGTTATTTCCGGTTGGTCGGCTCTTGCTAACACTGAGTACTTGCACAGACACAACCAAGCAGCCAAAATCCTGCATCAGGAGCTCGCTCTGAAATACGGTCTCTTGCAACAGAGGCAGCCGTATTACAAGTATCTGCCGGAGCCAATCCTAGAAAACGACCGTGCCAAAATCTATTGAGACCGATCCGTTATCACGGACAGAACTATTCTAGCGAATAAGCCTGACATCGTGGTATGGGATCGGTCGCAGTCGAGGGTATTTCTAGTGGATGTCACTATCCCTCATGACGAAAGTCTCGTGATAGCTGAAACCGAGAAGCATCGGAAGTATCTCGATCTGGCTCACGAGATCACCGACATGTGGGGTGTGACTTTGACAGAAATAATCCCAATTCTTTTGTCCGCGAATGGGTTAATTCCAACCAGCCTCGCGACCAACTTGAGGCGGTTGGATTTCTGTGGCGTGTCGGTTCCAGCACAAATGCAGAAGGCGGTGCTGCTCGATACGGCTCGGATCGTTCGTCGGTTCTTGAACCTGAGTCCCTGACCCCAACCGACTGTTCTTTTGTCGGGGAGTACCGCCTCTCCCATTTAAAATTTATATTTTCTTTTTCGACCATGGGAGAGGCGAGGAACTATAAGTCATGCCCAAAATAATAATAATTAATATACTCTCTTACAACGCTCTTACCACACACACCAGCAAAGTCAGTTCTAATGAAATTTCTTTTTGGTTTCGCCTTTGAGATTGAATCTTTTAACCCTACCATTGCTAGTCTATGGTCAGTGATGCTACTTTCACATACAATAGCCACTGCATTCCCGTTAGGGGTTATAACTATGATTAATAAGGGTAATATATATGATAAAGGCAAGCACAGAGACGTGTTGGCTTTGTAACGGCTGGTATAAGACCAAACTCTGCGGTTGCACATAGATATTCTGATAGGCCTGTGTTTGAGTCTGATAACAAGTCGATATTAATGTCTCCCGTTAGAATCATGTGTGATTTACAGGAAGGGGAGCTAATTTGATCATTCAGGCCGTCTCAAAAGGTTTTTGGATCTCGAAAGAACGGGGCGCGATAGACTGCAAAAACAGTAATTTTATTGTTTATTTCTAGGATTATACAATTAGCTTCAGTCCATGCGGGTTCACGTGTTGTTATGTTTAAGTTTGATTTAGCATATACCACTACTCCGCCGGCCTTATTTATGTAAGTGTTGCTTTTATGCGAAGTATATCCCGACAACTGCCCTACAATCGTACGATGGTTTAGCTAACATTCGGTCAGGACAATGACATCGAAGTCGATATTAAATCGTCTCAACAAAATAAGAAATTCGTCAAAGTGCTTTTCGATGCTGCGTATGTTGTAAGTCAGTATCCCACCAAAAACATTTTCATGTAAAATGTTTCCAAGACGAGCCCATATGACTCGCACTGTCAAAAAGTTATCAGATCTCATGTAGAGCCAAGCTTCTAACACTACACGCCCTAACTCTACAAGGCCTAACTTCACAAACTCTACACCTTAGTCAAAATATGTGGCTTGGCCATTTCGCTACATTCACATCGGCGTAAGGTGAAAAATCAATTCACTGTTCATTACTTTTGTGTTATACAACAGTTCTTGTAGTAACGAACGGCCAAGCCACATATTTTGACTAAGGTGTAGAGTTTGTGAAGTTAGGCCGTGTATAGTTAGGGCGTGTAGTGTTAGAAGCTTGGCTCTACATGAGATCTGATAACTTTTTGACAGTGCGAGTCATATGGGCTCGTCTTGGCAACATTTTACATGAAAATGTTTTTGGTGGGATTTCATTTCTTTTTGTCAGTTGTTTGTCACAATTTTTTTTTCTTCTTCTTTTTTTGGGGTGTATTTGTTGCACATCAGAGACGCCTTTTTTTATGCGTGCGTGCCCCCAGATTTTTAGTTTATATTCGTCATTTAAAATACTCTCACATTGTTCAGCTGTATCGAGGCTATGGCATTTAATTTCAAAAACACTGTCTCTATTTCGTTAGAAACAAACCTGTCTTCAAAGGCCATTTAAATGATTTAAGTGATGGGTATAGCATAGCCTAGATACTGTAGTGTATAAGCCATGGATAAAGGTGTGACATGAAATGGTAGTAATATTGCCTAATAAAAGAGCGAGAGAGATATTATTTGTATTGACTATGTGTGATCTGTTGTGTAAAAGTATAGTTGTCGAATTTGTTGTTGTATGTGTGTAAACTTAAGATAAAAGTAAAACTAATATAATGAGAATGAAAAGTAAATGAAGAAATAACAAGGAGTTTCTTTATGTATAATTCTAACCTTGCCTTCATGATTTTATAACAACAATAATAACCTGGGTCGGGCCTACACCAATTTGTCTTTTCTAAAGACATATGTGTGGTTAATTTATCATGGTTGTTAACCCTTAATTAGTCGCATGGGGTCAAGGCAGTTTCGCATTAAAAATTTAAGCACTTGCCTCTGCCCGAATTTCCCCACGCCCCCGCTAGCTTCATAACCCGCGTCGAAGTTTGTATTCCTGTAGCGATCTAGTAACGGGAGTGGAAGGATGCGTCGCTGCACTCTTGAGCGGTGACCCCGTGCGAGTAATTACGCCCGCGGAAAAACGATAGAAAAGTACCAACCAAATGTACAAATTTTGTGCAATGATCACTCTCAAATATACTGTCAACAGTTTAATAAAAGTGATTCGGAGAGTTCCTAAAATAATTCTAAAGTTTTAACTTTGATCTTAGTATAAGTACAAATCGATAATTTTTGATAGTAATTTTGATGTAGCTTGTTTTTGTTTGACTAGATATTTAGTTCATGTTATTCTTTTTAAATATATTAGAATTAATAAAGCACTTTCATAATAATAATGTTTTATTTACTTATATCTTTTATAAATAATATAAAATATTCCTACAATTTGGGGTCACCTGTGACCCCATGCGAGCAATTGTGTAATTTTCTTAGTGCGACTAATTAAGGGTTAACGGTGAGGGAAAACATCGTGAGGAAACCCACATGGCTGAGTTGTACTTAGTCATGTGACAGTGTATTCGTACAAAACGGCGATAGGCCTGCCCCCATCACGTGAGTACACTGTCCATGCAAAACGTGGGTACTCTGAACACCAGGTGACAAAGTCACGTGATGTTCAGAAGTATTAGTACCTCTGCCAACCCCTTCGGGGATATTCGGCGTGAACGTTTATGTTTATGTTATGTTATGTAATAATAACATAAAATTGCAAGTTGAATAAAATAATAATAAAGCGATTTAGCATGGAAGTTGCGCAGCTGAGCTTTCATTCGTGGCACATGGATTTGTAGTCTCTAGTAGTCGTTCCAGTTCATCTTCAGATCTGACGAGGATTGGGGCCTTTCCTTCAGTTTTGCGAATAAAAATTCGACCGTTGTTGATCCAAACAAACTTGTATCCTTTATTTTTAGCTCGTAATCGTGTTTGGCGAAATAACATTCGATTGGAGAAAGTAAGGCGCTCGTTTACATATATTATATTTGGTGGGCCAGAGAACTCGAGGTGGCTTGTGTTGAAGTCGCGGCGAGATTTGATAGCTTTCAGGAAATAGTCGCGATGATTCTTGCGCAGGAGGCGAATAACCAATGTTAAAATTCTCACCCTTCTCCTCAATTTCATAACTAACCGAATACGATATTTCATTATTGATGAACGACTAGAAAAGAGACTTACTTCCTGTTAGGCAACATTAATATATTCTTACATAAAATAGTTATATAGTCGTAAATGGTATGTAGAGTGAGGCTTCAAAAGGCAAATAAAGGATGTAAGATGTAATAACCAGGCAACCTACTTACAACAGCGACATTAATAAACGTACATTTCTCACAACATACTATTTGCTTTCATGTTTTAGCTGAACCTTTGACACAAAGATTCAAAAGAGTAAGTTCAAGCAAATATGTAAAAGTTATGAATAAAGCTCGTGCAATATTTTTCGAGACACAATAAAAAACATAATAATATATGGGTTTGACAAATCAGCATAGCACATAATTAGATACAGATCATATATTGCCATGAGTGCCGGCTTAGAATGTCGCTACCCCTTTCTACCCACGGGTGTCGTAAGAGGCGACTAAGGGTATTGGGGCTTTTTATTGGATTTTTGGGCGATGCGTTTGGAGATCCATCACCAAAAACCTTTATATTTACCATCTTTTCCCCACTCAACTTCCAAAATTGGTTGAGGAATTTATAATTCCTTAGCTCTGGTTACCCCTTCAAGGGAAATATAGCCGTGAGTATATGTATGTATGTATGTAGATACAGATCCTTTGTAGAAACGTTATCATGTTTCATTTTATGTCTACTTTTGTTCTACCACTGAAAGTATCACATGATTTACTGCAAACCCTAATTGCAACAACACCACAAGTACATGATCTCCTCACACTCTGACTATACATTGGAAGATATTATGTGTTAAGTTCACACTTCTTTTACGTACATAAATATACTCACGGCTATAAAAATTGGTAGCCACAGCTTTAGAGCTAGAAACTCTTCAGTTTCTAGGAAGTTGATAGGGGACAAGATGGTAGAAATAAAGTAACGTAGGTGATGGGTCTCCAAACGCAACGCTCAAAAACTACTTACTTAGTCGCCTCTTACGACTACCGTCGTGGGTAAAAAGGGGTAGTGCCATTCTAAGCCGGCACAAAATAATGTTTCTTTACATAAACACCCTAAACGTAACAACTATTTTTTATAAAAATATATCGACGGAAACTTGTATCATATTAACTTCAACTGAAAGAAAATACATAGATATTGGAACTTTTTGTTTACGATGTACTTTATGGAAACGTAAAATGTGCGTCCTTCGATGTAAGTATCGCATAATTTTACAAAAGCCTAACTGAATCAATACTTTCAGTTTTATAAAACTACAGGATTGATATTGTTTTACGGAAATTTAAAGTGGCTATCATCTGAGAAGTGTGTAGTATTTTCTTTGACATAATTAAATACATACTTTTACTCACGCCTATGAATCTTTAAAAAGGTTAATTTTTAACAGAGATTTGGAAAAAAAACTTAGCCACCTTTGCAAGCAGCTAAAGAATTTTTGGAGTGGGGAAAAGATGGTAATATAAAAATTAATAGTGATGGGTCACCAACCACATCGCTCAAAAATCATTATAAAAACTCTTATACCCTTATTATATATTAAACTAAGAACTGATAAACTTTCGAATAACTATGCCAATAGAATGCTCGAAAACAAAACCTCTCACGACTGTTTGAGTATGCTTCGTAAACCTGCAAATAATTATAGCTATACCGATAGTTCGCTATTTGCGAAATGCTTTGCAATTATACCCACTGTGCAAACAGTAATGGCAAGAAAAGTCAAGGCACTTTCAATCCGCATTCTGTTTGACAACAAGTCTGTTCTGCAAGCCCGTAACAAAGAGTGTAAATCAGTATTCATGTACAAATTTCATAATGTCTAAACTTGGCTTGCGAAAGAATAAGGGTATAGCAGTTTTTAAAGAGATATTTGAGCGATGTGGTTGGTGACCCATTACCATCTTTTCCCCACTTCATATGAAGAAATTGAATAACCGAACAGTACTACAATCCTACTTTTTCTAAACACAGCCGATTTTCTTGATAAAATTCTACTTTCTAATCACAAACATTAGTAACTTCATAAGTCAGTCTTGTAATGAAATCTCACTCGCAATAAGGATTTATGTCTGGTAGTATTCAGTCCAAAATTTCGAATTGTCACAGCGATAAACCTTAATTGATCCGAATGAGTGAGTGGCGACCGTAATAAAACGAAGTGATTATTCTCGTTTTGACCGACATCGAATCTAAATTACTCTGAGGAACTTGGAGAGGAAGTAGATTGCGCAATATATAGTTGTGCTAAAGATTTGCTGCAAGCACAAATTCGAATGGCATTGGGAATATTAACGAGACCGAGTTTATAGCCCAACACTCTATTGCCTGCGGCATTCCAAGTTCAATTGGTTTCTGAATTTAACAAACTGTAGAGTGGATTGTATTGTTTTAATATCTGAGGCTCTTTAAACACTTAATTAGTTATTCAATGGATTGGATATCATAGATATAAGCATAGTTAAAATTATGCCGTCAATGTTATAATTTTACAATTTCATCGATATTCTGTGTTTTGAATCAGATCTACACCTTTTATCCACTGCCATTCAGTACTTTTGTGCTTTATTTGCAAAAACCTATTATTCCTTTGATAAAATAGAGCAATAGCAAAACCAAAGAAAACAAAAGTTTTAAAAAATTTAAATGATATTGCTACAAAGCTACCACAATAAAGTCTTCAAGTTTTAAAACACAGCAGTCTAAGGTAAATAATTGTAATAACTGTTTAATATATATCTACAATCAGTTCAGAATAACAAAAGCTTTACTGAATTTTGAAATGACAAATTCACATGCCATCGAGCATACTACGAAAATGACACCTGTAATAACACATCCTTTTAAATAATATAAATGTTATCAGAATGAGAGTGAGTTGAACACAATACAAAAGCGGACACAAAAACAGATTGGGACAGTCATAAATTTTAAATTTATCGTCCACCATAAAGCTTCATGTACAATGACAGACGAGTGCGAAAGCTGACCGACTCTCATTTATTTGCAAGCTTTTCCACTGTTTCATACACTTGCAATGTTTTCGAAAATAATTAATCAAATATTCTTCATTGCACCAATACATTGAGAGCGTAATTTAAGTATGATACTTTATTTCTAAACTCAAAACATATATAAATTTTATTGTCACATATTTAGTAAATTATTTTTTAAAATAAGAATACTCGTAATAACTATATTGATTTACTTAGGACATTTTTATGACTAATGGCAGACACTTATTAGTTATTTGTTATTATAATTGATTATTCAAACTGTCAGACTTTTATATAGCCATATCTATCTGCAGGTTGCGTTCATTTTTTACTCATAACTGGAAGTACATATTTTTACCATTTACTGACATCAACTGCATAAAGACAGTTTATAATGCCTACGTTCGTAGTATCTTAGAGTTTGCTTCTTCCATCTGGTTTCCCCAATATATAAAATATGCTCATAAAATTGAATCCGTGCAGCGCACTTTCATTAAACATTTAAATTACAGAGCTCGAGTATGGAACAAGGATTACGCATCATCGTGTAAATATCACGAAGTCCTCAAACTTGATGAACGTCGCTTACTTACAGATATGTCTGTTTTACACGATTTGTTGAATGACCGCATAGATAGCCCCAACATTTTATGTCAAATCGGAATTAACACCCCTTCTTACAGAACCCGACATACGCAAAAATCTTTGTTTCATATTCCACGCTCAAGAACAAACTACTCTCAAAATTTTGTACGAATTCAACAACAAATTTAGTGATTTGGACCCTTTTTTTTCAAACAGATTTGAATTTCGTAAGAATGTTATAGAAACATTTAAAACGAGTCAAAGTTAACCAGTATAAGCATAATTAAAACATACATATACACGAACACACACACACACACACACACACACACACACACACACACACACACACACACACACACATACCTATATACATTTCCTTCATTACCATCATAGTATTATCATTCACGGTCTTTTTTTTTGGTTTTGTTATTTTTTTTTTCTCTTTCTTTCCTTGTATTTTTTAAACGTTATTTATAATATTATTATTTTTCTAATGTACTTGCTGTATTTTCGCGGGCAACCGCCTTAATTTCGTTCCTCTTTTGTTTTGTACCGGTAATTGTGATCACCTGTCATTGGCTTTGTAAAACAATTGTTTGTTCTGTGCCATGTTTGTTGTGTTTGCTGTTGATGGTCAACGAATAAATAAATAAATAAAATAAAAAATATGGACGAGGGATGGACGCACTTATGTTCGAAAACACGACGGGTCACCAGCGATTGCTATACGCTACGAAGAGGATCTATCTCGGGTTTTTATTTATCTAACCGTAGTCAATTGGTTGCCATCAAGGGATTTGTATCTACGCCAGAAATGATCCATTCAGGAGTACCACAGGGATCACATTTAAGCCCTCTGTTGTTTGTAATATTTATAAATGAGTTAGTAGAAAACCTGTCATGTGAATCTCTGCTTTATGCCGATGATCTTAAAATATTTACAACAATAAACTGCATTGATGACTGCTATATGTTGCAAGACGACCTAAACAAAGTTAGTGAATGGTGCCATTTGAATAAAATGCATATAAATGTTATAAAATGTGCAACTGTAACATTTACTAGAAAATATAATAAAATAGTTCATGATTATGAAATTGATAATTCGATTGTACAGAGATATGAAGTTGTAAAAGATCTTGGAATTATATTTGATGAAAAACTATCTTTTCTACCACACTATAATTACATAATTACCAAAGGAAATCAAATGTTAGGGTGCATACTTAGAAATACCAAAGACTTTAAAAATCACAAATCATATCTACTGTTATACTACAGTTTAGTGCGAAGTATTTCGGAATACGGTTCGGTTGTATGGTCACCTTTTTACTCAATACATATTGAAAACATAGAAAGAGTGCAACGTCGGTTTTTAAAAATATTAGCGTATAGATTGGGCTTTGGTAGAAAACTAACTAGTTATATAGAAAGGTGTAAGAAATTTAATGTGACCTCGCTTCAAATCCGTAGGCAATTCCAGGATCTTACATACCTTCATAAAATTATACATAATCAGCTAGATTGCCACATATTTTGACTAAGGTGAAGAGTTTGTGAAGTTAGGCCTTGTAGAGTTAGGGCGTGTAGTGTTAGAAGCTTGGCTCTACATGAGATCTGATAACTTTTTGACAGTGCGAGTCATATGGGCTCGTCTTGGCAACATTTTACATGAAAATGTTTTTGGTGGGATTTCATTTCTTTTTGTAAGTTGTTTGTAACATTTTTTTTTTATTTTTTTCTTCTTTTTTTGGGGTGTATTTCTTTCACATCAGAGACGCCTTTTTTTATAGCCCACTCTCTATCTTTGCCTTTTTTCTTTGTTGATTTACTGTTTATAATAAGTGATAGATCAGATACTCATAAATAAAAGATGTTATTAAAGGAAAGAAAAATTTCGACACTGGCGGGGTTCGAAGTTAGTCAACCCGCCAGTGTCGAAATTTTTCTTTCCTTTAATAACATCTTTTATTTATGAGTAATAATCCCCACATGAGGAATTCATGTCAAAAAACATTAAATTAGATCAGATACTGTCGATATGTCTCAATATAATATGTCGATTAATTTTATTTTTTTTTATCACAAGGAGTACCTATACATTTATATATCTGAGGGCACCAAGTTTTAGATTATTATTAGATTAGACCTCTAGCGTCATCAAAATTTAATATTTTAAAATTACAGGTCTCATACAAACTCCCATTCCCTAGTTTAAGGGGTTGGAGGATGAAAGTTACAAGTTTTATAATTTTGTTGTTGTTTGTGTGCTAATACTAGCTTACATACAAAATTTCAGCTTTCTAGGACATTAGGAAATACCTTAATAATTTTGATGATCATCAGTGAGTCAGTGACGAAATCAGCGTTTTTTAGATATAAATAAAATCTGAAGTATAAAAGCTAATGTAATTAAAACTTAATATGTTCAATAAGTTCGCTATTGACAATATATCCCGAAAATTTTGTTGATCTAGCATAACCCAAACCCAAGTTATGAGGGTTCAAAAAAACGACGAAGCGCTTCGAGAAAAGGTAGGTAGTGCCCGTGCGCTTCGCTTGGCTTGTCTTGGCGGGGCACTACCGTGCCCCCAGATTGCAAAGTTCTCATATCAACTCAATTTTGCAACTCCTATAAAATATATATAGCATCGGATGCTCTGATTTTCAGAAATCTGCGTCACTAAGCAGAGTATTACAAATTTTGGCCATAAAACTAAGAAACTAGCTCCACTGGTCTGTTTAAGTGCGTACATAAACTCGTGCACGAAATTACGAGCGTTTCGTGTCATACCCTCAGACGTCGGTCGAGGCTCGAGCCCGTCTGCCTCGTATTCTTTGTTCACTTTGGTAATAGCCCTCTCAAGTATTTCCGACACCCGAATGACTCATGAACAGTCATGTTAAACGATGAAAAAAGTAAATTGCTTCTTTGTTTCTTTTTAATACGGCATTCTAAAAAAGACCTACATTTTCTGACTGTAAAGGCGTTTATTGTATCTTTGCAACCATGTTAATCATGTGTTTGTATTCTTTGCACCGAAAAAAACTGTTCATGTTACATGGATTCTCAAGATCTTTCTGAAAAACATTAATAAAAATGTGTTTAATAAATAAAATAGAACCACAAGCTTATAATAAAAAAGGGTATAGTTAACAAGGCCTTGACCGCTTTGTAAGTGGATAGAAAAAAAGTCACATAAAGTATTAATGCTGATGGGTTCCTATCCTTACGTTATCTAATAATTTCTTCAAAATTTCTCACTTTGGTGGCCTTGCAAGATGGGTATGGTGGGTTTTCAGGTCGGTACTACAATGAAATTAATTAATATTATTAGAATAGAATTAATAATATTAATAGAATAATTATACAATAGAATTCCTCTGCTGGACATAGGCCTCCCCAAACATTTCCTCAGAGACCGGTCCTGAGCTGCCCTCGTCCATCGACTTGAAGGAGACGTCGTTCGGTACTCAGCGACTTGAGAACCTTTGAGCCAAAACGACTCTGCACATTGCCACTTCAGTTTTGAAAGTGTTTAACCCCAGAGCTTGTGTGCAAACGTATGCACAAAATGAACTTTTTGAATCGTTCATATCAGATGCGGTATCTTTTTGGAAAAAAAACATTGATACCATTTTTTTATAATTTTACGATGTACAATTTTTTCTTAGATAATTTTACGATGAAACTTACCGTTTTGAAGAAAATAATAAAAAAACCCTTTTTTTACCTTTGACTTTGAATAAAAAATGCACGCAAGGGAATGATGGGGAAATAGTTATTTGGAATTATATTTTGAACAATTGTACCAACTTTCAGCGCTGGTTCGGAATTAATGTAGCCTTACTCTTGTTTTTCGGTCTAAATTGACCGGACTATAAAGGACAAAACTGAGCTATTTTAACAGGGCGGGCGTTAAATCAATTTTTTAACAATCTTGCTTAGTAAATAACATTTTCTTATTGTGTTATTTATACAAAAAGATTCCCCAAAGCCCTTGAATAACGCCTCTCGGCGTTTCCTTACACAATAAATACCAAGTTGAAGACAAAATAGCGCCTTTTGCGATAATGTCCCTCGGGACAGCGAAGGATCAACACAATATATCCTTCCAAAGCGAGAAACAGCCTATAGAATTTCTAGGAACTCTCTACTTCGGAAACAACTCCAGTTTTATCAAAACATTTTATTTCTATTAATCTTTTGAAACAAATAAAGAATTAATTAAAACGGATGTATAAAAAGATTTATGAATGTAAATAAAGCTCAGGAGGTTTGTCAGGATACGTACAAAGTGGTAATCAATGGCTCTGTTTCTGTGTATATGTGTAAAATATATAATTAACACAAAAAATATTGAATATTTATTTTATAATATTTAGTTGATTTTCGATATAGAATACAATAGAAAACTCTTAATGAACATCTTTAAAAAAAATATATTTACAAACAACAAAATTTATAAACTATATAACTTAGAAAAACTAAAATTTTGAAGGAGTGCAATCTTGAGAATAATTGTGGAATATACTAACTAATACTTACGATACTTTATTTCTACCAATTTGTCCCCTATCAACCTCCAAATGTGGCTGAATAGTTACTAGGTCTGAAGGCCTAGCTACCCTTTTTTTTGGAATTTATAGCATAACATAACATAACATAAACGTTCACGCCGTTTATCCCCGAAGGGGTTGGCAGAGGTATCTAGTTTCCAGAGAAGGTACCCACGTTTTGCTTAGACAGTGTACTCACGTGATAGGGGGCAGGCCTATCGCCGTTTTGTACGAATACACTGTCACATGACTAAGTACAACTCAGCCATGTGGGTTTCCTCACGATGTTTTCCCTCACCGTTAGCAACCATGATAAATTAACCACACATATGACTTTAGAAAAGACAAATTGGTGTAGGCCCGTCCCAGGATTGGAACTCACGCCCTTCTGTTTTTCGGGCGGGTGTTCTACCCACTGGACTATCATGTCGCTTTATAGCATATGTATGTATATGTATGTTTGCTGTGTAGTGTCGGCTTAGAGTAGCACTACCCCATTTCTGCCGGTGGGTGTACGTAAGAGGCGACTAACGGTTTTGGGGCTTTTAAGGGATTTTTGGGCGATGCGGTTGGAGACCCATCACCAACAACCTTTATTTTTACTATCTTTTCCCCACTCAAATTTCAAAAAGTGGCTGAGGAATTTCTAATTCCTTAGCTCTGGCTACCCCTTCTTGGGATTTATAGCCGTGAGTATATGTATGTATGTATGTATGTATACTATCTAACTTCATCTTGTAAATTAATATTATTCATAAAAATAATAAAGCACAATCCAAAGCCACTAAACGCCAAGATCCTAAATCCCTACTCATCCACCCATACGATAGGCCACTTAGCAAAATTTATAACCATCCCTTTCTCAGATCGTTAGAGAAAACGGGATAACTTCTAATTGATGTGTTTCCTTTGTGATAATGATGTCAAGGATAAGGTATAATAAATCACCAATTGAGCATTGTTCTTTTGTGCTGAGCTTTAATCGGTATAGAGGACCAGCCAGTTAATTGTTATTTATCTTCATCTTGATTGAAAGCCAAAATTATATTGCATTAGGTGTGATTTTGATTTAAATATGCATACTCACGGTTAAAATCTCGAATAGGGGAAGCCAAAGCTTTAAAATAAGTAGCTCCTCAGCCAAGCTTGGTAGTATTTTGACTTAAATTATTTATTATTAGGTATTTCGGGTTAAATTAAAGTGAAACTTGTTGAGGCAACATTTAAAATCAAACTAATATGCCATACCAAATAATAAAAAACAGCCTAACTATATACATATACACATATACGCACGCTATTATTTCCCATAAGTAATTCTATAATGCCGATTGTCCGAAAAATTTGTAAAATATGGATAAGTTATGAAACACAGATTAGGAATAAAGATTCCACTTGTCAAATTATAATTTAAAAAGACCTGAACATTTGAATTGCCCGGTA
Organism: Bedellia somnulentella; assembly: GCA_963576735.1. NCBI lineage: Eukaryota > Metazoa > Arthropoda > Insecta > Lepidoptera > Bedelliidae > Bedellia > Bedellia somnulentella. Next base: position 4,152,328 of record OY755186.1, on the reverse strand, counting down.
CGCTAAGTGAAAAGTTGTGTAAAATAAAATAAAAACAAAATGAAGTTATGAAAAACAATGAAGTAAGAATTCTAACCAGTGGAGTCTAGGAACAGACTAATAGCGCAAATTTATTTTATTTTGTTGGGGATGCTTACAACTAAAATTTGACTTATTTAATAAATACATAATTAAACGCCAATTACCAGCTTCCACAGGAATGAAATATATATTAGAGAAATTAGCATTACCGTAGTGTTTCTTTCTAGCTAGACAAAAGTGTTTAATCTGTTATTCCTTTACTCCTTTACATATTGATTTACATATGAAAACTATTCCTTATATCGAGAAGCTACGCAATCACACCTGAACTACGCTAGTATATAGGTAGAAAACGATAAGGATTTGAATAAAGGATTCTTTTATGGCGGAAAAATTTCAAGCCACTTTGTAAGAAAATGATTATTTACATGTTTAACTCTGTGGAATGCAGCTAGTAATCAATGGGTCAAATGTAAATTGTAATATATAACATCACTGATACCTATACATCCCAAAAAGGGATAGACAGCGTTCAGAATTAAGAAGTCTACAGCTACTTTTGGAAGTTGTGTCGGGAATAGCTTGACAAATAACGGTGTTTAAGAATTTGTCTATTATTCCAAATCCGTGATAGCTCAGTGGGTATAACACCGCTTATCGTGCAGACCATAAGGGTTCAAATCCCGGATCAAGCCTGCACCAATTTGTCGTTTCTAAAGTCATATGTGTGGTTAATTTATCATGGTTGTTAACGGTGAGGGAAAATATCGTGAGAAAACCCACATGGCTAAGTAGTACTTTGTTATGTGACAGTGTATTCGTACAGAATGGCGATTGGCCTGCCTACTATCACGTGAGTACACTGTCCAAGCCAAACGTGGGTACTTTGAATATCAGCTGCCAATGTCACGTGATGTTTAGAAGTATATTACCTCTGCCATACCTTAGGGGATATACGGGGCGTCATCGTTTGAGTTTGAATTGAGTTTATTATCACATATTCGCCCAACAATTACTTAAAAAGCCCTAAATCCCTAAGTTATCTTTCACGTCACCCACAGGTAGAAATGGGTTAATGCTAATACAAGCCGACACTACACAAATGTAGTAAATATGTTAAAATTTACACACCGAAATACTCTCATATTTGAAAAAATCAAAAGCTTACCTGAATAAATATGCTACGAAGCGACTTAGGATATTGTGAATATTTTAAATAACTAACAAGTTAGACTGGAATTCGATAACTTTTAAATTTATTATCTTTCTCCTTTATTACTTAAAGAAGCTAATGTATTTGGAGTTAAATTAATATAACAATAATAATAGAATTATTATGGAGCTCTATCCACCTCGGTGTTGGTTTTTATACCGTGTAAAATAATAATGTTGTGTGTATAAGGTTATTTGTATTGAAAATGTTACAGCACTCGAAAATGTATTTGGTGCGATACGAAACAGTTTGTACGAGTTGTCCCCGCTCACAATAATTGATCAGCATTCATTATGAGACACAAATGAGTTTGTTTATTTATTCCGCGCGATTTACCGGCAGTTCGCGACAAATTTACGTGACTGCAATGCTCTATTGGCACGAAATATGTACTGTCGTACTTTATAGCAGTATTGTGAACAGCTATTTGGTCGTAAATGGAATTTTAATTAAGTTTTTAGGGTTTATGTACTTGTATTTGTAATGTGAGTAGCCTCACTAGTTTGATTGACGATGTCGATGCACGCTTAATACACCACTATGAGTTCAAGTATAACATGGGTACTCTGAACAACAAGCATGTATTTTATAACAATATTTACTATAACGAGTGTAGTGCCAGCTTAGAATGTCACTACCCCTTTTTACCCACGGGTGACGTAAGACGCGACTATGGGTATGGGGCATTTTTGAGTAGTTTTTGGGCGATGCTGTTGGAGACCCATCACCAACGATTCTTTATTTTCACTATCTTGTCCCTTCTCAACTTACAAATGTAGCTGAGGAGTGTCTAGCTCCAAAGCTCTGGCTACCTCTTTTTGGGACTTATGGCCGTGCGTATATGTATGTATTGTTGGGATAATTAGCTCAGTGTTCAGCCATTTTAGGTGTTCATGTACATATTTGTACTAAGAGTAGTAAATATTGTGAGTCTAACTAATAATGTCTGTTTAATAATTTAGCTAGAATATCTAAAACTGAAGTCGAGCCGTGTATCAATTTGGTTTGATAATAATTTGATTCCTATTGTTATTGTATTTTTGAGAGGATATGTAACCGAAACAACTTTTGATTTTCGGATATTTTAATCGCGTATTATTACATTATTTTTAAAGCCCGACGTTTCGAAAACTTTTCAGTTATCATGGTCACGGGAAGACTGAGGTGTTATTTGTCATTATACAGTACTATAAAATTATTAATACTAACTACCTTCACAAAATTAGTATTAATAATTTTATAGTACTGTATAATGACAAATAACACCTCAGTCTTCCCGTGACCATGATAACTGAAAAGTTTTCGAAACGTCGGGCTTTAAAAATAATGTAATAATACGCGATTAAAATATCCGAAAATCAAAAGTTGTTTCAATTATAATGTGCAATCGTGAAAATCTTAGAAAATACTAGGATATGTAACCGTTTTCATAATATATTTTATCTCAGACCAACTTATTAGTTGTTGAGATAAAGTTGTTGTTGAACTCGAACTGATTTTGTATTGATGTGGGGATTGAGGAAAAGATGAAGGGCGGAACTACAGAGTGTAGGGTTTTGTAGCTAAACTAGACTAAATTTGTATTTCATTGATGCCATCGGTTTAATTTGTCAGTAATAACTGGCAACACTGCGTAGTTTTGTTATAAAAGACAGTTCATTCGGTTATCGGCGATCATTCACATTGTAAGGAGGTAACTAGAGGAGAGGAGTGAAACACGCGAGTACTGAGTAGATACTGATTTATTAGTCATAAGGTTACATACGTGCGCACGAATAATATAGATATAGGTAGATAATATATGTATTAGTTACTAAGTAGATCTTATAACTAGGTATACACCACATCTCCCTTATTATTTAAAAAAAAAAATAAGACACATATTTTTTTTTTCCAATATCTATAATTTCTAATCCTCTATATAAAGTTTAGTCCTATTTTTATGCACTATATCTATTTTACCTTTATTTAATATCTTAACATTAGGTGATATATCTTCGATTACTATATATGGTCCACTATATAAACTTTCCATTTTACTACAATTTTCATTCCTTAATAATATCTTATCGTTAGGCTTATAATGAATAGGTTTAGTGTAACTATCATAATACATTTTTCTTTTTAATTTACTTTGGAGAAGATTATCTCTTGCCTCCTTATTTGAAACTTGCAATCGAAATTTAAGTTCTTTTGCGTAATCATCGTGACAGTACAAAGGATCAATTTGATGACCTAAATTATTTGGTAAACTACATTTCTTACCGAACACCAATTCATAAGGCGTGTAGCAGCTCTCCGAATGTACAGACGTGTTGTAGGAAAAGCACCAGAACTGAATCCATTCACTCCAGCTCTCTGGATGATTACCTGCTTGGTTACGTAGATATGCTCCTAAGTTTTTGTGGGAGTTCTCTAGAGCACCCAATGTCTGATGATGGTACGCTGTTGAGTTAATTTTGTTAATATTTAGTAAAGTACATACCTCATTCATCGTTGTCAACGCCATAAACTCCGTGCCTCTATCGGTCACTATTTCCTGGGGCACTCCGAATCTAAGGATATAGTTTTGTACAAAGGCTTTAGCTACTTCTTTACTACTTTTGGTTATCAAAGGGTATGCTTCGACATATTTGCTTAACTCGCACTGTAACGTTAGTATATAGCTGTAATTATTAATGTCGCTATCTAAAGGACCAACAAGATCTAGGTAAATTTTTTGTAATGCTGAAGATGCAGTTGTCGTTATTTCCATTGGTTGTTTCGTTTTTAAGTCATGTTTATTTCTCTGGCATTTATCACATTTTTTAACATATTTCTTAATATCTTCATCTAACCCTGACCAGTAATAGTACTTTTTAATGTTATTGTACATGCGTCTTACACCTGCATGTCCGCTTGTAGGCAATATGTGGAAGTCATTTAAAATAACTTTCTTATCATCATTATTATCAATCTTTTTTACATCTGGCAATATTATAAAAGTTGGACCATTCCAATCTTTTACTTGTTTTATTCCACTTATAAGCTTCTCTATAAATTTATTATTACTTTTATTTTTTATAAAATATACTTTTCCAATCTTTAACGTCTCACAAAATATCTCTAATTCTCTCACAAATTCGTCTCGCGTAATTTGCGATTGAGCGTTAGGATTTATGTATAATATTTTCTTCCTAGGAACATATATAAAAGTTTTACTTTCTTTAAGTTCTTCTCCCTTTTTAAATAATTTATTTAATTCAGTATTTGTTATAAAACTTAACTCAACTGATTCCTTTGGATTTGTATGCATATCGATAATTCTCGGTTGGCCTGACCAATTATCATCCTCATCATCGTTAATTATTTCTTCTGAGTCATTTGATTGTTTTGACAAATCCGAGTAAATTTTTTCTCTTTCTTCCATCTCCTTTCGTTGCTTTCTTGTCATCACATTCATTATCCTTTCATTCATCTCCTTTAATTCCATAGATGTTAATTTGATTCTCGATAATGCGTCTGCAGCTGCATTTTCGGAACCTTTTACGTAATTCACTGTAAAATTATATTCGTCTAATATCATACGAAACTTTAATTATCTACTTGATGGATCTTTCATATTGAATAAGTATACTAACGGTCGATGATCTGTGTAAATGTTGAATTTCCGTCCATATAAATAAGGTCGAAAGTATTTAACTGCCCACACTATAGCCAAAAGCTCCTTTTCGATAGTAGGATAGTTCATTTCGGCTTTGTTAAGACTTCTACTAGTGTATGCAACAGGACGTCCGTCTTCATTAGATAAAATCGCTCCTAATCCGAAGCCTGAAGCGTCAGTTTGCAACTGAAATGTGTTAGTCTCTGTAAAATTAGGGTATTGAAGTACAGGTGGTGACATAAGTGCTTTTTTTAATTTCTGCAAAGCTTGTTCGTGTTCTTCTTTCCAAGTAAATGTAACGTTTTTCTTACACAACTGATTTAAGGGATACGATAAATGAGCAAAATTTTGTATGAATTTCCGGTAGTAGTTTGCAAATGCAACAAATCTTTTTACATCGTCACTATTTTTGGGTTGAGGATATTCTAGTAAAATTCTTATCTTTTCAGGATCTGGTAAAATTCCATCACCTGTCACTAAATGACCTAGGTAAAGTATTTCTTTTTTGAGAAATTCGCATTTAGCCGGATTAAGCTTCAAATTCACTTCTCTTAACCGATTGTAAATATCTAATAAATTTTTATTATGGTCATTTAAATTCCTTCCAAATACAATTAGATCGTCTAAATAAACAAAGCATTTTTTTATAGTTCAGTCTACCATTCGCCAACGTTATCATTCTACTAAAAGCATTAGGCGAAGTCTTAAGTCCCATTGGTAATCTTTTTAGTTGGAACTGTCCCGAATAAACTATTTTATTATTACTCGACTGTGTTGTTTTTTGAGATTGGGGTATGTATCCTGGACAAAATGCTGTGTACTTTTTACTGTCTTTATTTAAGCTAAGTTGGTAGTAACTTGAATAGAGGTCTAAATGTGTATAATATATCGCTCCAGAAAGAGAATCTAATATTTCCGTAATATTAGGGAGCGGAAACTTATCATCCACTATATTTTCATTTAATTTCCGATAGTCAATAACTAAACGCCACTTTTTTTCTCCATTCTTATCAGACTTTTTAGGAACCAATAGTACCGGACTGGACCACTCACTGCACGCTGGCTCTATAATATCATCATCCAATAATTTTTCAATTTGTTATTCTAGTTCTTGTCTCTGGGCGTACGGTAATCTATAATTTTTGACAAATATTGGTTGTGTGTTTGATTTAATTGAAATGGACTGTTCGTATAAGTTTGTTGTAGTTAACTTATCACCGCTTAAATGAAAAATATCCGCATATTTAGCACATAACTGTTCTATAGATAATCGTTCTTCCTTATTTAGATGCGATAAATTTAATTCTTTAAATAATTTATAAACTCTTTCCGAATTAAAACTAGTACATTTACTGAATGTTGTCATTTCATAATTTTTTAATGGAACTAATTTCGGATTTATTTCGTTCAGACAAATGGTTTTTTCAGATGTATTTAATATTTGAACTGGAATTCTGCCATTTTTTGGTCTTACTATAGTACTTGCAATTAAAATTCCCTCACTGATTTCATCCGTACAAACTAAAATATCCTCTATTAAAGAAGTTTCGATGTAGTGGATACTCTCTGATCTCGATGGTACAATATATTTTTTATATTGATTTGAAGTCAAACTTATTGAAACACTTTTGTTGTCGACTGTCCTCAAAGATAAAGTTTTGTTTTCATAATCAATGACCGATTTATATTTGTTTAGAAAGTCACTGCCAATTATGCCTGTAGCCGAACATGGTAATGTGTTGAAAATATAAACCTTATGCTTGAACAACTCATCCTTCACTTTAAATGTAATGTAAACATATCCAATCGCTTCAACATTGCCGCCAATGCCTCTTATATTGCTGGTCTCTTTATGGTACGGTATACCGAGTTGCAATAATTGTTTATATTTAATCGCTGAAATCGATGCTCCTGTATCAATAAGCCATATAAAATCGTTCTGGAAAATTTTTAATGTCGCAAATAATGAGTTACTGCATGAAAAAATAAAATGGTTTACGTTATTCACGAAAAAACTCATTGTAATTTTTCTCTGACTCTCTCCGTTCAGTTTCATCCGCTGACATCATCCTAATATTACGTCTGTTACCTTGTTTATGATTATAATGATTGTTTGGGTACCTACCTCGCATGCTTCCTCGCGGTGCTGCTCGCGCCTGTGCTTCTCGGGCACCCCGCGGAGCGTAGGAACCTCTTGCACCTCCACCGTAGCCGTAGCTGAACGGCCGTCTCTGGGGCCGTGAGAACTGACTATTGTAGAAACTCTTTGAAGCTCTTCTAAACGGATTTACTACATGGGGCTGTCTTACCTGGCACTGTAACCTTCCTCTGTAATTATAAAATGACTGGTTATTCCTCTGACAACTTAGAATTTCACCATTATTCACAGAAGAAGAAGAGACTTCTTCGTCTTGTGCCGCTTGGATGGCATCCTTAAGGAAGTCGTAGTTCCTCGCAGTAATAATTGTGCTCAACTTACGATTCCTAAGGCCATCGGAAAAACGCTTAATGGCAAATCTTTCATTAATTGGTTTCAAAATACTGTAGCAATCCGAATTCCCGCTGGCTTGAGAAATCGTTAAGTCATTCATTAATTCGGAAATTTCCCTGCCATAGTCACCAATTGACCTTTCGTGCTGTTTAATATTCTGTAATTTAGTTTGAATGGCCATAGCTGACTTCTGTGGTAAAAGAAAGCATTTCATGTCTTTCACAAGTTCCTCCACTGAATTATAGTCTGAAGAAAGCTTTAACTTGGCATTTTGAGATAATCTGCTCTTAATAACAATCTGAATTAAATTTTTCTTACACTCATTATTGGTTAAAACAGTATTATAGTATTCTATACCGTCGATTAATTGTTTGGTAATCGTGTCACAATCATTCATTATAGGTAAAAGATTCAAAGCCACCCTTAAATCGAACGAAGACATTTTGTTATCTTGTTTTAAATCCTCACATAAAGAAAATTCCTCTGTCTCCATTTGACACAAACTTTGTACTTCTTTATATAATATTTGAAATTGAGAACTCAACTCATGGCATAAACTAATATCTTTCTTCTCTATTTTCCCTTCTAAAATTAAACTACTTAATTCATCTAATAAGCTATTATATCGCCTAAGTATTATAGAACATTCCTCAAACTTTTTAATTAATATCTGTCCTTGTCTCCTACTTGGACCTATTTTTTAATACGCTTTTATTAGGTCGACCTGTATGTATGTAACTATGTAATCAAATCTAAGAAAACTAATTCCGAGTTCCTCATATATTTTTCTTAGTCGTATTAACATATTATTATTAGAGTATGTTGCATAATAAAAGCTTTATAATAAAATATACATTTATATAAATTTGATTAAACAAAAGATTTATTAATGATAAAATAATAGTAGTTTATTTTTATTTTTTATAAGCAATTACGAAAGTTATTTTAGGATCATTAATTATGAATATTACATAATCATATCTTTTAATTATTACCGATGTGTACGTCTTAAGAATAGAGTTCATTAGCTCCTAGCGCAATAATTATGGAAGTTGTTTTCATACCAGTGTCCATATTCGTCACACCGCTTCATGTTCCTTATGATTGTTAATATTCGCACTATTCAATTAATTGTTTTTTATACATTATTCATTGCACTTAACACATATTGTTACACCGTATTAACACCCGAAAAAAGGTACCTCGATTCCTCTCATCTGCATCACGCTCGCTGCTGCTCTCTGGTCAATGCGCCGGTTTAGAAATTTCGCGAAGTAGCGCATCATGAAGAATACTCCAAAAAGAATTACTGCATAAAGGAGTCCTGACCTGACATGTATGTCTTCATGTGGCTCGTATGTTCCAATATTTCTACGTTTTGCTGCATCATGGTATTGGTATGGCCAATTTGAGTCAAAATATCCTGACGACTTATTTCTTGATTTTCTGTAGGCGGTCTCGTAGTTGTAGCTGAATTACCCATGGTTACTATATTTAAATTTTACTTCATTATTTAATTAATTGTCCGCACACACTTAACGCGTCAGGCACATCTCCAATGGCAAGGTCGCCATGTAAGGAGGTAGCTAGAGGAGAGGAGTGAAACACGCGAGTACTGAGTAGATACTGATTTATTAGTCATAAGGTTACATACGTGCGCACGAATAATATAGATATAGGTAGATAATATATGTATTAGTTACTAAGTAGATCTTATAACTAGGTATACACCACAACATTCAATCGGTTGTAGAAGGAAGATGTAGACTGTAAAGGAGATCAAGTGTATTGTTGGAAAATAAAATAATAAGTACAGTTGCAGCTGAGTTTTATTATAATTCAGAAGTGGGACAAACGTAAGTACCCACAATTAATTTTACTGTATACCATGTATGCTACTGGTTCTTGAAATAGAAAAAGAAAATAATTCAGAAAGATTTTATTACCACGTGTTACATTTAGAAATGTCCTAGTCATATGAGTTCGTATCCTAGCATAACGGTTCTTTAGTAACGTTTCGTGTGGTGTGTTGTGTTGTGTAGTAAGAATAACCTAGCTAGACCTGCCATCGAGATAAGATAATTTACGAAAATAGTCACTGTCGTTTGCTGTAGAATAAATCTCTTTTTATTAAGATTAGAAAATTCACACAACCAATGTGTATTGATATATTTTTCTAGAACCAGGTCCTCCGCCATTTTATTTAAGTTTCTGTTATATTTTTCTATCCTTTTCCACTTGACTTATACAATGTCTATAAGCTAAACGAAGTATATTGTTTGGCGTTCCACATTGTTTTTGGAAAATGTTTTTTTATTTGTAACGTACATAAGAATGATTTTCTATCAACGCGTGAGTTGAATTGTCAATAGTACGATTTTTACACCCGAAGTTAAATATGTCGTCCATGGAGTAAATTTGAATAAAATTTTTGACCTTGACCCTAAGGTCCTATGTAAAATCCACTTCAGGAGCCACGGGGTATTGTATAGGGGGTGGAAAAAATGATTATTTTTGCAATTGGAGTTACGGTTCTCGAGTTATAACTTGTTTTGTCAAATTCAAATATTTATGTTTTGACGATATGTATGGAAAGTTAATAATAACTAGAATAGCAGTAGTCTGCGATTGTAGTTACAGGGAATATATTTCAAAAGTGCAAATCTTCGGATTAAACCACATAAAAGAGGTAGTCAGAACGGAAAAAACGACAGTATAGAACATATTTGATTAAAAGTATCGATGTCATATAGCTGTTACTCGGTAATTAGTTTAGTTTTGTTTCTTTAGCAGCCAAACATAATTACTTTTATATTTCTGTGTTTTGGTTGTACATCTACCCAGAAATTTTGACGAATGCTATTTTTTCAATAATTTAATTAGCATGCAAATTTATGAGATTCAGGATGAGGCATGCTATTGCTATGCCATTTGCTAAAATCTATTTTAATATGATTGTAAATATTTTTTACTGTCGGGTCGGGTCTTGTCACGATTCGAATGCATTAACACTATTACCAGACCTCTAGAAAATGCCGCGGCGCGAACGAGGGCGCCCGCGTGTTACTTCGCATGACATCGGCAGTAAGATAAGAATTGTTTAATTTATTGGTAATGGAATTTTAACCAATAATTATTATTCCAAATACTTGTTACTCCATTGCATCTACCCATCATCACTAATAATTTTCGGACATCATCATGCAAGTCAGGAAGAGATTACTCAAAGTGATAGGACTATCATTGTAATTCTTATTGAGAACATAAACATAATATTTAAAAAGTTATTAGGTTACAGATAATTTCGTGAACTTTGCTTGATTTATTCTGAATATTTAAAACACAAAAATAGATAATAAAATATTATCAGTATATGAGTATAGTAAAAAAAAATATGTCATTAAATAATTAAGTTGTGATAAGCCAATCCATTCTTGAGTTTGTTCTAATACTGTCATGTTGTCTCGAGTTCCGAGACTTTTCAGGTTGTGGCGGGTGATGCAAACAGAGATAACCAACACCAGAACGCTACTAGGCTCGCTACAGACGATGATCTAACGGTACGCATCGTAGTGCCGCATGAAGTCGAGATCCAGCAACATGAGAGATATTTGATTGATAGGAAGCTTGATATACAATGTCAATAGAACGGTCACAAACCCTTGAAGTGGAAGTGCAGCTAGATCACGAAATGAGCTAACGATTTGCGCTCATAATCAGCGCGCACCTTGCCGCCGCCGATGACGGCCAGCAAAAACAAAGTTAAGTACTCCTTTCTTTATAAACTATGTGGTCAAAGTCAATACTGTTATACATGATATTAGTCTCAGTTATTAACCTCAACAGTAACCACAAAAACGTAACACTTAAAAAATATACCTACATGATTATGATCGTTCTGCAAAAATCAGCAAGTTGGCTATGTAGAGTTAATAAATACGCTACGGTTTTGCGGCTGTGAAAATAAAACTACCGTGCATTTGGCTATGGCAAAACTGCAGATCTTGGCCAGGATTTGGTATATTTATTTATGTAATATTTACACACTTGGGAAGAATGGCAACATTTGTTATTATATGCCTTACTATATTCAAACATACACTCACAACATTGATTCCCATTGGAGGGAGCAGAACCTTTCAGTCGCCACTTTTTACGATCCTGACAGATCTCTCTCTAGCTTCGTTTACATAGATTAATATTTCATACATGCCCATTTACTCACCATATTTCAGAATCCTTTCCTTGCGCTCAAAACTATGGTCAAGTACTAGAAGAACTGTTCAAAAGGAACAAATATAGGTTTACTATTATTTAAAATAAAAACATGCTTTACTTACCCATTGAGGCTGATGTTTATGATGTTCTGCTAAAGAAGGTCATCTAGTATCCGTTAGGGTTGAACCAGTGTAGTCATTGTTTTGCAAATAAACTCTAGAATTTAGGGTGCACAGATAAAAAAAAGATAACACTATTGGAATGTGAGTTGACTTTAGAATGTTGAAGTTAGTTTCGTTAAAGGAAATGTATCTTATGCCTGTCATAGGAGATGAAAGTAAGTTGTCAGGACAGTCTCGTTCGGTAACCTTGGATCTGGCAGTTTGGTAATACGAAGTGCCAATAGCAGAGCACTGTGAGCACTTAATCACGTTTACCTAAAGCTACGGCTTATATTGATGCTGTTCTCATCTACAGTGAGGGTGTGTCCCGATGTTTAAAAGATTGATTGAGGTTATGGAACACATGTAGAAGACTTATCTGATAATAAATTATATAAAGAAAAACAACTGATCTAATATCGATTATCTCTGCTTTGAAATCGGTTATTTAGTAATACGCCTGGGAGATAGCAAAATACAAGCGGGTACAATTTTTTTATAACGTTTGGTAAATTTTAGAATTGACTACCTATATTAGAATATTGCGTCAATAAAAAAAAATGAATTTGTTTAGCTGCACCTTTAACACTTTTATTCTATATTCATATTGCCCATGGCGCTGGATTCGTGAGCATCGTCCTATATTAGCTATTTATGATCGCGATGCCAAAACAGGGTTGCATACTGAATCAGACACATTTTAGTCCATAGTTTTAGTATACTAAACTTACCTATATAGATTGGCAATACAAAGACGACAGGCGAGACCAAGAAGAAGTACAACGGTGTGCGTAAATGAATGGGTGCGTGACATTAGTATGGCGGATTCTGTATTAGCCCCATTAACATTGATAAAAATTCACGTATTTGTTATTTTCGCCAATTTGTAAAGTTTACAGTAATTTTAATATGATGATGATAAAAGATATTTATATCAGATATTTGCATTGAAAACTTTTGTTAAAGATCTAAAATAAAGCATATAGACCGATTAATATCACAGTCTTGATTTAGACTTGAATAGCTACAAAATTCCATGTTGGCAAGAGAATTTGTATTACATTTAGATTATGTACTATTAATTTATTAATAACTTTATCACAACAAGCAAAATAAGACAATTATTTTCGTACATTTATGATGCCAAAACCGTTGTAGGCCGTTATCGTGTCCATGAGAGGTCCTGCCTTCTTTTGATTTTTATACTATGACGTTTGTTACTTGATTCCAATCTTTGTAATTATATATCTATGCAGTCAACAAACTTCTCCTGAAGAAGGATACTACAATTAATAGGAATTAGAAACAGGAGCACTTTTAATCGCTTAATAAATATAATCTTAATTTATTTTGTCATAACACTTGTTTGTTTAAACTTTGTATGGCTTAAACTTTTATCTCAAGTGATACACTTTGGGCATAATGATTTGTCACGTTAAATGATTTGGCGTTATGTTATTAAGGTAATATAAAATTTTACCACCAATAATTTACTTTAAATAAAATATACGAAGTAAGCTTTTGCCACAATTAGGTGTACTTACCAATAAAATTTATACTTGTACTTGTTATGATTATATACATAGAACAGTATTCTTGATATAATTATGACAGGAGTTTTTATGCGAGTAAATATAGATATCTAGAAACATTAGCAGAAATACAATATTTGGGGAAAATTTGGGTCTATTTGTTGGGTAAAAAGTGATTAGATTTTCCCAAGTAAGAAAATAAAGATATAAATAAATAGTAAAGAAAATATATGTAATTAATGAATATAAGTAGTGATGATTTGCTTCACACGCTGCAATAGGTGATTCAGAACTTAGTATTAGTAGGACTACCAGTACACATTGTGCATATCGATCATGTCGGTCAGATCGAAAAAGTGTAATTCATATCTTTAGGTAGTAATTGATGCATTTATAAATTTAGGTTTTATAAAACCCATAAGAAACACAAATACACAGAACGAGAAATTGATAGAGGAAGTTGTTTTACTATTATGATAAAGGAATTGAGCATATCTTAAAATGTTGTGTCGAGTCTGAAATGCCACGGGAAAAATACAATTTCACTATTCTCAGTTTGTTCCTGGTTAAATTAAATTACTTACTGACGTTGATAAACTGAATTATGACCATAAGCGAAGGGCATGAATCATTTAACAATAATAAAAAGAGCAAAGAATCTTCTTCCAACAGCAATATGTTGGGCAATTTCATAATGATCCAAGTAATGGGACAATATAGGTATAAGATATCTTTTATTCATTAATTCCATTATAACAAACTAATATAGTGGCCCCTGCTGATAGAATGTTCCCTTAGGTTCACATAGCCGTATTACAATTGATTGAGGATATGGAATCAGATCTTGATTACAAAACTGACTCAGACTAAAAAGTTATGTACAGATGTTTTTTTTATGTTTCAGGTGAAACGTGAGAATTGATTGGTTCGCGTTTCATCTGCCAAAAGATGATACAGTTAAACGTCAGAATTGATTGGTTGGCGTTTAATCTGTCGAAAGAATATGCAATGAAACGTGAGAATTGATTGGTTCGCGTTTCATTTGCCGAAAGATGATGCAGTTAAACGTCAGAATTGATTGGTTGGCGTTTAATCTGCGAAAAGAATATACAGTACAACGTGAGAATCGATTGGTTCACGGTTCTCCTCCCGAAAGAAAATGCCGTAAGTTTGCAAGAAATAATTGGTTCGTATTAACTTGTACTTATAGATAAAAGAGCGAGAATAATTGGTTCGTATTTACTTGTACTTAAAGATAAAAGAACGAGAAATGATTGGTTCGTATTTACTTGTACTTATAGATAAAAGAGCGAGAAATGATTGGTTCGTATTAACTTGTACTTAAAGATAAAATAGCAAGAATAATTGGTTCGTATTTACTTGTACTTATAGATAAAAGAGCGAGAATAATTGGTTCGTATTTACTTGTACTTATAGATAAAAGAGCGAGAAATGATTAGTTCGTATTTACTTATACTTAAAGTTAGAATAGCGAGAATGATTCGTTCGCATTTACTTGTATTTATGGATAAAAGAGTGAGCAATGATGAATGGTTAGATGACTAGCTTCTCGGTCCGGAGGTTGCGGGTTCGATACCCGCTGAGAACAATATTTATGTGACGAGCATAAATTATTAATAGTCTTGGATGTTATTTATATGTGTATTAAATCATGTTAAATATTTCGTTGAGTTAGTATCCCATAGGTTATATAGTCATTAGGTGACACTTACTTTTGGTGCTTAACTTGATTTGTGTTATATACCTACGGACGTATATATTTATTGATCTCTATATATTTAAACTTGTGGATTAGAGCGCGCAATAATTGATTCGCATTAACTTGTAAAATATAAATAAGTGCGACAAGTGTTTAGTTAGCACTGATTGACTCGCCATTTGATTTAGTAGTTTATAAAAGAATGTAGAGTAATAATTTCAATGAATTAGTTGATTAGAGAGTCCAGAAGCAGAACAGCTTTCTATCTCAAACAAGAAAATGTTCCCTTGTACAAAGTAGTTGATATGTCCCAAGATAACAAATAGCAAAAATATAACAAGAAATAACTATTCCAAATTAAGTGACTGATAGATTCACCTCTAGTTTTTTTTTAAAAAATATAGAAAGGAAAAAAGAAAGATAGTATTTATTCATTGCCTAAGGGCACACCTATGACAAAATACAAACAATTCACAAATTATTATGGCCAAATTAAAAGTACGTGGTAATATAAACGAAAACAAAAAAAAAAAAAAGGTATAGTTTTCTTTAAAGATAGATGTTATATATGAGATAGGAGAATGAGATAATTGAATTTAAATTGTTTTCTTTCCATTGATTTACTTAATCTAACTACTGGACAACATTGTTTTCATTGTTTTGATCATTAAATCGTATTTATTAATTGTGTATGTAAATAGATGTAAGTTATATATTGAATTATATAAGATAGTTATATAAGAATATTGTTTAATGAATAAACACAATATAATATGTATAAATAAATTGTATAGTAGTTTTGTATCATTATTTCCTTTTAAATATTTATAGACTTTAGTTTCATTGAAGCAAATTTTTGTTGACAAATTATTTAATATTTTGAAATGTAACATTGTAAAAAAATCGAAATAAATACTCTTATCATATTAACTACTCGTATTATGTCAAATTGTAAGTTCTTTAGGCCTTTTACGTTTTATTTTTGTTATGTTTCATTACTTATGGAATCTGCATTTGTTATGTTTTGTCTAATTGAATAGTTTTTATTTTTGACATATTTTGTTGTAGTAAGCAAACTAAAATTTATCAAAATTTTGTAAAGCTGATAACAGAGTGTAGGGTTGCCGCCTGGCTTGTGTATGGGGACATACACATGCGTCAGGACAGCCGAGTGTAGGGTTTTGTAGCTAAACTAGACTAAATTTGTATTTCATTGATGCCATCGGTTTAATTTGTCAGTAATAACTGGCAACACTGCGTAGTTTTGTTATAAAAGACAGTTCATTCGGTTATCGGCGATCACTCTCGCCGCCAGGGCGGCCTTCAGCCGCCCGGCAAAACAAGTTAAGGTGACGCCGCACAGGCCGCAGGGCCAGCAGCACCGAACCGGTGGGGTTTTAGTCGGTAAAAGTCCGACATACCCCCGTCGCTCTCTCGAGCGACGGGGGATCCATGAGGATTTCCCCGCCGGTAAACAAAAAAAAATAAAAAAAATATCGGCGATCATTCACATTCAATCGGTTGTAGAAGGAAGATGTAGACTGTAAAGGAGATCAAGTGTATTGTTGGAAAATAAAATAATAAGTACAGTTGCAGCTGAGTTTTATTATAAGAGTGAGTGGCGGGCAAGAAGAAATAAATGTAGGGAAGACAATTCATTGGAATGTGATTGGAATATAATGTTAAAAGTAAAAGGATATCGAAGTTTTATTTACTAATGACCACCACCCAATAGTATATATTCAAGGAAAATATAAGGACAATGGTCAGCCCAAAAGTGTAAATACACAAACTTGTAAGAAAGGGTTCACTTTTATAAACTCAATAATATTTTAATCTTCGCCCCGTCAAAAGACGAATCCAGCAAACATCATTTCGTTCTCTTCAATCATGAAAGTTAGAAACAAGAACTCCAACTTTTCAGATTATCTTCAAAACAACTCTTCGCGAGTTTTCAAAGGGAAACGGTTAAATACAACTTTCTGTTTGTACCATTCGTTCAATATGAGTTCATGTATTATTGGGTAAGTGTACATGGCTCCTTCAAATTAAAATCTCAATATACTCGTATTGGAACCTAATGTACTTTAATTTGGGTTACTTACGCAATTCAATACAGTACAAAACAATATAATACAATTTAAAAACTGAATATCCGAAACCTTAGAAACGGCGACTTCTCAGTCACTTTCTTAAACTATATTTCAAATACATTTCTCATCTTATATGTCATGCCACCCTAGGATATAAATAGACAAGCGATACATGAACTGACACGACACATAAAAGTATTCAATATATTTTGCTTCATTATAAAGAATGCTGTGTAGTGCCGGCTTAGAATAGCACTACCCCTTTTCTTCCGGTGGGTGTACGTACATACATACATATACTCTCGGCTATAAATCCCTAGAAGGGGTAGCCAGAGCTAAGGAATCAGAAATTCCTCAGCCACTTTTGGAAAGTTAAGTGGGGAAAAGATGGTAAAATTAAGGTTGTTGGTGATGGGTCTCCAACCGCATCGCCCAAAAATCCCTTTAAAGCCCCAATACCGTTAGTCGCCTCTTACGTACACCCGCCGGAAGAATTGGGATAGTGCTATTCTAAGCCGACACTACACAGCAGTGGGTGTACGTAAGAGGCGACTAACGGTATTAGGGCTTTTAAGGGATTTTTGGGCGATGCGGTTGGAGACCCATCACCAAAAACTTTACCTTTATTTCACCATCTTTTCTCCACGCAACTTCCAAAAGTGGCTGAGGAATTTCGAATTCCCTAGCTCTGGCTACCCCTTCATGGGATTTATAGCCGTGAGTATATGTATGTATGAATGTATAAGGAAGAGTGTTTCAATAGAAAGTGTAGCTTAATTCGCAGTATAAACATACACTTTTGGAAATTGAATGGGAAAAATATCTTCTATCTATATCTATACATATAATAAATCTGTAGAAAAGTCAGTTTTGTGCATTGAAGAAATTGAAAAAAAATAGCCAGCGTGTGAACAGATAAGTAACAGAACCCATTTCCATCATTTTTTCAATTTTTGTCTGTTTGTCTGTTTATATGTTTGTTTGTGCGCACATCACGTAAAATCTACGAATTCAATGCTGAAAATGTTTATATACAAAAAATATACGTAACTTGAGGTATAACTTAGTTTTTGTTTCATCGAAATCGGTTCACTCTATCAAAAGATATGATTAATTTTGTGAGTTCAAGAAGAAAAATATTACGTTACGCAATTCAGTATAGTACTTGCAACGACATCTTAAGTCTAAATATAGAACTAATGTTGATAGTTGGAACCCAAAGTCCGATAGATGGCGTTGTGCAAATGACGTCATTTTCTGAATCGCGGTGTTAAGATTTTCCGCACGAGAATCACCTCGGTCGTGTTTACTAAACAAATTAGTTTCGTTAGGTGTCTTAAAAGTTCTTGAGTGTGTCGTTAAAGTTCTTTGGTTGCTTGGAAAATTATTTTGGGTTCATTTGGTCATTGGTTTGAAGTACGAAGTAAATAACATAACATAACATAAACGTTATGTTATGTTATTTACTTCGTACGTACGAATATCCCCGAAGGGGTTGGCAGAGGTACTAATACCCACGTTTTGCATGGACAGTGTACTCACGTGATAGGGGGCAGGCCTATCGCCGTTTTGTACGAATACACTGTCACATGACTAAGTACAACTCAGCCATGTGGGTTTCCTCACGATGTTTTCCCTCACCGTTAACAACCATGATAAATTGGTGTAGGCCCGACCCAGGATTTGAACACTAGTCGCTTGCACGATAACCGAGTGTTCTACCCACTGGGCTATCACGGTTTAAATATTGAATTTTATTTACTTCGTAGTTCGTAGTGGGTATCCAATAGTGCCAATCGTTTTACAGTAAGTTAGTGTTGTCAATTCGTTGAATCACAACCACCAACAGACGATACGTTGTCGTACTAGACTTTTCGACGCACCGTTCTTTTAAGTTTGTAGACTATTCAGTCATAAGTGTTGTTGGTTTTGCTTATAGCTTTAATTTTCCTTGAAAATGCCTCAAAGGAAAAAAACTAACCTTTCGCTGCGTAGCCGAAATGCGAAAAGGGTGAGACTTAGTAGGTCTCAGGAATCGGAAGAAGATCGTGAAGCACGGTTATCTGCTAACCGAGAGCACATCGCTCTTTCACGTGAATCTGAAACGTTCACCGAAAGGGAGTCACGTTTAAGTTCACAAAGAACACGGACCGCGACTTTGCGGTCTCAAGAGAGTATCGAGGAACGCCAAGCACGTCTGTTATCTGATCGAGAGCATCACGCTCTCTCGCGCGAGTCTGAATCTCTCTCCCAAAGAGAAGAACGATTACAAATAGCTAGACATAACTATGTTGGTGTACAAAGAAACAATGAAAGTTATCTTGCATCTGAAAGGGAAAGAAAAGATGAACTAAGACGAGCAGAAACAGCAGAACAACGTCAATCTCGCCAAGAAATAGAACGAGCTCAATACCATATGAATAGAGAAACAAATAGCGAAGCTGATGAGTCCATAGAATATGACGATGCCAATATTTTATTACCTTGGGACAATAAGGAAAAATCAGGGTTCACTTACTAATAAATAAAGAATTAATAAAGGAAAGAAAAATTTCGACACAGGCGGGATTAATAAAGGAAAGAAAAAAAAAAATCTTTCCTTTATTTATTCTTTATTTATTAGTAATAATCCCCACATGAGGTTTACATGAACAAAAAGATTAAAAAACATGGTTCACTTATTCGTCTAGAACTAATTATGCTGGCTTTACTTCCGTGGGTGACATGAGAGTTTGTAATTTTTGTCATGCTTTGAAATGGAGGAAAGAGACAGACGGAATGTGCTGCTCAAATGGAAAAATTGTTCTTCCAAATTTCCAAGATCCACCACACTTACTTAAAAGTCTCCTTAATGACGATTATCCCCAGTCGAAACATTTTTTGAATAATATTCGTTCATATAACAGTGCTTTCCAAATGACTTCCTTTGGGGCAAAACAAATAACGGAAGGACCGTTCATGCCAACCTTCAAAGTACAAGGTCAAGTTTATCACCTTATTGGATCTTTGCTGCCAGAAAATGAGCCCAAATTTCTCCAAATTTATTTTGTATCCGATTACACGCAACAGCTTAATGTTGCAAATCACAATTTTCCCCAGCTCAATGCTCAGCTTTTGGCTCAACTTCAAGAATTGCTGCATCACGTTAACCAGTACGTTCGTGAATTCAAAGCTGCATTGGAGTCAATTCCACAAGGACAAGTTTAAGAAACCAAGACCAATTTGTGTTAAAAGGAAAATTGTTGACAAATGGGACATCCAGTCATGCCTACTATGTGGTAACAGTGGCTCTAAATACTCAATGATTTATTGCGTTCCACAATGGAATCATCTCATCTCGCTTGTATGGACGGGACCAGCTATCTGTGTAAAGATTGTGAAGGAATGGCGCCTGAGGATCCGCAACAGCTTGAAGATAAGATTAGGAATGTAATGCAAGAAGAGCACCGAGCCAAACCGCCTTCTGCGAAAAGATTGGTGGTAACAGTGGCTCTCAATACTCAATAGATTTATTGCGTTCGACAATGAAATCATCTCATCTCGCTTGTATGGACGGGACCAGCTATCTGTGTAAAGATTGTGAGGGAATTGCGCACGTTTTTGCTTTCATATCCCTCCCCGCTCTCATGTATATCCGTATTCTGCAAATCTGTTGAAGATGGAAGCCCGGAGGAAACTTCACCTCGCTACAATGCTTTTTGGTATTGTGAGAAGTGAAATGCCTATTTATTTTTTTAAGAAAATTATATGGTCTCACCAACCTCGACTACATAAAATTCGGGCACATATTCCTGGGCATCGCCAGGCAGCTTTTAGGGGTAGCTTCAAATTTGCAGCATCCAAGTGCTGGAATGATATCCCTCCTCCTATCCGTGAAGCAGGTTGTCGATACACTTTTGGGCGAAAGTTCAAAAGTTATTTGTTAACCTTGCAGAAACAATCCCCTTCAAATCCTTCCAGCACAAAACACGCCGAAATTTAGCCATCTGCATTTCATAAGGTGCCTGTATTCATATTTATATTATCTGTATTGAATATATGTTGTTATATTTATTTAATAAATAGGCAAGAATTCGGTGTAATGTGTTATGTTATATATGTTCTGTATTACTAACTATCAAGTATCTATCATATGATTTATCTATTTATTTCATGAAGTATGCCGTTCCTGAGTCAATTAAAAAAAAAGTATTTTTAAGTAGGCACTGGCTGAAAATCGGCGCTTTTGTCAATTTATGTGACAATAGCAAAATACCGAGCCAGGTACCTTTTCGCCAAATGAGGGCACATTGTGTAAATTGTAAGTTTTGTGTTTTATGAATTATTATTATTTAGTTTTTTTCTAGTATATAGTTTCTTTAATGTTGTTGTATAAGTCGTTTAAGTCTATTTTTATTGTTTTTTTATATTGTTTGTGTCCTCAAGAGGAGAATAAAGATTTTTCTTTTCTTTTCTTTCTTTTTGGAATGGCGCCTGAGGATCCGCAACAGCTTGAAGATAAGATTAGGAATGTAATGCAAGAAGAGCAGCGAGCCAAACCGCCGGCCGTCTGCAAAAAGATTGGTGATGCCGAGTCGGATGTCCATCAGAAATACTAAGAAACATCTAACAAGTGAACGACCTTCATCCTCCAGACATCAAACGATGGTAGACAGCCTAACTCTGAAAGAAGCTAAAACAATATCAAGTCGACAAGATTTAAATCTGAAAAGTCCTGAGAAGCCTCAAATTGCAGACCAAATACCAGAATTGAGTTCAGATGCATTCTCTCCGATCAAGTGCATTGAAAATAGGATGCAATCGGATAAAAAAGCTTTGGAGATTTTAGGAGACAAGTTTAAGAAACCAAGACCAATTTGTGTTAAAAGGAAAATTGTTGACAAATGGGACATCCAGTCATGCCTACTATGTGGTAACAGTGGCTCTCAATACTCAATACTCAATAGATTTATTGCGTTCCACAATGGAATCATCTCATCTCGCTTGTATGGAAGGGACCAGCTATCTGCGTAAAGATTGTGAGGGAATGGCGCCTGAGGATCCGCAACAGCTTGAAGATAAGATTAGGAATGTAATGCAAGAAGAGCAGCGAGCCAAACCGCCGTCTGCAAAAAGATTGGTGATGCCGAGTCGGATGTCCATCAGAAATACTAAGAAACATCTAACAAGTGAACGACCTTCATCCTCCAGACATCAAACGATGGTAGACAGCCTAACTCTGAAAGAAGCTAAAACAATATCAAGTCGACAAGATTTAAATCTGAAAAGTCACGAAGCCACAAATTGCAGACCAAATACCAGAATTGAGTTCAGATGCATTCTCTCCGATCAAGTGCATTGAAAATAGGATGCAATCGGATAAAAAAGCTTTGGAGATTTTAGGAGACAAGTTTAAGAAACCAAGACCAATTTGTGTTAAAAGGAAAATTGTTGACAAATGGGACATCCAGTCATGCCTAATATGTGGTAACAGTGGCTCTCAATACTCAATGATTTATTGCGTTCCACAATGGAATCATCTCATCTCGCTTGTATGGACGGGACCAGCTATCTGTGTAAAGATTGTTAGGGAATGGCGCCTGAGGATCCGCAACAGCTTGAAGATATTAAAAAAAAATTAAAAATATATTTATTTGCCTTTACTAATACATTTGAAATATATATAAATTATATATAACACAATTCATATTTGGAATTTGGCGACTTTTTACAATCATTTTTGTCGTGTCTCCCAAACTAGATTTAACTGTACTATGGGAGACAGTTTTGAGTAGAGTAAGTCTTTACAGATATTAATGAAATTATATTTCTTTTATTTCTTAACAATCTAAAATATAAATAAATAAAATTAATGAATACATATAGAAGGCATTAAAACTAACCTAACTATTTACAGTTTAAAAAGAATGTGTGTGGTGTTTGTGTGTGTGTGTGCGCGTGTGTGCGTGTGTGAGTGTGTGTGTGTGTGTATGTGTAATGGGTTTGCAATAAAAATAATGTATTATGATTGACTATAAAATTAAAATTAAAATTACCTCATCTTGTAATAATTTGCTCAGTCTCCTGGTAATTAAGTGTAATTAAATAGTTGGTAATCTTATTTTTAACTTCGTACTTGTTGCATTCCAGAATTTGTAATTTTTGACCTAGTTTGTTGTATATAAATGAACACCTACAGACAAAATGTCGAGAGGCAAATACCGTTCTAGGCCTAACTGTTTCACAAGCCTGTTTTCGTCTTCGATGGTTGAGGGTAATTTCAGGTTGTAAGTTAATATTTGAATGCTGTCGTAGAATGGTATTTAGCAGATATAGTTGCCTGACAGTAAGGACCCTGCACTCTTGGTAAAGCTGGAAGGTGGGGAATCTATAGGGTTTATTCGTCATTACTTTTAGGTTTGCTCTCTGAGCCCTTTCTAATTTTAATAATAAAGTTTTAGCCGCGCCTCCCCAGACCGGAATACAATAGGAAATAATTGATTTACATAGAGAATCGTAGACCAATCGGAGAGTTTTTGAGTCGGCTGAAGGCCTCAGCTTTTTAAAAACATAGATTAGTTTACGAACCCTAGAGCAAAGAGCGTTTATGTGTTCGTTCCAGTTTAGTTTTTCATCCAAAAGGATACCTAAATATTTCATGCTCTTAGTCCTTGTAATTTCCTGGCATTGACACGGTTTTGCATCATTTAGGCAAGAGTGCAACACGATAGAAAACATTTGTGAAGGTCCACTTCCCCGCCCCATTGTAAATGCCATGAATTTGGTTTTTCCTATGTTAAGGGTGAGAAGATTGCAATTTAGCCATTCTGAAACGATAGAAAGTGCCTTTTCAGTGTGTAATTTTATTTGCTGATATGATGACCCAGACATTACTAGAGCTGTATCGTCAGCATACGAAAAAATTTTGCAATTTGGTATTTGCAAGTTGCATAGATCATTTAAATATATTTTAAATAATGTAGGACCCAGTATGCTTCCCTGTGGTATGCCGTACGTGATAGTCATCGGTTCACTTTTGAATTCACCAATTTTAACAAGCTAAGTCCGATTTGATAGGTAACTTTCAAAAAGTGAGTAACATATGCCTCTGACACCTAAACTATACATTTTTTTAAGGAGTTTTTTTATTGAAACTGTGTCAAAAGCCTTGGAGAGATCAAGAAAAACAGCAACACATTTCGATTTACGTTCTAGATTAAGTACGATTTCGTTTACTAAATCTATAACAGTGTCCTCCGTCGATACTCCTGCTTGGAATCCATATTGGTTTGATGATATTAAGTTATTTTTTACAAGGAATGAGTTGAGTCTGGAGTTCATTACTCTCTCCAAGACCTTTGACAGGGCGGATAAAACAGAAATGGGTCGCAAGTTATCAAGGTTTGGCATTGTTGGTTTTTTTGCTATTGGGTGCACCAGGGCCGTTTTGAAAGAGGACGGAAAGGTACCCGTAGATATAGCCAAATTGCATATAAAGGTAATAGGTTGCAATAAAGAGGAACGACACAGCTTAAGTACTTTAGCTGGAATCCCGTCCCAACCAATAGCACAATTTTCGCGTAAATTAAGAATGATTGTCTCAATTTCTGATTCATCCACTTCAAGGAGAACTAATGAGCTACGCAAAGAAAATTCCGATTGAAGAGAAGATTTTTTGTTGGTATTTTTGTCTTTGAGTATTTTTTCTGCCAGAGTTCTACCTATAGTTGTGGAATAACTATTTATGGTATTCAATGATGATTTTGGGGTAGCTTCCAGTTTGAGGTATTCTTTTACATTGTCAGTTTTGCTATTAAGGTTTGCTATGTTTTTTATTACGCGCCATGTGGATTTAGAGCTATTTTTAGCATTCCCGAATTGCTCCCGTTCATATCTCTTTTTCGTTTCGCTCAAAATATTATTACAGAAGTTCCGGTAGCGTACATATATACTCTTTGCTCTAAGGTTATCTGGAAAAAGGGATGATTCTCTATGCAATTTGTCTCTGTGTGCGATACAGCGTAATAAGCCTGGTGTAATCCATGGCTTAAGAGGTTTTTTTTTTCTTGGTATCGAAATTTGTTTAGTATGCAAGTCTAAAATTGGAGTAAGCATATTTATCAATGTCTCTGCAGCTTCATTAACATCGGAAGAGTTCAAAATGGGTGAAAAGTCAAGCAAGTCAATACCTGCTCGAATAGCCTCATAATCCACCTTGGTGTGCTGATCCCTAATATTAAAACGATGGATATCTGTATTTTGACAAGTTAAGACTAGCATGTGATCAGTAGTCCCGGTATCTAATTTTAGGACTGAACATTTATTGTTACATTTTAAGAAAACGTGGTCCAAGCAGCTGTTGAGGCGAGTTGGAGAATTGTAAGCCGCGAGCATACCATGTGACGATAAAATAGTAAGATATTGCTCACTGAATTTATCTTTGGTATTAGCGCAGATATTAATGTTTATATCTCCTACTAACATAATATTTATGAAACCGTTTAAGGAAATTAAAAGATTGTCCAAATCTACAAAGAATGACTCTAGATTTTTGTACGAGGGAGAGCGGTAAATTGATATAATGGCATTTTTTTTACTTTCATCTGTGCATAATAGGCAATTTGCTTCCTTGAATATAGGTTCCGTTACTGTAAAGCCCATATCACTCCTAATATATAACACTGTACCGTCATTTTGGTTCTTGTTATTCTGAGTTTGGTACGAAGTATATCCTAATAGGGTTGGTACATCTGGGGATGTATTGAGCCAGCATTCGGTAAGGGCAATTACATGACAGTTGAGACTTGTGTTTGTAAGGACCAGAGATAAAGCATCTAAGTTTTTATTGATGCTTCGAATATTCTGATGAGCTACTACAATACATTTTTTGTCTGATTTAATATATTGTGGACATTCTTTGGGCAGACATGTATATACATCAGCCACGTTTAAAGAATCCAGTTCTAAAATAGTATCTTTAATGTTTGTATTAGCCATTGGTGACCGGGAAAATATACAATCTAGAGGACTTTCTGTCAGTGCGTGTTGTGTTTGTGGTTGGTGTAGGCAACAATGATAAAAAAATTATAACAAAGGGTATATTATAGTAATTATGTGTGATCTTACAAACATTAATTTTAAATATAGATGAGTAAAGGGTACTAATTAAATTGTGTGTGAGTAAAAGAGTAAAATAAAAGTGTTTGTGTCTAAAATATAAGCTTAAAATTAATCTAAAAAGTGAAAAAAGTATAAAATATTGTTCTAAGTGTGGAATAAAACGTGTACACATAAAATCAATTTTAGGAAATATTTTCAAGACATTTCTCTGATAGTATACGAAAAAGCTCTGTCCATTATCTTTGCGAAGAAAAATCTTTCCGTTTGTTGCCCAGCAGTGTTTGAAGCCATGTTGAGTTGCGAACTGTCGTGCTAAATAAAAGAGTTTTCTCTGTCCTGGAGGTAGGAAATCAGCTACATAGATGGGTACTTTTTTACCAGCAATTCCCAAGGATTCAGAATTCAGTTTTTCACCAGGTGCTCTGTTTTTATTGTATTCCTTTACAGCAGTCATAAATGATTCCTTTTTTTTGAACGTAGAAAACTCTGCTACTACAGTCTTTGTCATTCCAGCTCTACTGGGAATTCGATAGATATCACGTAAATCCGATGATAATATGTTTGTATTCAGAGTCTGAGCCATTTTACATACAACTTTTTCCAAGTCTTGAGTTGATTCCTTATCTTTACTAGCAATATTTCTTATTTCTATTGATGTACTGCGGGTGGTTACTTCAAGGTCTTTGATCTTTTGTTCCAAGGAAGAAATATAAATTTCATCATTTTTCCGTTGCTTTTCTAGGCTATCTATACGATTCTTCATTTCTTCATACATCTTGTTACTGAACTCCATCCAGTTTTGTATTTCATCATTAGATTTAATTATTTCGTTGTTTTGAGATCTAACGTCTGATATTTCTTTTGTTATTAACGAAAGCTTCTCATCTTGGTCCTTCTTTAATGATAACAACATGTCCTTAATTTCTAACAAGTCGTCTTTATTTCCATTTGGGGATGAAAACGATTCCGGTCTTAGTCTCTTTGAACGATATATGGCGTTTGGAATTTGTTTTGGAGTTGTATTTATAGACAAATCGGAATCTGATGCAGTCTTCATGAGCCCCGACCCGGAGGCTGGAGGTGTACGTTTCAATTTTGGCATAATGATTCGTTTCCTGAGTTTATTTTGCGAATATATTTGTTACTGGCAACAATTTAGTGAAACTCTGTTTGTCTATGGTATTACAAGTTTGACAGACTATTTACAAAAACACGTCAAACTGTCAAATATTCAGATCTGTCAGTTCTATCACCATATTATTATGTTTATTGTTGATTTCCTCAAAATTTTGTTTGTTACCGACTTATTTTACTGATTTTGAAAATGCCAATTTATAACGGATATATTAGAATCCTCAGAAAATACAAATTTCTCCCAAAAAAGCAATCAGAAAGGTTAAAACAATGAGTGTACTCACTGCCGGCGCTTGAGCTCTGTAAACTCCTTCAGGATATTCTTCTCAAAGGTACTTCTTTACAATTCTATTGGATTTTATCTTCGGAGACAATCAAAAGTGTTGTTTACAAGTCAAGGCGGAAACGGAAGCAAGGATAAGATAAGGAAGAGCAAGATAAGATAAGGAATGTAATGCAAGAAGAGCACCGAGCCAAACCGCCTTCTGCAAAAAGATTGGTGGTAACAGTGGCTCTCAATACTCAATAGATTTATTGCGTTCCACAATGGAATCATCTCATCTCGCTTGTATGGACGGGACCAGCTATCTGTGTAAAGATTGTGAGGGAATTGCGCACGTTTTTGATTGAAGGGGCACCAGACGTGCCCCTTCAATCACCCAAGGGAAACGGCCCTATACGCTCATCATTATTACAGTTTGCCATTATGATGAGCGAAGATTCACCCGGGGTTTCACTCACTTGCCCCGGGGAGACCGTTGTCACCCTATTCAGCGCTGGGACCAGTTTGTAGACACGGTCAACACCTACAAACTCAAGCGCAGACTATTTGCAATGCCGGAATGGCAAACATATCATCCTGCCATTCCAACAATGGGCGGTGGGGTCGTCACATCCCTACGCCTTATATTATTATTATTATTATAGCTTGGAAATTATAATAGTAGTTGAAAAAAGTCGTTTTGTTTATGAAATCAAAAAAACATACGCAAGGGTACTTCATTTTATACTGCCCTGCATCTAGGTGTACACGATTTGAAATAATGTATGCCAGCCGTGTTAGCTCAGTTAGTAGAACACTGCTTATATTGCAGACGATGAGGGTTTAAATCCCAGGTCGGGCCTAAACCAATTTGTCTTTTCTAAAGACATAATGTGCAGTTAATTTATCACAGTTGTTAACGGTGAGTGAAAAAATCTTGAGGAAACCCACATGGCTGAGTTGTACATAGACATATGACAGTGTATTTATACAAAAGGGCGATAGGATAGGATATATCACATGAGTACAATGTCCAAGCAAAAAGTGGGTACTCTGAGCACCAGGTGACAAAGTCACGTGTTGTTTAGAAGTAAGCCAGCCCCTATAGCCAGTGTGCATATTTCAGGCACCAAATGGGTACTACTAACATCAGGGTGACAGTATGTCACATTATATATCTTTTAGTACCACTGGTACCTTTTTATGAATAGGTATACTGTGAAAACAGAGTGAGTGTAATATAAGTGCAATTGATTCTGCTCTTTATAAGTTGATCCCAAAATAAAATTATTTATTCTAAGGCTCTGGTAATAGAGGAAGAATTTTTTGTGAAGTATATGTAGGCAGGTATATGACTCCTCCTTTTTTTATAACTTTTCACGCGTATCTGCAATGTGCTTGTGCGGTCTGCCGGAAGTTTCACGAGAAAACTCACTCTTAACTGTACTTTGATATTAAATTTGTCAAAAATTACAATTCAGTGAGTTTAGCAACACAACATTTACATTCATAATAGTCCAGTACGAGCAGTATAGGAGCAATTAACAGGTATTCAGCAGTTCCGAGCATGCGTGAAGTGTAACAGTTCGGGACACAATTTGAAGGTGCTTCATTTTAATGTTTGTACTCGAAATATCGTTGGGTTCTACACTGTGCTATATAAGCACATTTGAGCTGTTTTGTGTTAACTAAGTCGTAAGAAGTGACTTAGGTATTTGGGCATCTTCTAAAGGTCTATATTTACTAGCATACCTAACAATTTTTGTAATAATTTAATTAGGATTAAGGTTTTTGGACTAACGACAGTTAACCATAACAACTAAAAGCGTAACTGATTTCACATAGTTTTTGCTGTTATATTATAACCAAATGAGGCAAAAGGTTTACTAAGCATAATCTTTCTGTGTACCAAATTTTGAAAGTAAATAAATATAACTTAAATTTTATATTTCTTCTAGCCTACAATGCCAAATAAATTGCATATAGGATCCTGTTACTTAATATGCAAAAAAAAATCATGCAACAGTATCATTATAAATTTATGAGACATTATCATATTTGATATGGCAGAAGGAGCATATTAGGAAGAAAAAAAAAGTGACTAAAGGTCCTCCCGTTTTAAAGTGATTGTTGGGCAATATGACCCGATACCTGCCTCATATTTTACCACATTATAGTTACAAATTTCAAAAGAAATAGTCTTAAACTGTAGCTCTAGCTACTCCTTTTTGATTTTCAGCCGTGGGAGAACATACATAAATATGTTCATTTTAATGATTGAGCTTGTAATATCGCAGGGTTTTCTATTCTGTGCTACATATTCTCGACAAAATGGATAGGGTATCAGATTCTCTTTAGAGGAGAATATTTCTTGTGTTCTCAGGTCCGTAAAACTGGCAGGCGTAAGCGAAAAGCTGTCCATAAGTTAGATTCATTTTAGTTTTGATATTTTCTTCTTACATTGTTTGTTTTATATAATACTAGTGGATCGGCCCAGCTTTGCGCGGGTAGAGAAGTCTTAAAAAAATGCCTTTGTGAAATTTAGCACAATTATTACAACTTATAGCACTCCTGAATGATGTAGATTTGAGATTATGAAAGCGCTTTCATGAACGATTCAGTACCTCCGAAAGTAATCCCTTTCAAACAATCAGAGTTACAAACTTTGCATACATCATACATATACTCACGGCTATCTTTTGCCCGCGCAACCGTTACACAAAAATAATCCTTATAGCATGATTCAGTATTCACGTGCGACGACGCCCCGTTGGCTTATTTCATGTATAAGTTTGGTGTTTCTTTACCGATTTCTATGTTTTTTTTTATTCAATACGTAATAATATAAACTTTTTTAAATAAGAGATGAGTGAGAGTATTATAAACGTAAGATTAAACACATATAATCGGAATTCGCCGCTAAGCTATCAGGAGTTACACGTGTTATTGTGAGTCAACCATAAAAGATAGACATGTGCTGAAAATTTTGTGTTGAATATTTTCGTAATACATAATTTCTATGTAACTTTAACTATTAAGGCTGCACACGCGACGGAAGCTTAATAACTGGAGTGACTTCTCCCGTTTTCCCAAAATTTCCCAATATTCCCCTTCACTACTCTGCGGAAAAGTATACTATAACCTGCCCAAGAGTATGAAGAATAATCGTACCAAGTTTTGTTAAAATCCGTCGAGTAGTTTTTATTTCCAAAAGGAACATACAAACCGACAGACAGACAGACAAAAATTTAACTGATTACATTTTTGGCATCAATATCGATCACTCATCACCCCCTGATCGTTATTTTAAAATATGTTTCATGTACAAAATTGACCTCTCTACAGATTTATTATAAGTACCTATATAGATTAGGTACTCGCGTCTTAATTCTGACTGATATAATATGATTTTTAAGAATCTAAGAAATTCGATATCTACCTAGAGAGTGAGTAATTGCGTGCGTGAGATCTGTTGATTGCATAGCACTAATAATTATAATCACGCCATTAGTTCCTTTTTGGGTAGGCAGAAACTATCAACACACCACTTTTGTACAATCCTGGGAAACCTCTCGAACTTTCGAGCACATTCTCTATTTATCCAAATATGTCCTTCGTTATCCTCCTCTACTTAGTATCAGTACATTACCATTCATATTGTCTTGAATATTTTTTTTCACGAATTTAGTTATACCATCATCGCCTCTATGTGCCCAAACCATCTCTAATAAAATATTCACAAAATTTAAATACAATTACCCTAAAAGTTAAAAAAATGCTGTTAAGTGCCGACTCAGACTTTAAGTACATACATGGAGACTCACAATAGCACTAACCCCGCATTATTCCCGTGCATGTCATAGGAAGCCAGTAAGACATGACTTACTATCCTTTATTTTACGACTATATCCCCAATTAAGTTCCAAAAGTGGCTGAGTAATTTCTAGCTCTGAAGCTCTGGTTAAACCTTTTCGGGATTAACAACCGCTAGTATAATTATAGGTTAGGTTAAAACAAAATCACACTAATGGGAACTAACGGCGTGAGAATATGTATGTATGTATGTAAAATCACACTAGAAACAATAAGAATTGCCACAATTAAAAAAAACAATTCTAAACAAAAACCAACCAGTTCGCAAAGGATACAACTTTTATCTCAACCGGCGCTGATTTTCATTTGTGATTTATAAGAGCAATTTGTAAGTTCTTAGAGCGAGAGTGCAATTTCTGAAAACCCTCTCCCATTAATAAGGATTAGCGATTAGTAGGTCTTCATCACAGCCCGCACAATTCATACGCGGGTTTAGCAGACGAAATCGCAGATTGCTAAGTAATGAAAAATTGTGTACTTTTAGTCACATTATTTTGTTAGTAAATTGGAGTCTTTATTTTTCTTTACGTAGCGGCTGGGATGTTAATTATGATATTAATAAGGTGTATTGAAACGTATCTTTGGCAAGAAGTAATAAGAACATGACTGATCTGTTATATTGATTTATAATTATAGCGATAAATTTATAACCGCATTTTGTTAATTATTTTCTAATATGAAAATTCCTGAATCTTCAGCCCACGAGAACAACACGGTAAAATTTGGTGCTAGTAATTTAAATCTAATCTTGTAAATTAATTAATATACTAAGCAAATCATACTTATTTATATACATACATATACTCACGGCCTTAAATCCTAAATAAGTGTAGCCAGAGTTTCTGAGCTAGAAATTCCTCAGCCACATTTGGAA
Organism: Bedellia somnulentella; assembly: GCA_963576735.1. Classification (NCBI taxonomy): domain Eukaryota; kingdom Metazoa; phylum Arthropoda; class Insecta; order Lepidoptera; family Bedelliidae; genus Bedellia; species Bedellia somnulentella. The sequence goes on along the minus strand of OY755186.1, from coordinate 4,119,994 downwards.
GTAATATTATTATATTAACGATATGATAGTCCAGTGGGTAGAACACCCGCCCGAAAACAGAAGGGCGTGAGTTCCAATCCTGGGTCGGGCCTACACCAACTTGTCTTTTCTAAAGTCATATGTGTGGTTAATTTATAATAGTTGTTAACGGTGAGGGAAAACATCGTGAGGAAACCCACATGGCTGAGTTGTACTTAGTCATGTGACAGTGTATTCGTACAAAACGGCGATAGGCCTGCCCCCTATCACGTGAGTACCCTGTCTAAGCAAAACGTGGGTACCTTACCTGGACACTAGGTGGCGCTGCCATGTGAGTTCAGAAGTAGTGGTACCTCTGCCAACCCCTTCGAGGATAAACGGCGTGAACGTTTATGTTATATGTTATGTTATTATTATATTATTAACTAATAATATTTAATCAGTATGTTACATGAAACAAAGTTTGCCATGCATATGGCGTTTTAGAAAGTTAAACTTAGTTACATATTCAAAGTAATTCATACTTTAAAAACGTAGGTGAGTACTTTGGCTAACGTTTAAATAATGAGTTGGACGTTATGTAGAAAAGTTTTAAATTATGATCATACGGGGAAAATTTCCTCAGGTGTGAAAAAACTGAATTAACAGCGGGCTCAATTTTACTGAAAACTTTTTTCAAAAAAACTAATTGTATTAGAATATTTATAGAGAATATGATTATATTTTCAATAGCTTAACAGATACAGACGTTACATTTTACATACATACATATATACTCACGGCTTTAAATCCCTAGATGGGGTAGCCAGAGCTAAGGAATGAGAAATTCCTCAGCCACCTTTGGAAAGTTGATTGGGGAAAAGATGGTAAAATAAAGGTTGTTGGTGATGGGTGTCCAACCACATCGCCCAAAAATCCCTTTAAAGCCGCAATACCGTTAGTCGCCTCTTACGTACACCCACCGGAAGAAATGGGGTAGTGCTATTCTAAGCTGACACTACACAGCTAACATGATGACGTTACATTTTCTGCTACAAAATCAAAGTTATATAACTATCTCGGGGCATCCAAAATTGGTATATACCTATGTTTTGGCTTCTAGGCAAGATAAATAGAATTATGCTACGTTTTCGCTACTTATGATGTAGTGGTAAAAGTTTAAATTACTCATGTAAAAGTTACAAGCTTCTAGTCGGTAAATGACATGAAAGGAAAAGAACTCTATGTACCTATGTAGTTTCATATTTTTTTTTATTACTGTATTAAAAAAAGAAACGTGTTATTTTCAACTTAAAACTATAGATTTGAAGGCTTTAAAATAAAGAACTAAGTTCTTAATAACTTTGTTCAATTCGAGGATTCAATTTTCCATAAGCGTAGCGCTCCTATTCGTAGCAGTACTTTGATGTCATTCATGAAAGTGACAGCAATCCTTTACTAACATAACATATAACATAAACGTTCACGCCGTTTATCCCCGAAGGGGTTGGCAGAGGTACCAATACTTCTGAACTCACATGGCAGCGCCATCTAGTGTCCAGAGAAGGTACCCACGTTTTGCTTGGACAGTGTACTCACGTGATAGGGGGCAGGCCTATCGCCGTTTTTGTACGAACACACTGTCACATGACTGAGTACGACTTAGTTATGTGGGTTTCCTCACGATGTTTTCCCTCACCGTTAACAACCATGATAAATTAACCACACATATGACTTTATAAAAGACAAATTGGTGTAGGCCCGACCCAGGATTGGAACTCACGCCCTTCTGTTTTCAGGCGGGTGTTCTACCCACTGGACTATAATGTCGTTATCTTCTTATACGAGTAATCTTATACTAACAGGGTAAATTATGATTGCACATTATATTTGCACCCTTATTGCCATGACGTTATGGTCGATTATACGTTGACATCCTTAACAAATTTAATATATAGATAGATGATAATTTGATAAAATTATTGAAGATTTATGTTTTGAAAAATGTAAAATAGAATCAGAAAATGATTAAGCGTTAATCGAAAATTAGCATTTTCTAACCGATTATGAGATCATTATTCTACCAATTCACCAACATATAACTTCTATAAGAACGGTTATATATTTGCTATACATTTTCATGACATCTAAAATTAGCAGAATCAGTCTGTTCTGTTTGAATAGTACAATCTGGCGCCCAACGCGTCCTCTGCGCTGTAATTTCCATTACGTTATGACGAAGTTTTCAACCGAATGCGTCCCTGGAAAGTATTTTAATAAGATAATGGATCTACATTAATTAAAACGATGCCTTTTATAATTGTTTATTATTATAAACTACCAGTTTAACCGGCATCTGAAAGTTTTATGCTTGCTCGTAGCTCGTAGCTGCTGGACAATAAAGTATGAATGTAAAATTGTTTATTACAGAAGTTTACACGCGTATGGAATATTTGTATGAAAACTTTAATCTAACACATTTTACTGATATGACTTAAATGTTGCGACCACAAATGGTCATCTGTTTTTTTAAATAAAATATGATTTTGTACATCAACATATTGAAGCTATTATTCCGAGATTTAAGAATGAAACATTCAGTTTGAAATATGGTTCAGTATATCAGAAGCACCAGCCTCTCGGTCGCTTTTGTCAGTATTTGCTTCTAAAGTATAAAAATAAAGTGTAATACTCTAGGTTGCAAGTTGTTTATCTAAAATGGTGTTTCAAAATTCCAAACCCACATTACTGATCAACGATAGTTGCATAGGAATTAAATTTAATTACATAATATTTATGTAAAATGTATCTAGTTCATCGTAGTAAAATATAAGCTACTTGAGCAAAACATAATCATTTAATATTTGTTGCCAATAGCTTTTAGATACCAATGCGCCTAATGCCTTTTGAAATTGAGGAAAATTACTTTTCATCGAAATGTAAAGTGAATTCTTCAGTTGATGAATACGGAAAAAGACAGTGCCAATAAAAAGTAGATTCACTGAGAGGAAGCCCCTACGTTTTGCGAATGCCGCTGTTGAAGTGAATTTACTCTGTCACGCACTTGCAGTATTTCCGTTCTTTCCTTTGTTTCCAGTCTCGTTTTAACATCAAAAGAATGTTTTTAACAAACTACGCTGGACACGTTAGAACGAAGTTTTGTAACAATTTCTACAATAAAATGTTAAAATGAATGTCCCTATTGCTGTGTCATCTTGGATAAGAATATGTAAATCTATAAAAATAATGTATGTATGGCAGAGAAATTACTACCTCATTTCTCCCTGCGGGTGGCATTAAGTATGCGTCTAAGTGTAGAAGGTGCTTTTGTGAGCAGTATATGAGTGGTGTGTTTATTTTCTATTTAAATTACTCTAGTCTAGTGCTGGCTGTGTGTCTAGTGTCGGCTTAGAATAGCCCTAACCCATTTCTTCCGGTGGGTGTACGTAAGAGGCGACTAACGGTATTGGATACTTTTAAGTGATTTTTGGGCGATGCGGTTGGAGACCCATCACCGACAACCTTTATTTCACCATCTTTTCCCCACACAACTTTCCAAAAGTGGCTGAGGAATTTCTAATTCCTTAGCTCTGGCTAACACTTCTAGGGATTTATAGCCGTGAGTATATGAATGTATATAAGTTACTCTAATTATTTATTAAATTTGATATATTATCCGCTTTAACAAAATAATATGAAAGTCGTGGTGAAACTCGGCTACTGAAATACGACAGTTTTTTTTTTGCTGCTGCTGATATCTGAAATGTGACTGATAGTGGAACTGCCGTGTAAAATTTACTATCCAAAAGTTTTTAGAAATGAACTACAAAGTTCGTGTTAAGCTTCAGAGACGAGTAATAACTTTAATTTTGTAAACCTCAGTACAACCTTAACACAGTAGCAAGAAACTATTAAATCGTAAATATCGTTTTGGTTGCTAAAATATCTTAATCCGAAAACCTAATTTTCACATTTTTGGAAAAATATGATATATCAATCGAAAAAAAAACGCCCAGATTTACAGAAGAAAATAAATCAAATGGTCTTTTGATGATTTCCCGCGAGTAAAGCGAGAGTTTAATTCTGTGACAGATTTAAAATTGAAATCGGTATCTGATGCGCAGTATCACTTAAATTAATTGAATCCTTATTCTCAAAAGACTTTCAATACTTAAGTAATTATTTAATTATTGTACCATATGGCTGTGTAGTATCGGTTTACAATAGCACTTACGCATTTCTTTCCGCAAGTGTCATGAAAAGTGGTTTATGTAATTAAGGCTATTAAAGTGATTGTTGGGCGATCTGGTTCGGGACCCATCAACAACCATCTTTATTTAACTATATTTTGTTACTTTCATAAGCCGCTGAGGAATATCTGTCTCTCTGAAGCTGTGGCTTTCTCATTTTGTGGATTTATTGCCGTGAGTATATGTGCGGAATGTAAATTGAGCGCCGTAATATAAAAATGCTCATCACATCGATTTATTCGATGTTATCCCGCCAAAAATTATAGTATATTTTTAAAGTTCGAAAATCTAGCTTCAATATTTGCTATGTTGCTATTTTTGTACATATAAACGCTATGAAAGTAAAACCAGACGTGAGATTATTGATACATTTTTAATAAGCTTTTATAAATTTAAATAACGATGAGTTTAGAAAGGAAAGATAGTAAGCCTGAATAGTAACATATTACTTCAGTATTTGTGTACACAATGTACATGTAAATCCATTTTAAATACAATACCGCTATGTCTCTTTTTTGTGAGTCTAAAATCTAAATTAGGTAAATCTAAAACGACCAACTTGCATATTCGGAATTACACCTCGTGGCTGAGCTCGGGGGGAGCCTCGAGAGCCTATAAAAATGCTAATGGAATAGAAGGTGAGCACGGAAACAGGCTTCAGCTATATATACTTATTGGTAAGTTGGCAAAGTGTGATTTATACATTATACTGACTGCATTAATATGTTCCTATTTTTTAGGCTGATACTTTGTTGTTTATTTGAAATTATCTACATACATGCCTACACATACACATAGCAATAAATCCCAAAATACAGATCAGATCAGCCAGATCTTAAGAACTAGAAACTCATCAGCTACATTTGGAAGTTGATAGGGGACAAGATGGTAGAAATGAGGTGTAGTTAGTGTCACTTAAAAATGACCCATTTTCTTAAATGCCTCTTACGACACTCGTTGGTAGAAATGGGTAAAGATATTCTAAGCCGGCACTACACGGCACATCTAAATTATCTACACATATAAAAATGCTAGAGAGCGCGGAAAGAGGCTTCAGCTATATATACTTATTGGTAAGTTGGCAAAGTGTGATTTATACTTTACACTTACTTTTTTAATCGGTATCTCAGTTTTCTGCTGAGACTCTTTGTGTTAAATGTATTGTTTTCAAAAATATATTTCTACATATACTTGCAAAATTTTTACAAGAATGTGTGTCTTACAAAAGCATTAATCATTCCTTCCTTTGGGATTTTTATCAGTTTATAAGGTGAATATAAGAGGTTACTGAGGGGTTTAAGTGATTGTCGGTTGACAATTCATCACCAACTATCATTTAATTAAAATTTTATCAACATTCATATACAACAAAAGTAGCTGGAGTTTTTTGTAATTTAAAGCCTACCTATTTATAGTTATAGCCGTGAGTATAAGAAAATTATCAAGTGTCATAAACAGTCTTGATCTTGATCGTAGTCTTGTTATACATTTCACACTGTAAGAGACGGTTTAAGGCTATTTCAGGCCAACACATTAGGGTTGATAAATTAATTAAATCCGATTAACACAAAACACATTTCTAACGCAGTTATATAAAAATAAGCTGGATTGTGATTAACGGAAACCTGAAGAAAGAAAATTTTCAACAAAGAGATTCGCTTCTCAGAATAACATTACGCAAACCTAATCTCTTTGTAGAAGAGACATTAGAAAATGTGTTTAGCGAAAGCTAATAAATCCACTCACAAACTTAGAAAAGAGTCGGCAAATTTAATTGAAGGATAAAAGAAAATACGTAGAGTAATGTATGTTACGATTCTGTCATAAAAAGAGCTGGGAAAAATATTCCGATTCACATCGCAACAGCGTCAGAAAAAGATTTGTTCTTTTCGTTGCACTGTTCATATAAAATGTTTTTTCAAAAAGTAATACCGAAGCTTATCTTCAACGGGCATTGTTAATCTCACATCATAATCTGCCTTTGTCATATTACATTTAAATGCTTAGCAATTTTAGTAACTATTGTTCTCAGAAATAAATTTCCCATGAATATTTTACGAAGGAAGAGTAAATGTACAATAACGACCGATTTCTGATTTGAGTATTCAGCTGAGAACAACTTTAGTATCGTTCTGTCGCATTGAAATCTTAACAACTGAATGAGACAAGACGATACTTAAGTCTTTCTCAGCTTGAATACTCAATTAAGAAATCGGGCGTATGGCTATATAGTTTTTAAAAATACTCGTTATTACAACAAAAAAGTTACACTTAAGTAGTTTTAAATTTAAATACTTCATTATTATTTTTTCAAACATAGCCAGACATGAGCCATACACTATTTCTAATTTTTTTTTAAAAGTGGCCGAGAAGTTTCTAGTTTTGTAGCTCTGGCTACCCTTTTGTGTGACTTATGGCCGTGAGAATATGTATGTATGTATGATTATTTTTAACAATGTCGTTGCCAATGTCATTTATATGCATTTCGATTGAACGATATTGCAAATAGCGATACAATTACGGGCGCAAAATATTGGTGATACAGGAGCAGTACTTAATGGCTCTGACTTAGATAACACTCGCTATTTGTAATGGTTTAAATTTGAGTTTTGAAGGTATGTTTCCAATTGAAATGTTTCAACGAATAACTTATGTTATGTATTATATTATAATACCTCAAGTATATTTTGGTAGCCTTTAAAGGAAAGGAAATTTAATTGATTGTTAATCTAAAGGCTTTTTGTAATATTGGTGCCTACGATTGTGTTATAAATCTTTTTTATTTTAATAATTACTCATTGTATTATTGGAAGATGTGACAGAATGCGTGATTGCGATTGATGGTAAGGATGTGGAACAGGTGAAGGAGTTTGTATATCTGGGAAGTTTGTTTACAAGGGATGGAAAATGTGATGATGACATTGAAAGAAGAGTGAAAAAGGGCAATGCGGTAAATGGAGCAATGAATAGCCTAATGATCAGTCAATCGGTGTCTGAAAAGGCCCGAATGGCTGTGCATGATGCTGTTCTTGTTCCTACGCTTATGTATGGAAGCGAATGTTGGGTGTGGCAGAAGAAGCATGAGAGCAGAGTGAATGCAGTAGAGATGAGGTCCCTCAGAAAAATTTGTAATGTTAGATTGTGTGACCGAGTGAGAAATAGTGTTATTCGTGAAAAGTGTGGTGTGAAAGATGATATTGTAAGAAAGATAGAAAAAGGAATGTTGAGATGGTTTGGGCACATAGAGAGGATGGATGATAGAAAATTGGTAAAAGGGATCTATAGAGCTAGTGTGGATGGTAATGTTAGTAGAGGACGACCACGGAGAACACACTTGGACCAAATTGAGAGTGTGCTCAAAAAGGCTGACGTCCGAAGTAGGAAGAATAAAAGAGCATGTATGAAAAGATTGATGGATGTAAACGAAGCTAGAGAGGTTTGTCAGGATCGTACGAAGTGGCGATCGATAGTCTCTGCCTACCCCAATGGGAACTAATGGCGTGAGTATATGTATGTATGTATTAATGTATATTTTATTAAATAATCCTGTCAATAGGTGCCGTCATAAAAAAACACGTGTGTGAAAATTCTAAATTATAGCAATTGGTACCTATTTATTTTCCATTTTATCAATATAATGATTTCTAGCGCATGAAACGTTATCTACCTACGCGTGTCATTGCGTACAGTAATGAAAAAAATATTACACGAAGCTCGTGCTGGAATAATATTACCGCATTTCCGAATTGAACGCTTAAATTTCAATCAGGATGAATAATTCTATCGGTTGTATTTACCACATGGGAATTAAAAGATAAACTGTTTTGGATTAAGAATGCTAAAAAATATTGAAGCAGTCAACACTATCAGTATTTCGCTATTTACGTAAATAAAAGCATAATTAACAAATATTACTGAAACGTGTTTGCATCCTAATTCAAACTCAAACTTCATGCCGTTTATCCCGGAAGGGGCTGGCAGAGGTACTACTATATAATGATTATCGAATTTTGGTATGGAAAATTTCAACATGGCTGAGTTGTACTTAGTCACCGTGATATTCGTACAGTGATAGGTCTACCTCCTATCACGTGAATGCATTTTCAAGCAAAACGTGGGTATTTTGAACATCAATTAACCGAAAATTTAAAAAGCCGGAATGCCAGATTGAGGTATATATCACAACATTATTTAGCAGGACTGGAATGAAAGGAATGTGAGAATGCTTTGGTTAAATCGTAAAAAAGCAATCAATCATATCTGCCTACCTCAGTAAAAACTGACGGCGTGAGTAATATCACAATATATAATATAATATAAATCGCAAAACCTTTCCATTGTCATTTTTCTCAAGTCTCATGAATCGATTAATCTTTATTCGTGAATCTGCTTACTTTAAATGCTTTCTGACGAGCTTTGAGATTACTTTCAGAACTTTGAAAAATAATTAACCAAAAGATTGTGATTGCGACACAACTTTTGGTGAAAAGTAACATTGCTTGTACAATATAACTAACTGATTAAGCTGTTTAAGTTCAATTAACTTTACATACAAATACTCACGGCTATAAATCTCTAAAAGGAGTAGCCAGAGCTATGGAATAAGAAATTCCTAAGCCACTTTTGGCTTTATGCATATTTTTTTAATATAATATATATATATATGTATATATATATTCGCTGTGTAGTGCCGGCTTAGAATAGCACTACCCCATTTCTTCCGGTGGGTGTACGTAAGAGGCGACTAACGGTATTGGGGTTTTTAAGGGATTCTTGGGCGATGCAATTGGAGAAACCTTTATATTACCATCTTTTCCCCATTCAACTTTCCAAAAGTGGCTAAGGAAATTTAAATTCCTTAGCTCTGGCTACCCCTTCTAGGGATTTATATCCGTGAGTATATGTATGTACTTACTACTAACGGCTATAAATACCAAAAAGAGGTACCCAAAGCTAAAGTATTAAAATTATTTCGACCACTTTAGGAGTTGAGTGGGAAACGGACTGTAAAACAAAATATTGTTACGTTACTACTGTACTAGTTTAGAGTGTTTAGAGTACCCACGTTTTGCTTTGACATTGTACTCACGTGATAAGGTACGCACGTACTCGCCTATCGCCGTTTTGTACGAAAAAACTGTCACATGACTAAGTACAACTTAGCCATGTGGGTATCCTTACGATTTTTTCCCTCAACGTTAACAACCATGAGCCTAAGTACCACAATTTTAATAATTAAAAACTAAAGTACCATTAATAGAGAAAGTACTTATATCGAAAGAAAAACTATCGTTTTTTCATGTCATAAATTATTTTCGGCCTACTCCCGCCTCAACGAAGGGTATTACTTAAGGTTCAGTGGGATCAAACCACCTACGTGACTGCACGAAAGTCACAAAATAAGCTTAGAAGTAAAAATAAATCTACAGTAATTCTCCGGACACACACGTCCCTCTTTTATTGTGCTCCATTTTATTTCATTCTTACGTTATGCTGTTAGCTGTGTAGTGTCGGCTTAGAATAGCACTATCCCAATTCTTCCGGCGGGTGTACGTAAGAGGCGACTAACGGTATTGGGGCTTTTAAGGGATTTTTGGGCGATGCGGTTGGAGACCCATCACCAACAACCTTTATTCTACCATCTTTTCCCCACTCAACTTCCAAAAGTGGCTGTGGAATTTCTAATTTCTCAGCTCTGGCTACCCCTTTTAGGGATCTATAGCCGTGAGTATATGTATGTATGTATGTATGTATGTAATGCTGTTAAATTTACTTTTGTATCGAGGAGATTGTTAAAACAACCAGTTTGGGTATTTGTTTTTGTTGATTGTGACTCGTTATAATTTCAGCCCTTTTGCAGGCTTAACTTGATGTATCCGACGACAGTCGTGGCCGAATGGATAGATAGCTAGCTTCTCGGTTCGGAGGTTAAGGGTTCAATCCCCGCTGAGAGCATAATTTATGTGATGAGCATTAAAGATTGATTCTTAGCCCAGGGTATTTAGTTGGTTGGTTAAGAGTAGGTTGTTGAGCTATATATCAATATTATGTATAATAAACAAATCAATAATATTGGCATATATCTAAGAAATAAGGTTTTTCACGTGTATATGATGATATTTATTTATATAGCTATATTGATGTCGTTATCTTTGTCGAATGTATATCTGAAATGCTAATTGCTACCTAGCGCTATGATATTTGGGGTTTTCAAGTCATTAAAAGCCGATGCCCTATTTCGTTATTAATAATTGATATTGATGGTAAGGAGTTATTAGGAGTAAAGAGCTTATTCCACTAGACTTTATCGTTTCTGAATTCAGACGTCCTTCGCAGTTACTTCCGTCAGACACTTGTTATTATACTACGATAATTTCAGTTGCTGAATCATTCGAGAGCGCGCGATGATTGCGGGCGGTCGTGCGAAATGCTCCCGCCTTTTTTAAATCGCTCTCTATCGGACTCTCCTATCGACTACCCCTCTCTCACTCAATAACCATAATAATAACACATTGCCACTATAAATCCCTTTTGCTACTATGCTTTCATATATCCTATTCATGAAACCCAACCTTTTCCAAATATTTTTACGTCACATTTCATACAAAATATTAAATAAGCGGGAACTCCAAAATAATAAAAAAGAAAAACATATATGATAAAAAGTTTGTCGGGGTCGTTCGAAGTGGCGATCAATAGTTTCTGCCTACCGCAATGGGAAATAAACGCATGAGTATATGTTTGTATGTATGAATATAATTATATATATCTGCCTATCCCCATGGGAAGTGATGGCGTGAATATATATAATATAATTTGTATGTATGTGATTAGACGTATTCGCCTACCCCAATCGGAAATAATGGCGTGAGTATATGTATGCATACACGTACTGCATACACCAATCCATACTAATATTATAAATGGGAAAGTGAGTTTGTTTGTTTGTTTATTTGTGGCGCTTTCACGCCGCAACTACCGAACCGATTGCTTTGAAATTTTGCAGACATATAGTTAGAAGTCCAGATTAAATTATAGAGTACTTTTATACCGGAATAACTAATGGATTTTAGCAGCGAAATCTTCAACCTTTCAGCTGAAACCTTATAAAAGAGCGCGGCGTTGTTTCATGTTTACCAATAGATGGCGCTGTCGGTACTTTCTACATCGCGGTATGATTTCTTCTTTATTGGAGTATATAAACCCAAAACATATTACATCAATTTAAAAAAAATATTATTGTTATTGATACAGTTTACACTTACAGAATTGGATCCGACATGTTTTGGTATTTGTAACTTGAAATTGTAATAATAGACCATCGTTACTTGCGTATTACGAGTCATTTACTTAGTTGCTGTTTTATCTTAATTGACTGTTTGCTCGCTGTCTTTGGTGTCCTTAATTCCTTTCCACTATTGTATTATATTATATTGAAGTATTTAATAGATTTTTGGTTTTTCGCAGTAGGCCGAATAATAGTTAGGTTAGTTTAGTGCGCTTTGTTCGTCGTTTAGAATTTTATAGTTTAGTTAGGGATATTTTTTGGTTCCTACTATTTTAGATTGAATTGTGTATTTTAAAGATTTCAGGTTTTAAGCAATAATTGAATAATTGTTAGGTTAGGTTCGTCGCTTTGTTGGTGGTTTAGATTTTTATAGTTTACTCATATTTACGCAATGCCTCGCAAACATAAATCTAATTTATCGAGCACCTCATATAAAGCTCGGGCAATGAAAATAGCGCGATCTCAGGAATCGTCTCTCCATGCTGAATTAAGAAGGCGCGAACAAGCAGATCGTCAGGCTGCTTTGAGAGCTGCTGAGCTACCATCTCAACGCCAGCAAAGACTTGAAGAGCAAGCCGCTCGCCAAGCTTTGTTGAGGGCCTCTGAGAATGATATTCGTACACAAGTTCGTTTATCGCAACAGGCTCAACGTCAGACAGCACTGAGGGCGTTAGAGTCGCCTCTTCAAACGCAGCTACGTTTGGAAGAGCAAGCAGAAAGACAAGCTATTTTGAGAGCTATCGAGACGCCCCTTGAAACACAGCTTCGTTTAGAGGAGCAAGCTGGGCGACAGACAGCTTCAAGAATGGCGGAGACTCCAGAAGAGTCTCTAGCGAGAAGAACCGCGCATGCAAAAATGGAAGCTGAAGCTTTTTTTTGGAACTCAACCCCTAAGGGGTTGATATAGCAAATGAAAGTTAATATAGAGATTTATGTCATTTTAGTATCTAGAAACATAAAACTTGGTGCGATTGAATTTATGATATTCATCTATCAATCAATTATCTAAATTCTATAAAAGGGTAGCCATAGCTTCAGAGATAGTAATTCTTCATCCACTTTTGGAAATAGATAAGGGAAAAGGTAGTTAAATAAAGATTTTAGTGATGGCTCACCAACTTCATCGCCCAACAATCACTTTAAAAGGGTCAATGTCCTTTATATCCTTTACAACGCCCGCGGGAATATAAATGTATATAAAAAATAGAAGTTAAGATAGTGTTTTGGTATTTTGAATGTAAACCGGATGCAAAAAATGAAGTCCACGCGGACGAAGTCGCGGGCAAAAAGCTAGTAGGAAATAATTGCGGAAGTTGATGTATGTAATTAAACTTATCTGCCTACCAGAATGGGATGTAATGCGTGAGCATATGTAGGTACATACATACATACATACATATTCTCACGCCGTTAGTTCCCATTGGGGTAGGCAAAGACTATCGATCGCCACTTTGTACGATCCTTGCAAACCTCTCTAGCTTCATTCACATCCATCAATATTTTCATACATGCTCTTTTATTCTTCATACTTCGGACACCTGCCTTTTTAAGCACATTTTCTATATCATAGGTACATCTGCTAAAAATAATCGTCATTTTTTTGTTTACGTAATTTGCAATCCTAGGCATGTACAATTTTGGCCCGTTTTCTCACAGTGGTTGGTGCGAGGCGACTGAAGCGTCTGAAAGTTATTTCACCTTGCTGAGACGGAGCTACTAAAAATTTAGTGAACTAGGAAACAAACTTGCTCTGATTTTCAGAAGCCGACCGTTCTGTACGTTATTCCACTAGTCTGCATGCAGATGTTGAAATATTCAGACGTCTGCATGCAGTTAAATGGAATAAACTCTTTAGTAAGGGTGTAAACTTCGATGAAGCTTATGCAAAATATTTTAATAAAATGTAAAACAATCTTAAAAATTCAACCTTTGTTTTACAAAGTTATACCCACACAACTTCCAAAAGTGCCTGAGAAATTTTTCGTTTTGACCTCTGGCTACTCCTTCTAGGGACTTACAGCCGTGGGTATATGTATCTATGTATGTACTATCTGACAAAATACATTCCCTTCAAGACTCTGATATTTGTGTATGGCTTTGTTTGTTATTTTCATCGATATTACTAAGTCTACCTTTTTTTAATTACTGAAAGAAGAATAATACGTTTTATTGATATTTTTTATACAAACTAACTTACTACTACTACAGCTGCCGAACTGTCTACTAACTGCTCGTCAATGACTCGTGTTGAGTCGAAACGCGTCGCATGTTTGTGGTCGCCTGTGGTTTTCGCTTGCGGGTGTGTGTGTGGTTCATTGTCTGCTTTTCGATTTCTTGTAAGTGGAAGGGCGGGCGGTGCACAGTGCATGTTGCATGAAGACTGCAGGTATTATTTAGCGGAATTAAGCGAAGAAATTTATTAATATTAGTATTGCTATGGATTTCCGCAAAGTAACGCCTGATTCAATCCAATAACTTACAGTAGTTTTACGATAAAATAAATTGGTTATATTAATAACTTTTCGCCGAAAATTGATTCTCTTTTAGTGCATAATTGAAAACACTTTACTCTTCACTAAAATACACTGGGTTTCAAAGGCTTAAACTGAAGAAGTTTAATCATTCTTTTTTTATCCTAGCATTTTTTGATTAAATTTAAAAAAGGTCAGATGTAGTAAATTTAGGGTTGACTCTTTATTATAATGCTGAACGTAGACGTGTATACTGAACCCTTTTGCGACCTTTCTTTTTTACATCAAATCACAAATCAAGTAGAGCTAATAAATTATCATAAATATTATTTTTATTTAATAAACTTACATACAGAAAGATATTTAAAAAGACGACATTAACGATTAGACATACTAGTATGGATTGGATATATAGTTGTAGCGACGCGCTATCAATATACAATGACGTGCACTACACAGAAACACCGACTGTGCAAGAAGTATCACATTCTAGAGCAACACATAATAATCAGTCACACTTCTCATCAAGGCTCTCCATACAAATCATACATCGTGGTATGGAAGTTTCTACAATATTTAGCACATATAGAAGCTACAACTTAATGCAGTTGGACGGCAGTCCTGGGGATACCACCGCCTGGCGGATGATCTTCTCTTTTCCTTTAAAATTATCATGGCCTTAAATCAGAGCGTATAAAGTAGCCCAACAATCACTCAAAGTCCCAATAGCCTCAAAATTCGCATTGTAAGGTACTAACGTAAAGTGGTTTAGTGCTATTCTAACCCGACAGTAAAGAAATACACTACAAAGATCCATATTCATATTTATAGAGAATTACACTAAAAATCTTTACTATAATAATATCAGCCAACTTGGAACGCTACATTGAATACTGAATTAAACCTGAATTACTTTAGCAGCGTGGAGTGCAACTAGAGCTCGGACAGGTCAAAGATATAGCAGTGGGTAATTCGAAGACTTTATTCTACTCTGGGCAAGTTTAATCTTAGTTTTGTTTATTAAACTATATTAAACTATTTACATATTTTCCTTTTGTATACAATAACTAAGTTATTAAGCTCAAAGAAGAGTCTTTTTAATATCAAAGTAACAGTATATTACCTAAAGTAACCAAGGATGATCCGGGTCCCACAAATAACACATTAATGCCTCACTGAGCTATAAAACTTAACTGTTTATGACACGGAGACTTTGCTGTTAGTACTAAGTTTGACCCAAGAAAGGAGAAAGAATAAAAGGAACGGAGTAAGGTAAATAAAACTTTAAAAAATGATAATATACATATAATAACCATGGGAGCAGCAAAGATATACTGGCCAGTACATCCTGCTGTGTAGCAATTTGTAATTTGTATCTATGCTTAACTCGGAAAACATTTACACTCCGCGATCTAGGAATATGAGTGAGACGCTGCTATGTGCGAGTGAGTCCGCTATAGTGTGTGCTCTACCAGTACTCCCACAGTACTCCCCTAGTCGATACAATGATATCAAAGCTAGGAGGTACCTAATACCAAGTACCAAATTCAGTGTGAGCAGTGAGGCCGGTGATTGCATGCCTGTAGATGCTCTGCTGAATGAATGTTGTGGTGAGCGAGGAATAGAAGTTGCGGGTAGATCGAGGAATGTAGTAGAAAGAAGCGTGTGTTCTTATCGAGGGGTCACCACTGTGGAAACAGCAATGATATACTGACCAGTACACCCTGCTGTATACCAAGTTATAATTTGTATTTATGCTTAACACGAAAAACATTTACACTCCGCGATGTAGGAATATGAATGAGACGCTCTGCTATGTGCGAGTGAGTCTGTTATAGTGTGTGCTCTAACAGGACTCCATCAATTATACTATATGTTAGTATGCTTTGCTTCAAAAATTTGAAGAGTGCTAAGTAATACTTTAATACATGATAAGCTATATAGGATTACCAAAATTTTCGCCTTATTGTGTGTTATTTTCATAGAGTTTCTTATTTCTCTGGATTTCATTTCGAAACAAAGTGGTTGATACCCAGAACGTAAGCAATCTCCAAAACGCACCATTAAAACAATTTGTAAAGCGATTATAAAATGAAAAAAACACTCATACCTTTTACAAAGTGATACCTGGCAATTCGGTATGAAAAGTTTTTTTTTGGTATTTATTAAATATTTTTATTCGATAGTAAACACGAAAATAAAAGACTGATTTGAATATTTTCCATTTAAAATGAGTAATTGTAATGTTATGATTTTTTAAAGATTGTTCAACTTTTGTACTTAATGACGTCATCGATCGATAAAATCACGTAGCGACATGCAAATGAAGCGAAATGTTTTATAAAAATGTTGTTGATTGCAAAACATATCACGAATTTGTGATGTCAAATGAAATTATTACGATATTATACTAAACAAACCTATGATTTTCGATATTTTATTAATAAACTGCAAAACCGTATGTCTTTGAAACAACATTGAAGGTCAAACACTGTTACAGTTTTTTGATAAAATAACAGTCATCTTAGCTTCAATTGATATAATTTCAAGAAAATATTGTTTATAACCATAATATCTCGAAATGGTTTTGTAATCAGCATCACTTTAGTAAAACTTTGCATACCGAATTCATAGTTATTTTTTGTCATTCCAGTTTTATGAATCGAATTAAATTACTATTAATAGATAATGTAAACTAAACCTATGTATATGAATAGTTACTATGCCAATAAAAATAATATGGTAATACATCTTTTATTTTATGTTTCTAATACATAGTATTGTTGAAATCCTATCGCTTCATAAAAACCTAGTAAAATTTTCACTATTCCAACAGTTATGCAGTGCACAACATTAATTTACAACATTATACAAACATAAAAAATAATACTTTATTAATAATAGATTATTTATAATGAAAAACTGAATATTTCAAAATACCCTTTTACCTGACTTATGTATAGAGCATAAATTTACCATAAGTAATTTTTTTTCTATTTATCACCTACATGTCCGCGCGTATAATTAAGGGTTTATATATATTTACTTAATATTATTGTTTTTACTCCTGTTGTTTTGTTTTTTTTTTACTCGTTTATATCTAAAGCGCAGATTATATCATAATAATTTATTTAAATGGTTTCCCAAGAGACAGGCTGTGCCTAGTTTGGGAACCCCTGTAAATCGACAATGCTGTATTTCGTTTATAAACGTATTTATACTTTTACTTTCTTTAATATTGTATCATTAAAATGGGAAATTAAGTTTATTATGGGTCTGTTCTTATATCGTCCAAAAAAAACATAAAAGAGGCCAAAATCCTACGTCACATCTCACAAGACGCTAGGGAAGTAATGGGTTAATGCTGATCTAAGCCGACACTTTACAGTATTTTTATATTACAGTGCTGTGGGATACTAGTAGGTATATTCCATTATTCCTGTTAAACTCAATTATGTTATTTCTCTATCTTATTCCCTATATAACTTTCACTAACCAGATTGATGGCTGGCTTACATTAAAAAGTTTTTTATTTAACTTAACTTAACTGCAATTAAGATAATAGTATACATATTTAACAAATATTAAATAATAAATTCAAAGCGTGTGTGGGAACAGCAAAGATATACTGGCCAGTACACCCTGCTGTGTACCAACTTTGAATTTGTATTTATGCTTAGCTAGAGAAACATTTCGATACCGCGATGTACGATTTTTTATGACGCTGCTAGTATGCGAGTGAGTTCGCCGTCTAGCGGTCGCCACGGTACTCCCCTCCTAGTCGATAGACGATATCGAAGAGCTAGGAGGTACCTGTTACCAATAGTAGAGGGGACTAGTGTGCGAGCGAGTTCGCCGTCTAGTAGTAGAGTTTCGTGTGAGCAGTGAGGCAGAGTAGCGTGCCAGTAGATGCTCGGTAGGGTGAGTAGAGTGGTTTGGTAAGGTAAGCGAGGAGTATAAGATGTAGGTAGATTGAGAAATGTAGTAGAAAGATTCGTCATGTTGTTGTCGGGGGTCACCACTGTGGGAACAGCAAAGATATACTGGCCAGTACACCCTGCTGTGTACCAACTTTGAATTTGTATTTATGCTTAGCTAGAGAAACATTTCGATACCGCGATGTACGATTTTTTATGACGCTGCTAGTATGCGAGTGAGTTCGCCGTCTAGCGGTCGCCACAGTACTCCCCTCCTAGTCGATAAACGATATCGAAGAGCTAGGAGGTACCTGTTACCAATAGTAGAGGGGACTAGTGTGCGAGCGAGTTCGCCGTCTAGTAGTAGAGTTTCGTGTGAGCAGTGAGGCAGAGTAGCGTGCCAGTAGATGCTTGGTAGGGTGAGTAGAGTGGTTTGGTAAGGTAAGCGAGGAGTATAAGATGTAGGTAGATTGAGAAATGTAGTAGAAAGATTCGTCATGTTGTTGTCGGGGGTCACCACTGTGGGAACAGCAAAGATATACTGGCCAGTACACCCTGCTGTGTACCAACTTTGAATTTGTATTTATGCTTAGCTAGAGAAACATTTCGATACCGCGATGTACGATTTTTTATGACGCTGCTAGTATGCGAGTGAGTTCGCCGTCTAGCGGTCGCCACACGTGCATTCCCCCATGTCCATAACAAAATCCGCCAAGAAACGTTTCAAACAAAACATTAGTTTAGGCAGCCACGTTTTAAAACCGTATTTGGAATTTGAAAATATATTTGTGTATGCCTCTTCCCCCGTAGTACCATCAGCAAAATGTACAATATATTTCGCAGCGACATAACGACATATTCAGGCAGCCACAATCTGTATTTTCAACTAAGCGCAATTTTCGCCAGGAACACTTCAATACAAAGACGGGGAAGACAAAAGAAACACGCCAAACAAATAAAGACTCCTACCAACCTCAATCCAAAACTTTCAAGAAGTTTTCCTCTTCATACGTGGAAGGGGATTAAAGCTTTGTAATCTGATTTCTGTAGATATCGGGGTATGCACAACAAACGTATATCATTTGAGAATATCTTTTGGAACTATATACTTTTGCATTAAAAATAGTTTTCTTTGTATATTTGTGTGGATTTTCTAGTTATGATTTGAGGCTTGTTTAATGTTTGAGGACAAATAATCCGTCGTCAAAACAAACACACAACATGCATAATATACAAACAACCGTGATAGCTCAGTGGGTAGAAATCCCGCTTATTATACAGATACCTTGAAATCCTAAGACTGGTCTATACTTTATCTTTTCTACAGTGATAGAGGTGGGTTATTTATCAAAGTTGTTAACGAGCTGTGTAGTGTCGGCCTAGAATAGCACTACCCCATTTCTTCCGGTGCCGTAACCTTTATTTTGCCATCTTTTCCCCACTCAACTTTCCAAAGGTGGCTGAGGAATTTCTCATTCCTTAGCTCTGGCTACCCCATCTAGGGATTTATAGCCGTGAGTATATGTATGTATGTTATTAACGACGAGAGGAACATTGTGAGGAAACCCACATGGCTAAGTTGTACTTGGTCATATGACAGTGCATTCGTAACAAACGCGATAGGCCCGCCCCCTATCAAGTGAGTACCCTTTCTTAGCAAAAAGTGAATTCTCGGACCACCAGGTGACAAAAGTATTAAAAAATCCACCGCCTTTCCTTCGGGGATTAAGGCGTGAAAGTTTAAGTCTTTAGTCTAATAAGTATTAAAATACGCACTTGTCGTTTCTAAATTAGTTTGAGAATAAAATAAGTATATATATATATATTATTTCATATCTGTACTTCACGAGTCCGAATTGTAAATAAAACATCAATATTGTCGACTAAATCAGATAAAAAACATTGAAGGAAAATTCTATTGATAATATTAATAGACCATAATGATATTAATAAATTGTATGCGCGGCTATAATCCTATTACCCTCTATAACCAATTTTCTATTCCTTTCCAGCAAATCCA
This sequence comes from Bedellia somnulentella, assembly GCA_963576735.1. Taxonomy (NCBI): domain Eukaryota; kingdom Metazoa; phylum Arthropoda; class Insecta; order Lepidoptera; family Bedelliidae; genus Bedellia; species Bedellia somnulentella. Next base: position 4,100,090 of record OY755186.1, on the reverse strand, counting down.
ATCGGATATACGAGTTCTCGTAGCTTCCACTTTGTATCACTTTAAGGGCGTCCCCGGAAAAATAGGTTGATATTGATTGTTTGGAAATTCTATAAAGTCTGATTGGATGATATTGATATGACATGAATAAAATATATGTTGGTGATTAGTTCATGGTGTTAAAATTTGATGTTTAACATTTTAATAATTTGTTGAAAAATATGATGAAAAAAATTGAATTGGAAATGCTTTGTTTTCATAAAAACCATATAGGCTCCACTGGCATAACATACATGTGAACTCATTATGTGTCTATATACGCGTAGCTTTAAGATCTGTAACTTTGATGTTTAACTTTTCATTTAAACATTATAGTTATTCAATAAAGCTAAATAAACTACATTTATCCAGCGCGCGCGTTTTTTCCGTCCCTGTCACTCTCAGTAAATTTGACGTAAGAGTGAGCGCGATAGCTGCAAAATGAGGGGAGACCCTTAACGGATGTACAAATTCCTTAGCTCGCACATAGTATATAATTCGGTGATTGGCGCGAGTTAACGTTATATTAGGTGTTAGTTGAACGAAGTTTGTCACTTTAATAATAAATGCCTTATTCTAGTTTTATACTTGATATCCCGCATATAACATTGTAAAAAAAGTTTAAACGGCTTTTGCAGAAAAACTTAGTTTTTCCATCGGATGGAAAAATATAGTTATCTACACTAGCCTTGCGCACACACTCGTAACCTTATAATGTATATAGCATAGTATATGCAAGCACTTCAGCCCGGCTAGTACGAGCCGTTACTGATAAATAAAGAATAAATAAAGGAAAGAAAAATTTCGACACAGGCGGGAATCGAACCCGCGACCTCGGGTATACGCCCCGACGCTCTGCCAATTGAGCCACCGTGTCAATGGCTGCCAGCGCGAAATTCTTCTATCCTTTATTTCTTTTACACGTTTAAGTAGTGTTTGCGTTTCCTACCTCCGAATTTTAACTAATTCGGAAGGCCATTTGTCCATCTTTTCAGATAGAATGCAAATATTGAAAACGCCTAACTATCACATAATTTAAATCTTTTTGTTCATGAAAACCTCATGTGGGGATTATTATTAATAAATAAAGGATAAATAAAGGAAAGAAAAATTTCGACACAGGCGAAAATCGAACTCGCGACCACGGGTATATGCCCCCGTCGCTCTGCCAATTGAGCTACCGTGTCAATGGCTGCCAGTGCGAAATTCTTCTATCCTTTGTTTCTTTTACACTTGTAAGTAGTGTTTGCGTTCCCTACCTCCGAATTTTAACTAATTCGGAAGGCCATTTGTCCATCTTTTCAGATAGAATGCAAATGTTGAAAACGCCTAACTATCATATAATTTAAATCTTTTTGTTCATGAAAACCTCATGTGGGGATTATTACTAATAAATAAAGAATAAATAAAGGAAAGAAAAATGACTTCAGTCACAAGGCAATTATGCTTCTGTCTGAGTCTAATGCTGAGAAAAAATCTACATAAATATAAATATTTTATTTCTCAAATCTATTATTAGTATCGGCTTAGAATATCT